>RXPK01000126.1:2062179-2125793 GCA_004143645.1 Protaetia brevitarsis
AATTGAGGGGGGGGGTAAACATCTTCAATTTTCAATGTTAGTTTTCTACCTATAAAATTAGTTAGAATTAGTATTTAACAGAAGATGCATGAACAAAAATATTTCTCCGAAATATCTTGCCTGCGAAACAAGTTTCGAGCAAGTGCTGAAAATTCCTGATAAACTCTGAAAAACAGTGAAAAGCTTTAAAAATGCCCAATGCCAGTCAAGAATAAATTCTCAATTTCTCTGAGAACTGCGATATGCCGTAAGACTACTTCAGAATTTATTACAACTTCACATCTCACATGTTTTCCATATTTATTTAAAATGAAAGTAAGAGTACCGCTGTTTTCTACTTTTTGAATGGATGAAAGTACAATGGATGAATAATTAGAATTGATTATTCTTATTCAATCATTTTGATTTTCTTTAGATTTAGTTACATGTTTTGATTTATGACGACCATCATCAGGCTAATTGCAAGTTAAAATATAAATATTATTATTTTAATATATGTTTTTTTTTTTTTCAAAAGAATTGAACATTATGGAATAAAGTTTAAGCTTAACATTTTTAAATTTAAACTTTATTAAATAATGTTCAATTCTTTAATTTTTTTTACATAGGTGCATTAAGATACTGATATTTATATTTTAACTTGCTGTTAATCTGATGATGGCTGCCATCAGCCAAAACATATAAAAAACACTAAGAAAAACAAAATAATTTGAATAGACGAATTGATTTATATCTTTTATTATTCATCCATTAAAAATAGAGTAGTTTTGTAAATGATAAGCTTTTTACTGGAACCATAGTTTTACATTTTTGCAAATGATGTATGTAATCAACAGCACTGCAGCGTTTTGGCTTTTTGTATTTTTGTTGAATAAAACGTTAAGTAAATATTATTATAAGCACATCACACAACTTTTAAAGAGTTATTTGTATGAATACTGCAAATATACACCAAACTAGTAAGAATTGCAACAATATTTTAGACTGTTTTAATTTCGCCATCTCATCTCAAGTGTTATTCCTGAACACTCACTCAAGGATCAAGAATTTAAATGTGCGCTCTCTGTTGCCACCTACCAAACTCTCATCCAATAGGCGATAGCAAAATTAAAATAAATAATATGTAAGGGTGAATAAAAAAGGTCTTAATGCACAAATACCAGTTATTTAAGTACATTAAGTACAGGTTTCGTGTTTACAACATCGCCAGGTTAATGGTCTGAAGCAACAAATATAATGAATGAATTTGATAATATATGACACCTAAACTAGTTATAATGTATGTAAAGAATTGTGATTTTTCGAATAAAATTCTCACATATGTATTTGTACGCATTTCGTATCAAGCTGAAATAACTTTTGAATTTATTTAAATTTTCCATATCATTAATTATAAATTTAAAAAAAAGATAAATTAGTTAATTTAGTTATTTAGTACTGTCTTACATACATATACCACAATTTCATCGTTTTTGACAAATCTTTCATATATTTTAAGTAGCTGTTTTTTTAATAGATATTTAACAAACTCATTGATTACACTGGTTGCTTCAGTCATTAAGTTGATGATGTGCTAAACACGAAACCGGTAGTTAAAAATAAATAATAATTGTTGATTAAAACCTTTTTTATACACTCCTATTAAAATTATGGATCCACACTACATCGTTGGTGAAGAATTAAAATAGCTAAATATATTGTTGTAATTCTTATTAGTTTAATGTCAAACTGCTATATCTTAGTGTTTATAATTCTTTTAAAGGTGTTTCCAACAATATTTAATTTTTCTTCAAATATTTATTCAAATTGATTATATTCTATAATAATATGTTACTGCTGTTTTCCAAAATATAAATCTACTATTGTTCAAATAAATGTTCTTATACAATTACATCTTGATTTCTATAGAAGATAGAGAATTAATTACGATTAAATATAAAGTTGTGATAAAATCTGAAAGCTGATTTAAATTTTTAGAGAGATATTCTAGAGTTTCTCCAGGCTGTTTTACGTAGATATTTTAATTTTTTTATTTTTCTTTCATGAACATATCGATTTTTCAGGTATTTCAGTAATTAAACTTTTTCAGAAGTTTTTTTGTATGGGTGTTATAGGGTTTTATAATTTTGGAGAATTGAACCATTTTAATTCGAAATTTCTTTGCTTTTGACTGGAATTTCAGAAGTTTTCGCCAATTTCCGGTATTTATCAGCAATTTTCAGTACTATTCCGCCTTGGGAAATAACTCAGAATTCATCAGAAATATTTCAGTATAATTTGAAGCTTTTTCAAAAAGATATATCTGTACGGATGAACACGTTATCAAATTAATTTCAACCCTTAGTAAACGCCACACTATGGTAATGTTTATGAGTGCGTGTTTGATGTGTTTATATGTAAAAACGTTGATGTTACAACTTACAACTTACTTGATGAGAACGGAGTGTTCCAAAGTTATCTCTGCCCCGATATTCTCTGCCGTTATAAGCGTTGTCGGTTTGAAATTGGAAGAGTGTCTCCGCGTTGTTCTGGTGGGGTAGCTTCCTCAACGTATTCTTTGGCGAGTGGAGCTTAGGAGGTGGTTGAGGTACGAGTACAGGCTCTGCGTACGTTACCTCTTCTTGTGGTAACAGTTTGGGTTCGGCTTGAATTCTGATTATTCATAAAGAAGGACAGTTGTTTATTCAATAATTCTTCTATTTGTGGCGCGAATAAAGAATTACCTGTTCATATTTTGCCGTTGCTCGAAGTATTCGTATTCAGTATCCGGATATGGTAAATTATCGTCTTCATCCTTGTGACATTTCCTTCCGCACAGATATCCTGCGATAAATCCTACGACTAATGCCGACACAGCTCCTGCTACCACAGCCATAACCAACGTTTCAACTGAATATTGAGGTGGTAAAACGTCTGCTGCAGATACTGACGGTCCTAAAAGATTTGTTTATTTATAGCACAGTCGCAGAACTGATATCGAAAAAGAAAACTTACCGCTGGGTTCATAATCTTTATCCGGGACAATGTTGATGATTTGGCCTTCCGGTTGATCCTTGCTCGGTTGATGGTCGTGATTATATTTTTCGGTTGCGTCGAACTGAGCCCGCCTACAGAACTGGGATCTTTCACCACTTTGGGCGGAGGACAAGCTGCGTGCTGGCCAGTGGGCACGCTTTGGTAAAAGTAGGATTCCTCACCCCAGCGACCGCTACCTTGAGAACGGCATTTTCCTTGGACTTTGTCCCAGGCGCAGTAAGGATCTTGCAGGGCGACGCATTCGCTAAAATAGAGAAGATATTGAAAATATGACATGCTCATTATGTAGACTATGGACGAGCGGCAAACTGTTTGTCCTGAAAAAATGTATTGAAAAGTAGCATTGAAAAAATGTAGAGCAAAAGGGACGCGTCAGTGTGAAAGTGAAAGTAGCAGGCTATGAAGCTGATCACAGATGAAGTGGACAAGATATGCTAAATAATACAAGATGGCGCAAAATAAAGTCCCTCATTCGTTCATTTCATTCGTTAAAGTTAGGGTGGGCACTCGAGCAGCTTGGTGTTCTCTATAAAGCCCAGTATCTTGCCCAGTGGAAACTTGAGAACCTTCGAGGGCTCCAACAGATCTCTCCCGAAATATTTCTGCTTCATCATTCAGTTCCTCACATGTGCAGATTACATGTAAACTCGTTTCCTCCTGTAGTTCGCATTTTCTACACGGTTCGCTTACCCGGCCTGTATTGTATAGATGCTTTTTTAGGGGACAGTGTCCAACCCAGTAATGGTTTTAACTATTATATTATAATAGGTTATCAGAGAAACTAACATCCCCATCCCCTATCAGCGCTTTGGTATAGAGTTGACCTTCAGTCGACCTCCATTTCTTTGTACTTTCTTTATCTAACCAGGTCCAGATCCCCTTTCTTGTGGAATCCTTAGTAATTCCACATACGGGCTCTGGACCCATGAAGTGTCTCTTAGAGCCCTCTTTGGCTAGTTCGTCGGCTATTACATTGCCCTTTATATCCTCATGTCCCAGCACCCAAATCAGAGACACCGTGTAGTCTCGTGCCAGTGCATTGAGGGATTGTTTGCAGTCCCCAACTAGTTTTGACCTAGTTACGGGGTTCGAGACTGCCTTAATGACAACCTGGCTGTCAGCCATTATATTAATTTTCCTTCTCATGTAGCCTCCTTTTGCAATCATTCCTGCACAGGCTGCAAGGGCATAAAGTCCCTTATGGGAAGCTGTTATATTTTGTTTTCAGTTCGCATACAATCGTCCATTATCTTAACTCAACGAGAATTTCGTAGAAGATTTGGGAGGCATCGGCGTATTCCATCAGCGAAGACAGTTCGGTGTTTAGCTGCAAAATTTTAACAAACTGGGGCTACGGCTGACAGAGCACAATTCGTTCAAGAGAAAATATATTTCGTGTACGTAATGATGTGGCGGAAAGACCAAGAACATCGAGAAGAAAATGGTCAGGCAGTTAGACATCTTCTGACGTTTATTACAGCGAATGTTAGTGAAAGTATTCTTACAAAATCCAACTAATCCACAGGGGTTTATCTGTAAACCTCGAAAAACCAATACTCTGATGAACTCTGAAAACGAAATTTCAAATTTTTGGAATAAAATTACAATGAGCGACGAAGCCCATTTTTGCCTGAATGGGGCTGTGAATCAGCAAAACCATCGATTTTGAGGTAGCGAGAACCCACAAATTATTTACTAGCAACCGCTACATAATCCAAAAGTTACAGTATGGTGTGAGATTAGTGCTGGAAACATAATTGGGCCTTATTTTTTTTGGAGACCATCAAGGAAGAACAACTACCGTAAATGGTGATCGTTACAGAACGATGCTGTAACATATCTCGTTCCAAGAAGGGAAAAACTTGAGCTGGAGAATAAGTGGTATCAACAGGATTGTGCCATGGCGCACACAGCTCTTGAATGGCTATTTTGAGAAGAATATTTCCAGAAACGGTGGAATGACATACCTGCCAAGATCCCCTGATTTAGCTGTGCCCGACTTTTGGTCTCAAAAAAAATCGGGTTTTTGTAAATCACCTTGAAACTCTAAAAGCATTAAAAGCCAATATTCAGGAAGAAATTTCGAGCACACCACCTGAGATGTTGGAGAACGAAATAAAAAATGCACTACAAATAGCTTATTGCTGCATTAACGCTAGAGGTGGTTATTTAGTAGATATTATTTTTAGAGTACAACAAAAGAAATTTTTAAGATTTAAATATGAGTTTTTATTAATTAACTTCATTTCCATATACAAAAAACATGGTATCTAAATATTGCGCCACCTTGTACAATAAAACGACAAAAAGACAACAAAAGTCGCAAAAGTAAAATGGAAAGGACGGGAACTAAACGTTCACTTAAAGAAACTGCTCAAAATGGCGACCATTCTCTTCCACACACTTTTGACATCTTATTCTAATGGAGTTGCAAATTCTAGGAAGTGTGTTCTCGTTTACTGAACCTCTAGCACTCTTTCCTCCAAAATTTCTCGAGTTTCTGGCGGTATAAAACTAAATACTTTGTTAAAACCCATAATTTTATTCTGTGTGAGTAGTATTTAAAGGGAAAAAGAAGAAAACAAGGTCTTTAAAATTCTTGCGATACATTAAAGAGGAGGATTTGTGAGGATCAAGACCTTGTTTTCTTCTTTTTTCCTTTAAATACTTTGTTTTTAGAAGTATCCCACAAATAAAAATCAAAGGCGGTAAGGTAGAGTGATCTCGCAGGTCATTGCACTGGTCCATTATTTGACACCACTCTTTCATTAAAGCTTTCTTCCAAAAAACTGTTCCACATCAGCGTTGTAGGCCGGACAACCATCCTGTTGGAACCAGATGCCTTGCATGTTATCAGGATTAATAGTTTGCCTTAAAGCAGGTATTATCTCGGTCGTTAGTAGCTCCAAATATCTACTACCAGTTAAATTATAATCGTAGATGAAAGGACCTACTAAGCGATTATTTAAAACGAAAAGGAAGTCAGAAAAAGAAAACAAAATTTAATTAAACCCAAATAGAATTTGAAATCTTTTTTGATCTACCAAGTGCGGATTCTCAGTAGACCAATATAAACAGTTCTGCCTTTTGAATAACCCACAATTAGTAAATCGTGTTTCATCTGTCCTCAGTATTTTCTAGGAAAATTAACATTAGTTTCACAGTTTTGTATGTACCACCTGCTAAAATTTAATCTTCGGTGATGGTCATTATCGATTAAGTATTGTGAAATTCTAGTTTCCCGAGCTACTCGGCGAATTAATGTGCTTCGATTATTAGCAACATTTTGCAAAACAGCATTGCAAACGCATATCAGCATCGTTAACACGTAGTTAGTTCGTTTTTGTTCGAAGCGTGCGTCCAAAGTTCAGTAAATTGCTAATTAACCTTTTAAAATTTGTCCTGTGTGGTCGTTGTCTTTCTGGAAAATCCTAAGCGTGGATTAGATTAGATTAGCATTGGGGTGGCCTATGGGCATGTTTCATCGCGACCTTTTCAGATCTATTGTGATCTCCTTTTTCCTAGAGGGACGCTCTCTAATTTTGCCCTCTTAGTTAAGCCTATCATCTTTGAGAGCGGCTTCTTTATGTAGCTACTAGCTGTTGGGCTCTCCTCCCCCATTATTAGAAACCTTGTCCTCGCCAGGCCTTCACATTGGCACAGCACATTAACTAGTGTTTATTCCTTCTCTTGGCAGTGTCTGCAAGTTGCATTATCTGCCAGACCTATGTTGTACATATGCCTATTCATTCTACAGTGATTAGTCAGCAGACCTACAATCATTTTGACAGTCTTCCTGCCTTTATTCAGTAGATCTCTCGTGAATGCAGGCCTATGCTCCTTTAGGAACTCTTTTGCCTGCTTTTTCCCGGTGATTTTTGCCACCACACTCTGGACTGATTATGTATTCATTCATTGATGGATTTTTTAATTTGCGATTTGGTAGTGCTGAATTGGCTCCAACGAATGGCCTTGACGATGGCCTGGCCAGCTCGTCCGCCGCCTCATTTCCTCCCACGCCCGAGTAGCTAGGGACCCAGGCCAAGGTTAGTTTCCTTTTTCCTTTGGGTGCCTACCTCATTTAGGGCACTTACACAGTCCCAAATCAGCTTAGAGTTCACGCTCGTGGAGCTTTGAAATGCAATTCCAACATATCAATCTTTTCTTCATTCGAATATATATGTGCCACTATTAATACTTATTAACTTTAATACTTAACAGCAATTATTTAACAATAATTACTTAATAATAACTAGGAGTATACAAGGTCGTAATCAACTAATTTCTGAATTGTACCTTGACAGTTTATTATTTTTTTTTCACACTGACGTTTCGGCTATGGCTTCCTAATTTTATTGGAGAATCTGTTTTGTTAATATGAAACTAACCGTCAGTATCTTCTTCGTTATTTTACAGTATTACTTGCAATTAGCATATCTCTTAGCTTTCATTTTCCAACGGTGTTCAATTTCATAGTCTACTAATCTCGTCTATAAATAAAAAAAAATTCAGCTATGTTTACATCGCTGAAAAGCTCTTTTTAAATACCTAATCTAATTAACCAGAAAAAAAGAGAGCGCTAATAACTTAAAAACAAATGACAATTGGGGGTTTCTCTTTACATCAAAAAAATTGTATTAAAAAAGTGTCTGAATAATGTAAAGCTTTACTTTTTTTTTAATTTAAGATCAAAATTTTACCCGAAATATACCCTGTTATTCAAGTATAACACTATTTCAGTTCAATAGTCTTCACACCCACAAACGGTTTTCCAATCTTATGTTGATTCAACCACAAAAATAGCAATTAACTAAAGGTATCTGAAATGAATCATTACTCTAACTGTTTTCTTTGACAGATTAAGTTAATATTCGCAAAATCTATCCTTATGGAACATCAATCAGTACACCGGCCACTAAGAGCTGTTCGAAACTTACCCGCAGCTCGATATTTTATTGCTGTCGCATCTGTGCAACCTCAAAGACTGAACTTCGCCGTCCGAAACGACGATCAGTCGCCCGTCCTGTCTGCTATTCCTAACTACTTTTATACTTCTGACGGCCACGTGACCGGGAAAAACTTGGATCTCCTCGACGACCACCGGCCGGACGCCGTGTCTCGTTTCAGCTGACAGACCGTTCACGGCTTTTATCACTTTCCCATTATCTGAAAACGATCGGCACGGAATTAGTAACGGATGGCTATGGTTGGGAGAGAGATTTAAAGTTTTGCTGAGCTATGCGATGTGCACCAACCTGTTCCGATGAAAAGGACGTCGTAGGTATTACCGCCTGGAACCTTAACTTGAGGGTCGACGGCGATTTGCGTGAATCGGTAGCTGGAAGAAGGAATAACTATGAGTTACCTCTCTAACACCGATGCAGAACACTAAAATATTTGTAAGCGCATATCTAAGGGAGCATACTAAATAGTTTAGATTTATATATTAAGAGAATACTAAAACTTCAATTAAATAGAAGGTAAATCGAGCACTGTGAGATATACTGATAACTAACAGGAAATACCAATAAACTTCAGTCTCACAAATTCTAGCTAAGCTATCAGCTTCATTTATTACTTATGATTAAAGATAATACATTCCACTTTGATATACATAGAAAAGCCACACACACACAAACAATTATATACACAACTTATCTTATACATACAAGCTATAAACAAAAATACACAACATTCTTTTTCTTAGATTATTGAACATACCGCTTTCGGAAGATAATTTTAAAAAAGAATTAGAACATATATATATCATATAGCAGAAATTAATGGTTACAAGAAAAGTGTGATAGATAAAATTAAAAATAAGTTAGAAAGTAAGACGTTATTAAGAAATATAACTACACTTATTCCAGATAAAATAGTGGAGAAAAAGTTTTGCAGATTTAACTTTAATAAATTATGGGTTAATCAGATATTAAACTTGTGTAAAAAATACAATCTTAGTTCGGTTTTTTCAAAATTCTAATACTTTAAAAAAATAAATTAAAATAATATTGAAATTATTGATTTTAAAAAATGTTCTGGATTTATAAGATCAAATGCGCTGTTTGTAATAAAGTATATATGGTCAAACAAAGAGGAATGCGGAGATTAGATTTAAGAGCATTTATATCATATTAAGAATCACAATGCCGATAAATTCCGCTTCGGGTATCATTTTGTTAATACAGGACATTACTTTTTCAATTGATGATTTAGAGTTAATTAAGTCTTCAAATTGTAAGAATCTTAATATGTGGGAAGCTATTTATATGAAAAAACATATTAATAGCTTGCTCATTACTGATTTAACACCCCTTAATTACAAATATTTAGAATTTATTGAATATAGTAGTCCTGATGATTAATGTTTGTAACCTAGGATATACTTACTATATTTACGCATTTAGTTTTTGACAATACACATGTATGTATTGTACACCTGAATATGTTAGCTTAGCTAACGAAATGTACATTGTGTTTTGAAGATTAAAGAATTTGTGAGAGTGAAGTTTATTGGTATTTCCGGTTAGTTACTAAAACTTCAATCAAGAAATGCATAAAAGTAAATGTTTAGGATTAAATAGAATTCGTTTATTTTATAAGTTTCCGGACTAATTTACAGCCATCTTTAATTTTTTTTTCTCTTTTCAAACAATTACTGTTTTGAATGTTTGCGAAAATTTTACAAACAAAAAAAACACTTTTACTTTGCTTCTATTTGTCTATACACTAATATAAATTACATAATTTACTTTTTATTATACAGTGTTCTATATGAAAGCGGTACATCCCCATAAAATTTGCATTTGTATTTCTTCCAAATTTTTTTTTATAAATTGTAGTGCGTGAAAAACTATACTTCCCAACAAAGTTTTACATTTTTTTTTATAGAAAATCAAAACAGTATGTAATTGTATAGTCTGAGAAATCATATTAACCATTTTTCTACAAAATAAAAGTAATAATAATAGTTTATTAATCTAATAGACCTTTACAGGTATAAGATAAGACAAAATATATCTAGACAAAGAAAGGTTAAAGTAAAGAGAAAGAAAAAAAGTGGAAAGTAAGGAATTATTTATGCAGAAAAAGTTAGCAACTTAGGGAAATTATGCCTAAAATATGAACTAATTACAAATATAAGAAACTACATATAAGTAAAACTAAAAAATTCATCTAAACTATAAAACACATTATATTGCAAAAACCTTAATAATTCTTTCCTAAACAATCTGTACTAGCGATGTTCTTAATAAAGTTTGTAATGATTATATTTTTATGCCCAATACAAGGAGATCTCTCATATGTTGATAAACCGTGTATTGGAGTACATAAATTATTTTTATTACGGGTGTCATACATATGAAAATTACCATTTCTTATAAAGGCGTCCATATTGATTTTAACGTAAATAGCTATTTCAAATACATGCAGGCCAATTAAAGTAAGGATACGCAAGGATGAAAAATATGAACGACATGAAGCACGTTTTGAGAGTCCATTCATATTTGTGCTATCTAATTTCTGTAATCGAAATATCCTTTTGCAATGCACAGACGCACCCCAGAGCAATATTCCATATTTCAATTTTGATTGAAAATTATCATAATAGAAACTACCGGTGATGATATCTAAATTCGTTACCTTTCTTAATCTGAATATAGCATATCACGTGGTTGATAATTGTTTACATAAGTTTGTAATATGTGTTTCCCAATTCAAACTGTTTTCTAAATGTATGTTAAAAAATTTAACATTTTGTACTTGTCGGATGGAACAGGAATTAACTTCAATGAGACTAGATTCTTGTTAATACCGGGGGTAAAATGCATAAATACAGTTTTTTTCTTTATTGACATAGAGCTTGTTGTTATGAAACCACTTAATGAAAGCATTTAGCAGAAACTGCGTTTTTAGAATTAAATTCTCTTTATTGTCGTCACCGACTAAAAAACTAGTATCATCCGCGTACATAAATGCATTATTTTCTCCCATTTTTATTAAAAAGTCGTTAACATAAATAACAAAAGGGGCTAAGCACTGATCCTTGCGGAACGCCTCTATCGATTACTTTGCCATCAGATCGCTATCCATTAACTTCTACAACTTGTGATGTGCTTTTCAAATAAGAAGTAAACCAATCATATGTTTTTCCACGTATTCCATAGTTATACAATGTCTGTAATAGTAGTAATAGTTTCCGGAGAAAAAAAGCAAAATTATGAGAATTCCAAAAAATAAAAGATACCTCCTAATCAAATTCGTGTTATTTCCACTAATCCACTATTGTTCTCAAAGCATTTAGTTTTTTGTTGTTTTCAATGTTTTCTTTACGTGTATCCGTATTTCATTGTTCCTTTGCAATGGTTTCGTTCTTTGTCCATAACTTAGATGGTTATAAATCATTGAAAAAGGACACAACAGAAATCTCGAAACGTGTACAACATAAAGCAAAAGAGAATGGAAAAAAATTAAATGTGTTTTTTATATTTAGTTAACGATACGAAAGAAAAAACAATTGAAAAAAATTATTAATTGGAAACAAACAAGAAGAAATTATCTCAAATACGTATTTATCTTGACAAAAAAAAGTTTTGCTGTAGTGTAACATGATACTTTTTGAAAAAGATGTTAATAAGCTATTAATTCTGAGTAAAAAAGAGTATTGATATTTAAATGATTTGATTTAATTTAAATTAGTTAACTTCTGTATATAAGACTTCGGTCACTTGCATATGCTAAATCGTTTATGGACAATATTTTTTTTGTAAAACTCATGGTGTTTCATAATAATCAGTAGGTACACAAAATCTAATGTAAGCAATCTTTTTAGATATTTTTAAGTAGATATATTTTATAATTATTCACCTAAATATGTATTTATTCTTTTTTTTTCATATCCTGCACTTAATACATGTTAATTTAATAATGGTAAAACTCTGCCCATTGTAGAATTGCCTGCATATAATATATACACAAATCATTTTTTCAAGAGTGTGTTATTATCTTCAACATGTTCCAAATTAAGACATGTTAATAAAGGATATTTGGCAATTGTATGAGCAATAAATGTACATCGAAAGAAAACAATTTTTTTATCATATTTTCTAGAAAATGCATGATATTTAGCCACAAACGCCTTTGATAAAAATCCATAACATGTAACAAATACTTGAAGTAGTCCTGCGAAAAAAAGGAATCATTTATTGTTGAAGGAACTAAAAATAATTTTTATTTGCCAGGATTATAATCTTTTTTAAGTTGACATTGCAAAAATACACAGGCATTCCATCTTACCTATATAGGATAGGTCAAGAAACTCAGAAATTGCGTTCAAAGACATTTTTACAATATAATATTAAATGGCTTGAATCTAATCGAGTCAGAAAATGTTGAGCATATGTTATACAGGTTGTAATTTTATCGATCATTATAGAGGAACGTCACAACAGTTGTAGGAAAAAAAAGTAAACATATTAATTTTCCTTTAATTTTGGTTTGCTTAGAAGTGAGTTCCAATCATATGCTATTTCATTGTGTGCAGATACAATTGTCAGAAAACAACAGATTGTCCCATAATTCGTAAACAAACCTTCCATATTTACAATGATGTTACACTAATGTTGATATTAAGATGGAAGGAAAATCTAACTTAAAAGCTAACTAGAGATATATTTAAAAATACCTGAAATTGTTGGTGATATAATTCTGGTAGATAAACGTTTGACATATGGTTGTCTGTTATGTTATTAACAGACACATCTCTTGTGCCCAAAATACCCTAACGTATTCAAAAACTCGACCATCCGAAAAACTATTTTCAATGTATTTGATTTTTAAGATAATTATAGAGTTTGATATTTCGTTCACAGAGAGGCCCTTGTTGAACAACGTGAGGTTTAAAAGTCTTAAGTTACTCAGTTACTACTTAATCACCAGCGATTGTGGAAGAAGTGTACATTCTACATTTTGTCTCAAAATAATGCTTTTGAATTAATTACTATGAATTTCTGTTTCATTTGGAATAATGTTATTTTCATATAATAGGAATGTATTTTGAAGTGAAATTATATAACAAATTAGATATCATTTTGTGCATTGAGCATCGTTACAATCTTAGATTATGGGATCTATTTGTGTTTACTTATAAAAATCTAAAAAGTCGTTAATGTTATCTATTGTGACAAAGATTTAAAAAGTCAAAAGACACAGCTGTATCGTTCGAATTATTCTGCACCAAGAAATAAAATAGCTGGCAAAGATGTTGCACAAATTCAATAGAGAGTGTACAAAGAACTTTTTCGTTTGAGAAACTATCCTTTTATTCTCTTTCCCTTTTTTTTCACAATACTTACTGCACGCTCGTCCTGATAACGATGGGCTGGCCGAAGAAGTTGGATACGCTCTCGTCCATCAGCGAGTGGGCCTTTATGAAATTCAAAGTGAGATCCGGCAGCGTCCTGCTGTCGTTGTGACACTGGCCCGGTCTGGGATCCGGTACTTTGGAACTGTGCACCGGCAGCCAGTTCGAATTGATGGCCGCTTGCTCTTTGAAGTTCCCCTCAAAGGTGTCGGCGATGTTCTGCAGAGAGAAGGCGCAAACGGCGCTACCGGATATGCTATTAGGCGGCGTCGTAAATGTGCCGTAGATGAGTTGGGCCGATACGTCGCCGTATTTCCCCTCTATCAGTTCCGTGGTTGACTCTGAAAGATGGAAAATAAAAATAGTTAGACAGGAGGAGAGAAATGGTAGGCGATATTTCAGTTGTCGTAACTTAACCTGCTTTTAGATACATTCTGGAATGATTAATTCTGAAAAAAAGTGCTGTAGCATGTATAAATAACGTTAACTATTCTTAAACTGATTTAAAATTCTGTCCTGATGATGTTCGATTAGAACGACACCTGTCGCTTCTGTGATATTAAAGAATTTTTGTGAGGAAGTGTTTGTTTGATTTACTTCCTGGGTTAAATTTTGTGTTTGGATAGAGAAACAAATTTGTAAGTGTCGCCTACTTACAAGAGACATTAATATTGCCATTGGTTAATGCAAATTCTGCATGCAAATCTAAGGAATGACGATGTTTTAAATCTTCCTTTTTTTCTGACGAAGCCTGGTTTAAGTTAACAGGTGATGTAAATTCTCAAAATATTAGGATTTGGTCCACATAAAATCCTCATGTTATTCGTGAAACGGAATTGCATCCTGTAAAAGTAGGAATATGGGTTGCAATGTCCACGAAACGTATAATAGGATCGATATTCTTCGAGGATACAATAACAGCAGCCTGTTATAGACTTATATTATATGAATTTGAGAAACAATTATTTGATGATGAATTACAGTTAGGCTATTTTCAAAATGACAATGCTATTGCTCATACAGCAAGAGAAACAAGAGAGTATTTGCAGGAATCTTTTGATAACAGAGTTATTGGCTTTGAACTTTGGCTACCTATATGTTACACCGCTTGACTTTTTTTTTATTTGGTCATCCAAAAAATACAATTTATCGGAACAGCTTACATAACATGGATCAATTAAAAGAAGCAATGAGAAATGAAATAGAGAATATGCTTGCCTAAATAATGTTGGTTCCCACTTTGAATACAGCATGTAAGCAGTTAAATTAACATGTTTTCATTTATATTATATTTTTGTTGTAGAGCGTATGAAAAGCATTCACCCATTATTGTCCATGCAGTACCTCGTATAAATTACGACGAATGTCTGATATAAGTTAAGACATGACATAAATGTGTATTTTTGCAATATATATGGTGTAAACCTTCTATAGCTTTAATTAAACCGGGCTGTATTTGTTATCAGTAGAGAGCGGATTATATGCAAAGTGCATATATTTTATTTTTTGCATATTTTAATTATAGTCTATATGTAGACGTATTACACTAATTGAAGTTAATTAGCGCTAATTAGTGATTACATATATTGCATATTTAGGCATTTTTATGCATATTTTTACAAAAGTTGCTTTACTTAAGCTTTTTCTTATCCTTTCTATTAGTAAAAATTTCTAGTAATTTCTAATGTAGATCGACAACCGACAATTCTCAGAACGATAAATCTTTTACATTGGTTTCTCTAATACTTTTTTCCCAAGAACTGCACGTGTTTAATTTTGCCTAGCAGAAGGGATGTGGTAAATAGGTTTTATTATTATTAATTCCCAAATAAACTATTCATTCATTGAATATCTTTTAGCGAAACAGCATGTGATTGTGTTACGTTTTTAAATACTGTGCGTACATACAATGAGTATAGCGAACAAAATTTCTTTATGGATTAAGCCATATCCTAAACTGGTAAAGGATGGCGACAAAATATTTTGTCGCGCCTGCAGTAAACTGGTAAGTTAAATTTTACAAAAGCTTTACAATTGCTTTTAAATTCTTTAACTTTTGATATAAAATGACAATTGTTATTGTAGGTGTCTTCTGAGAGAAAATACCTGATTGATCAACACGCTAAAACTCCATCACATATTGGAAAATGTGAAAAACTAAAGCAATCCGCATGTGTGCAGCAATCTATACGTCAATGTGTAGCATCAACTTCACGAAACTCAGAACAAGAAGAATATAATACGGATCTGTGTAACGCATTAATTTCGTCTAACATACCATTAGCAAGATTACACAATGTTAATTTGAAATCATGAAAATATTGCAAACATAATATACCTGACGAAAGTACCTTACGAAAAAATTATGTCACATCTTGTTACCAGCAAACAATAGCAGAAATTCAACAATTGGTAGGGAATAATTTTATTTATATCATGGTAGATGAAAGTACGGATAAGTGTGGCCGTTATATTGCCCATTTGTTAATAGGAATTCTTCATGAATATATTGTAGGTAAATCATATTTAATTTATTGCAAAGAACTTCAAAAAACAAATAATGTGACAATTGCCCAATTCGTTCAAGAAGGTTTATCAAATTTCTTTTTACCTCGAAGTATACCTTGTGAAAAAATTTTACTAATGTTGTCCGACGCTGCACCATACATGATAAAAGCCCCGCAAAATTAAAAAAAAAATTATAGCAACATTATTCATACCACTTGTTTAGCTCATGGGTTCAATCGTGTAGCCGAAGACATTCGGAATCAATTCCCTTTGATTAATGATTTAATTAGCAATGTCAAAAAAGTATTTTTAAAAGCACCTTTACGAATCTAATTTTATAAGGAGCGACTTCCCGGTGTTAAGTTGCTTCCTGAACCGATTATTACGAGATGGGGTACATGGTTAGAGGCTGCAATTGTTTTCGCCGATAATTTTGAAGGAATAAAAAATGTAATTCTTAAAATTCTTGAAATCACTGCTGACTGCATTGCTCTAGAAAAGTGTAAAAAGATAGTAACATCAACAGAATTGCTACAAAACCCTTTGTATATTAAGTCAAATTATAGCTTTGTTTCAAGTTCCATTCGTAAACTAGAAACGCAAGGGATGATAAATTTAAAAAAAAGTGATATATAAAAATGCGGGGTATTTGAAATTGAAGAAAGTTAGGAAAATTTTGGAAGAAGAAACAGTAAACGATTTCGACTTTAATTTTAGTTTAGAATGTATTGCAAAGTTAAAAAATGCACCAATTACATCTGTGGATGTTGAAAGAAGCTTTTCTATTTCGAAACATATGTATTCTGATAGAAGACAAAACTTTCTTTCACACAATTTTGAAAAACATTTAATTATAAATTGTTTTAGAAATATGTTGTGAAAAAATTTTGTGCAATAAAGTTACTGTTTAAGTTTCTGCTCTTATTTATTTTATGTAAAATTTTTGCATATTGTCGCAATTTTTTGCATATATGCCCCAGGTTTATGCATATTTTCTCAAAAATCGATGCATATATATGCGCATATATTCCAGTTTTTCTTTCCATATAATCCGGTCTCTAGTTATCAAAAATATACTGTTTTGAAAAATGTTTATTACATTATTTTTGCGCGGGAGTTAGTTAAATGACTCATACCTTAGATGCAATTTTGGTGCACTACACTTGTTATCCGGGTTGACATTAGTGAATATTAAGTTGCATACGCACTTACTAATTAGACAAAAACTTACTAACTAACTTCATTCGAAACGGTGGATGTAAATATTGATATAATCTTCGTAGAAAGTGGAGTAGGATCAACACAGTCTTATCCGATCTCACGATATATGTAATAGAAAAAAAAAGAGTCCTGTATGAAAGGTCTTGCAAGCCAAGTAGATACGAGTATCTGCTAAACGAGTTTCAGTAAGGGCATAACAGTTCATCTTTAATTTTGTGTAAACTCTGCTTTCTTCCTGGTTATTTGTATTGTTTCGATTAGTTATTGTACTTCTATGCTTTATCGTTCCTTTGTTGCTATTTTATTCTTTCATAATGGATGCGCAGAATTTTTCCAAGATCGAAATACAGAAGTTATTACTTCATCTACAATGCCCCACTTTGTAGGCGCCCGTGTGTGTGGCTCCCATTGCTTACCCGGCAGGGAAGGGCCCTCGTTAAATTCTTTTTAACGCGTTAATTAATGTTATGATTTAGCATTAGAATCTCGACGCGTACGTATTTACGAAGTGCGCTGAGATTGGTTGCTTCGATTTCAGGGTGTAAATCGATTTTTGTTGTTAATACCAGAGAGACGGGAAGTTAATTTCGCAACTCTATCACGGCGCGGAAAATCTAGAGGAAAGTAGGAGATTATTACTCGTAATTGCGTTACCCCGTCTAACCTATAATCTAGTTTCCAGGGGAAGATGAAATATAGGTATACCTATATATAGACGCAAATGGCGAATGAGGGAAGTGAGCTAGGGATAAAATAAATAAAGTGAAACATTAAGACCTAGGAAACTCAATTTAAAACTTTAAAGAAGTTAAAAGTTGTCACTTCATTAGCGTATACCCCCCCCCCCCCCCTGAAAAGATGGTATTCGAGTTGAATATCTTCCCAGACATTAGGAATTTGTAAAATAACAACGGCGCTTACGTTTATCATGGACCATTTCAGACTCGATCCTCCGTTAATATGAAGACGGCGCGGCGGCGGATCGCGAACAAAGCAACTTTAAACTTCAAATGGGAGCGCCTTTATTTTACACTTATCGAAGTAATCCGCCGGTTTATGAGGAGGAGTTTATATCCGGGCGTACTAAAAATGTCGGAATGCCGCATTGTTATTCTCCTGGAAATTCCCCAGATACATTCTTTATCGCCGCGGCGTGCGAGGCGAGATATACCAACATGCAAAATAATTTTACGGGAAAGTTTTAGTGAGCTCTGTAACGCTCCGTTGCCGGATTTGGATTTAGATGGTTCGTTACTCGGATATGGGATATTGAAGATGTTAGAAGTAATGGAACGGATAGATAGATAGATAGGTACATATTGTAATGCTACAAGGTAGCACACAACCCGGATAAAAAAGATATTTTTTTTTAAATATAATGCCCTAAAGTAGTAATTTTTTTAAACATCCTAGTGTCATCTATTTTATTAATTTTTAATCATAAGTATACCCTCTCAAATGCCAGATGGCATGCGGGGAGAGTATTCCTGACTGCAACAGCCTAGAAGCCGCTCTAACATTAAAAAAAAACGAATAGATAGATAACCCCCTTAGTCTTTAGTACGACCGGAGACGCTGTGGGAGCATGTTGCTCAATGTCTTCTACTCTAATATTGAAAGTTAAAGTGCTTAGTTTAAGTGAAATGAAGTGCATGAGACTCTGGTACATAAATTATGATCGACTTTGATAAAGAAAATATTTAAGTTAGTGCAAACAAATGTGATTTTATTTAATAAATGGCTGTAAATATAAAGCAGTGTAAGAATTCGAAATTCCATCCTGTATAATGCGAGAATTTAAATTGATTTTATTAATACGTAGTTGATAGAGTAGCGTCTACCTAACAGGAAATAATAATCTATTTAAAGACTCGCGTAATTAAAATAATATGGTATTACTTTGTATGTTATCTGCTTCTTTGTTTATTGTATGTTACAAATGCTGTTCAGCAGTTCCCACGTTCCTCTCAAGTAGGGCGTCTGAAAGTCAGAAAAATAACGCCTTCGGTCATACTTACGCCCTCCTGTAAAGAGAGGCCGAACTAGTTATCGGTGCAAAATAACGTCACAATCAAAGTTTATAAAAATTCTTTACATTGCTGTTTTAATTTAATTAATTCGTGGTCTTCGTTACAGCTAAAGTAAAAGCACGCGTCTCTAATTTCGTACGGGCGTTTCTAAATCTTAAAATTAAAACTTCTCATGTTAGTTTTTGCAATCAAAATACGCTTAAAATTCGAGAATAGGAAGCAAAAGCTTTCCTCGGGAGGTGTTTTGTTTTGTGATAAAATTCATGAACATTACCCCCCTTTCTTGGCTTAAAAAAAATTGTGAGTGTTGTGTAAAGTTTTGTGCCTTAAAATGTGGATTACGAGAAGAATTATTTTTCCCATGTCGGCTGGTAAGATGTTTAAAATCTCTGCTTAAAACTTACCAATGCAATTACGTGAAAACCGTAACTCGTTCGCTCTCTCTCTCTCTCTCTCTCCCTAAATAAATAAATTTGTAAGGAAAATTTACCTGAGCTTATGTTAATCAACAGTATAAAATTTTAAAATATTCAATAAGACAAAATTTGTGTTTTGTTTCTCTTTGTTCACTTGTTATTTTATTTAATTGTGTAGTTTGTTAGATTCTTTCCAATGTCTTAAATATTCAATATATAATTGTAAAAAAAAAGAAAGTCGTTCTATTATTTCATAGATATTTAACCTCCGCTCTCCAGTCTATATTTTGCCCACCCAGTTTTATGGTTCTAAGATTGGATTTTCTTTTCCAGGTAAATGCTACTAGGGTTGTCTTAGTAGGGTTGACATTGAGTCCCATCGATTGACACCATCTTCCCGTGAAGTTAAATCCTCTTTGAACTATGTCACAGAGGGTATTCTCAAATTTGCCTCTTGCGTATATGACAATATCATCAGCAACCCTTGACAAGATATGCCTAGATCCGTCAGTCCACATAAGAGTTCGTCTACTATTAGGCTCCACATAAATGGGGATGTAACTCTCCCCTGTGGGCATCATCTGGTCGTACTAACCGAGATGGTCTTATGTCCCACCTCCGCCTCCACCGACCTGGTAGACAGTAGTTGCGACATCCATCTAGAAGTCACGCCGTCTACCCCCCTATTAATTAATGCTTTTTTGACAGACTCGTGTGGATATTATTATTATTACAAATAGTTAATTTATTCTGTGTTTAGTTTATTTTAAAAATTAAATATTTTTGCTATTATCATTTTTGGTGGTTGCGCAAACTTGCAAACTCTAATTTGCAGTTAAAACATGTACGATATCGTCGAAATAATTCGCAAATTTTCTTGGAAAACGCCAATTCCAGACAGGAAATTTTTATTAAAATGTAACATCTCAGCTTATTTTTATTAAAAAAAAAACACTCATTTTCTCGTTTCCGCATTCTAATATTATCCCGGAGATTTCGTCTCGCATGTGTAAATTTTCAGTTAATGCGATGCAGCCGCGCATCAGCCTTCATGCGGCTGCCCTGCTAGTGCCGCAGGGCAATTCTAACGTTAATTGCGCGTCGTTCGTAATTTTGCCTCTACGACGACGCACCGAAGAGATTAGTTAGCATTTCTTCGATCTGATAAATCGACGAAAGTTGTCTCTACTCCGGCGAGCTTCGTATGCCGCGCGAAGATAAGGTACGAAGTTTTTTTTGTCGGGGTAATTTTGGTTTTTCTTTTGTTTTTCTTTCTGTTTCCGGAGTGAAAATTTAATTCGCTTCCCAGGAGGTTTTAAGTAAATACGCCATTTTAGACTTCGCGAAAATTAAATTTCCCTACGTCCAAAGAAAATTCCTATAAATGCTTTCAGCTGATGATTTACATTTGTAGGCATCTGTCACTCCGCTGTATAAATGTTAAATAACGCGGTGACTTTGAAATTAATCTCATTTTGTTGTCAGTGTAATATGTTCTTGCTCAGTTGAGATTGTGTAGTGTTTTACATTATTTGAGTGTGAATGGAATGTGTGTGTCTTTGTTTTTTTTTTTTTACAAGGACTAACATAAAGATTTATTTCGAATTTCGAAGTATGGGTCTGGCAAAATATCTGCATTTTGTTATCCATTCCTTGGTTTCCGGATTGGAGTCGCGTCCTGGACATCTTTAAGAATAACATAATGAAGCATATTAGGCACAATAAGCAT
Source organism: Protaetia brevitarsis (assembly GCA_004143645.1). Classification (NCBI taxonomy): domain Eukaryota; kingdom Metazoa; phylum Arthropoda; class Insecta; order Coleoptera; family Scarabaeidae; genus Protaetia; species Protaetia brevitarsis. The sequence continues at coordinate 2,083,483 of RXPK01000126.1, forward strand.
ACCAGTCATTGGCCGCGTTCAGAGTACGAATATGATACATATCAGTAACGGTTTACGCTACACAAAATGGCGACCGCTCCATTGTATGTTATTGATGTAGCGCAAATGTAGCCGTACGTTTTTGAGACAAATTGTCAACAGTTTATAAACCGTTTGGGAGCAGCTACGTACTCTGAACGGGGCCATTGTTACAAAATATTAATATGATGTATTCACCTGGTAAACATCCAATAGGAGCTATTTTTTTTTTAAAGGGGTGATAACACCTAAGCTATAGTTTTAGCTTGTCAGGCCCCCGCAGAGCCAAATCTCCCTCCTAATCAACATAACGACCCCGGAAAAAAACCGATTACTGTAATTGACCAGAGCGAGATTTGAACCCCGGACTCCGCACTGATAGCCAAGCGTGCAAGCCACTCGACTACCAGCCAGGCAGTATATTATTAGAAAGTATAATGCCTTTTTATTTTAAATTGGATTGTGTTGTTTATGTATTGTTTGATATCATTGCTACCATCTTACTGTGATTCTAAGTAATCTCACTTTTTCATTCAATTGTATCTATTAGCATGTATCCTTTTGTAGTTGTTCTACTGATGATGAAATAAATTTATTTCGAAAGCTCTAGAGACAAAGAAAAGGAGTTTTTTGATTCTTGCTGGCATCAATCCCCGGAATATTGACACTTGTCCACCGTGTCCCTCGATCTTAACGTTGTACCAAAGTACTTCCCTTCCTCTAGTTCTCTATCTTTCCATTATCTTTTAAAACGCAATAGCACACATTTAACTGGGTTATAGATATAGAATCTTATTGCTGTTGCGTGTTTACAATATACTTGTGTAAGTTATGCAAACCACACATGTTTTTTCTGCTTGTCTATTCAAGATGAACATTGTTACATATATGATTCTGCTTTGGGCAAAGCAAAGAGGCTGAGTTGGAGCATTTAAGAAAAATAGCGCCATGAACAATTATTACACGAGAAAGGTAGTAATGCAAATATAATAGGTGAATTATTTATAACCTTAATTTTTAATAGATTTGGACAATTGCATAGGAAAACGACGATTTTCAACCACATAGACAATATTGTGCTATAAAAAATATTCTGTTTTCATTATAATTTTAGTTTAATGTAAACAAAAATGTTTTGCACTTTTTTAAATTTTTGCAATGATATATTTATATTAAAGGTACACCCAGAAAAGTACGTGAAATCAAAATAAAAAATCTGGAAAAACTGTAGCATTAATAAATTACCAGCGACACAGTTAATTTATTTTGTATTACGTATTATGAATAAATATTATGTTTGAAATACATTTGTTTGTATATTTCTTTTCTAGTTCCCGGTGAAGCTACATATGTCTATGGAATCTGCTTTGCTATGAATTAAATATTGTTTTATTGTTACAATATTCTTTTTTATATGTCGATGCTTTTATAGATACTAGGGCTAAAATGTACATATAAACAATCCTGAATCCGATCGATGAATAATCATTTTATCCTTAAAATAATCAATAACCCAATGCTACTGTCAAGATCAAAGAGGTTTTATTTTTTATTTGTAATACTTCATTTAAATAACTTGACGAAATATATAGAATGCCCATAATCAGTGTTTACTCACATCATTTTTTTGAACGTGATAGCTTAAGTAATTTCTGAGAAAAAAAATATTGCATTTTTCCACCCTTATGCAAATATCTCGAATGGGGTGGTATTGATTGAGCTAATTTTTGGTATTTACAGTATGTGTGACAGTAGTATTCATTTGCTTTAATTTCAGCCCGATAGATAGCTTTAGGGGCACTTTTTAATGGCTTATCGGAGCAGAGCTTTTAAGGGCGTTATAGTTTATTTCAAACGAGTTCTTGAAGTAGTGCATAAGTGTCTTTTTCTGGTTTTTGTTTTTGTCTTTAGTCAAACGAACATCTCCATTGAAAAAAATCACCGAGATATGTGTGTACGTAACTATTAGAGGTAGACAAAAATACTCCAAACTATGGTATTGGTAATACTGCAAACTTCTCGATGGACGTACTTTTCAATAGCAAAGCTATCATCATCAGCAGAAACACTGAACTGAAAGCATAAGACAAATTATAAAAGGCCTTTAAATTTCGTCTTTTAATTCAGTTCTATTCTAAACTCAAATTTGCAGTGATTAATCTTGTAGAATTACATTGATGATCGTAGGTAATAAAGTTGCCCACGATTATCACTCTAAAGTTACATTTGAATGCAGTGTTTGAAATAGTTTTGAAACCTACATCTGAACTTGTAATGTTACAGTCTGCAAATGTAACACAATTTGTAATAATACAACTGTGAAAAGGAGCCTTACTTTGTGCTTTGCTTTTATACAAATTATATTTGTAAAGTTATAACACGTTCGAAATTTTACAAATTTTAATTGTAAAGAAATACATGCTTTTCCGGCTTAACGAAATTCCTCAGTTTTAAAAATTTGGGGTTTGCAACAACTTGGCAGTTACTTTTTTTTCTAAAATATTTCCACCTTTTTGCATTTCCGGTTAACCGGAAGTCGTCATGAACTTTGTTATTTTAAATAAAATACCCTATATATTATTATACTTCTGAATTTACCTATATCTATCTTCAACTGTTTTTGAGATATTACGATTTTTGTCAAAATTTTGACATTTGCATCGTTATATGTAATTGATTGATTCTCACTCGGTTTAAGTGTCAGAAGTCTCCCACTTTAAAATTAACAAGTAATAACATTGTTTTACCAAAACGCAATAAAAAAGTTCATTGGAATTATACAGAGTGTTTAAAAATTAGTGGCATATCAAAGAATTTTGAAAGTTGCAAAACTTAATTTTTTCAAATAGAACAGCCTGTATATTTTTGTGTTTTTTGATGTAGAATTAAATTTTACACTGATTTGCTGTAACATTCCCTATACGCATCTTCAGTAGTTTTCTGACCAACCAAACCAAGTGAGAATCAATCAATTACGTATAACGATGTAAATGTCAAAATTTTAACAAAAATCGCAATATCTCAAAAACAGTTGAACATTGGTATAGGAAACCCTAGTAGTAATCGTCATAGAATTTTATGGTAAATTCAAAAATATAATAATATCTCGGGTGTTCTATTTAAAATAACAAAGTTCATGCCGACTTCCGGTTAACCGGAAGTGCAAAAAAGGTTGAAATATTTTACAAAAAAAGTAAGTGTCAAGTTGTTGCAAACCCTAAATTTTTAAAAACTTCTAACTAGCCACTTCCGTGGAAAACCCTGTATACTAGTAGTAATATTGCAATAGACAGTAATTTTACAGTGGTAATTGTGGGTAACAAAGTTACCCATGAGTGTTATTGCAAGTTTTCTTACAGTGTATTGAGTGTATAGTAGTCTTCTTAATAAATGTCGAAATTTAGTTACACAAAGTAAATTCAACACATTATTAAAGACCCATCTTTTAATTTAATAAAGTTAAATAGATTTTGACGTAACGTATATCTGTTAAAGGGGATATTACGAATAAAGGTAAACCATGAAATTATCAGTACTGTTAGAAAATAAGAAAATAGATGAATGTGGCGTTTGTCTAGGCACCGCTTTCGTCGAGACGATAAAGAATGTTACCCAAAGAAAAGAAGATAAAAAGTCGGAGGAAAAGGGAAGAGGTAACAGTACCAAAACGAAAAAGTTAAACTAAATTTTCCTTTCCGTTTTCCTTATCTGCCTGTTGTGTAACGCCAGCTCGAGTTTAGCGAAACTCGCAACGGCGTACAAACGGGAAAATTAAAAGTATACGGACGTAAGTATATTGCCTAGACTAGACTGGGCGTTATCCATTATTTATGCTTTCATTACTTTACTTCCGTTTCCGCCGCGTCCGCGGAACGAACTAAGCTCTTTAATATTAAAATTATCATAAAGGAAAAAGTTAATTAAGAACCGGTGGCGGCGCTCTTAAGGGCCGGAGCCATTTGCACGGATGCAACAAAAAAATCGTCTATTTGTTTTTATTTCTATACTTACTTAGGTACTATACATATATACGAAGTGACAGTGGACGCTTTTCATTTTCCTTGAGAGATTTTTAATAGGGTGTAATTTCCGAAAGGCGGCAATGTAAACATGCCCGTACGTGTACGGCGTTTATATCCATAGCCAGAAAAGCCGACATTAAGCGAAAGATAAAAACGTCGCCACTTACTACGTTAGTTTAACGTTTACGGCGCCCAAAGAGCATAAATGATACAATAAAGGCGTATAATGCGCTTAAAACCATCGGGAAAATACTTACGGATCTCGTTGAAGTAGAAGGGGAAATCCCCGGAGACGGAACAGTTAAGTCTGGACTTTAGGAACGAGGTCCAGCGATTCCTGAAGCGTTGCGGTCCGCCGCGGTCTTCTTGCACACTCTGGCTACACGCGAGTAAACGGTCTGCAAAAATAGAAAGGAGGGTGTAAAAGTTAATCTTTATTTTATTTATATTTTGGTTAGGATAACTTCCTAGATAAAAATCGCAACCAAATGCTCACAAGTGTAATATTTTTACAACGTAAATATGAGATAAATAGAGTAGGTTTTGAGTCATTTCTTCTGGTAGAGCTAAAAACAAACAAATTTGTCGCATACACTTTTCATAATGGTTATTTATGTGCCAATGGTGCATAAATAACCATTATAAATATTCGCCTTTATGTAGATAGTGTATATAGACCTTTATGTCATTAAAGTTCGTTATTGCATTCACAATATATTAAAAAAAAATGAAAATTCAATTTGATTTTAACTTTTATCATATAAGCACTTAAGGTATGGAATAGAACATATAGAGTTTTTCGTTCACATATTAACCATAGTTACACTAATATCAACTGACTGCTATTATAAGAAAAGCGCAGCACATCAACTTAAGGTTAGGATCGGAAATTCTGAATTTGGAAGTTTGGACTTTCAATGACTTGCAGTGGAATTAAATTTGCTAAGAATTTCATCAACAAAATCAAATTCAAACTTGTAGGTATTTATTCAATATTTTTGTAGAATTTGAATAACAGTATATATTCAAAGTTAAAGTTTAAGTGAAATGTAGTGCATGAGACCCTGGTACATAAATTATGATCAACTTTGTACGATAAAAAAAACTTTTTTAAGTGCAAGCAAATGTGGTTTTATTTAATAAATGGATCTAAATGTAAAGCAGTGTGAAAACAACGTAAATAAGAATATAAGTATCTCAGGTACCACGTAAAATGACTTCGCTTATCTAGTAAAAAATATGTTTTTTAATTAGTAATTGCGCATTTTGCAATATAAATACATCATTGAAATATAAATACTGCTGTGGTTAGATAACCCTTTTATCGTTGAGGTGTATTTTAAGTTGCATATTATGGCTGTTGTGATTTCTTGTCCGTACAGCTGATTTTCAATTTACCGAGAATTTTCACAATTTTGTTTTGTTTTGTATAAGTTTAATTTAAGAGTTTATTGTATGATTTTATTTATGTAGTATTAGGATTTTTAATTAATCTAGTCATTCAAATGTCTGTTGTTCGTTTGTGCTGATTTTATGCGTATTCTATTAAATCTTGTCATGTTTGTTTGCGTTGTACGAATTTTGAGAGAGGGATTTTTGTAGGTAAAAGAATTGTAGGGTTTTATAAAATACTTCCTTGTTCGACTATTGATGTAAGTAGACGTATTTTTTAAATAATTGTTGCCATTTTGTTATTCATTTTGTATTGTAAAATTTAACATTTTTCTGTAATATAGCCAATCAAGGAATCATTGTTGTAATGTATTGAAGTGTACACTTGGTAGATATAATATCAATTATTATTTCCTTTGTTTAGGAAGATTTATTTCAGTTTATTTGCTCATTTATATTTTGTAAGAGTTAATTTTTCTGTTAATCTATTTTGCTGTATCATTTTTTTTTTTTCTATCACCTCGTTTGAGTGAGTAGAAGCATCTTTCTGTCATTTAGCTTTTTCATTTTTACTAAGTTTCTTGCATTTGTCCACGCTTAGATTATTTTAATTTGTGAAACCACGTGGATAGAAATTCAAAGATTATATTGAATAATCTTCCTGAACAAATAAAACCTTTTTTTTGCTTTGCATAGGAAATAGCATTGTCCTATTTTAAATTAGAGTATAGTGCAGTTTTTATTTTAGGCCAGAACCTTTAGTTCAGGGTTTTCTTCTGCACAATTGTATATTTTAGCCCGTTTGTTGAAATAAATTTATTGTTTAATGGCGTCACTGGGTTATAAAATTCTGTTCTTTTATTTTATATTAAACCTTTTCAATTTTTCGTGTAATTAAGAAAGTCTGACTTCATTTACTCACAATTTACTTTTCGTGGTTTGATTAAAGTTTTAATTCGCGAGGGCAACTCTGGGATTTATCTGTTTTATAAAAAAATCTTTTCTTTGAGCTAGCTAATATTTTTTTCTGTCCAGTGCTTGAAAAGGTCATGGTAGTAAGCTAAGATTTTATTTTGTCAGTTGTCAAAAATAAGTTGTCAAGTCAGTTTTTTGATTAAAGAAAGGTGTATGTCAGTGCGAGGTTTTATTTTTAAGCTTAGTGCGGGGTTTAAGTGTTAAACAAATTAAAATATTTAACACACCCTCATATTCATAAAGAACTGTCACCAAAAAGTTAAAAGAAGTTTATACGGAATTTACACCCCGTGAACGGTGAAACAAGAAATAAAAACATTGGTCCTTCGAGCCGGATTGCCCGACGTCTCCGATCCACATCAACGCACTCAAGCTTAGAGGTAGATATCCAATTACTTTTTCTTCTCATACACCATGAGTCAAGAATCAAAAGCCGCTTCCCTAAAAACATTAAGATGCCAAAGAACAAAAAAAAGATCATGTCTAACTAGAACTGCCGAATATCTTGACAATCTAGATCTCGAACACATAAACATTCAATCACTCAATGAGAAACGTCATTTGAACAATTTGAAGACATTCAAGAACAAATTGAGGAGCTAATGGGAATCGAATGCGATAACAATGAACGCAGTAGTTTTGAAATAGAACATTTCAATCTGCTAGGTTAGAATTGATCAACTAATTTTAGATTCAGTCTCCAAGTGTCAATAAAATTAAATGCGAAACAAATGTGTCTAATGTTGCCAACGTGCCCAGTTTTCGTTTGCCAAGCATATCTATACCCGAATTTTTCTGGTTCGTATGAGGATTGGACAAATTTTTACGACACATTTTCTTCGTTAGTAGATTCCAACCCTGATATCCAGACGTTCAAAAGTTCCATTACTTAAAGTCAGCCCTACAGGGATCCGCAACTGAGGCACTTCGCTCATTGTCAGTCTCTAATGAGAATTATTCCATCGCTTGGAATATGCTGAAGAAGAGGTACGATAATAAACGTCTTATTGTTGAAGATCACATTAGAGCATTATTTGAATTGCCTGTCATGCAAAAGGGCAACCCAACACCTCTTCGCTCAATTTTGGACGGAATTATTAGGCACACTAGCGCGTTAACCTCTCTTAATTTGCCAGTAGAACATTGGGACGCATTACTAATTTATTTAATCAAGAAAAAATGGATTCAGGCACCAATCAAGAATGGGAAGCACATTTGCCAGACACAACATCATTACTCACATTGGAAACATTAACAAACTTTCTTAACAAAAAATGCCAAACTCTGGAATTGCTTTCAAGAAACTCACAATCACAATCACTCACCATTCCAAAGCGTACATCACATGTAGCAACAGTAGCAAACTGCAAAATCTGCTCAAAAAATCACATGATTTTTCAATGTGAAACCTTTCTCAAAATGTCACCTGAACATCGAATCAGTCAAGCCAAATCAAAACATTTATGTCTAAACTGCTTAAAATCAAATCATACCACACAGCAGTGTAGATCTCAATCATGTAAGATTTGCCACAAGAAACATAACACTTTATTGCACTTACATTCAAGAACCGATGAATTCCAAACCACGGTACCTATCCAGGAGCCTTCAACTTCAGAACCATCGTCATCTACAGTTAGCAATCATGCCGTGCAACAAAGCAATCACACCACGGTATTTTTATCAACTGCGGTTATTGATGTATTTGATATCAAAGGCAAGCTACATGCCTGCAGAGTATTACTCGATCCTGGATCCCAGTCAAATTTTATTTCAAAAAATTTAGTAGAGCAATTGGGTATTCGAGGAGAACCATTTCATATTCCTGTAGTGGGCATTAACCAATGCCATACTCAAATAAAAACTGTTGTGTACACTAAACTTAAATCAAAATACAACAATTTTCAAAGTCACGTCAAGTGTTTAGTGCTTGATAAAATCACTGAAGATTTGCCCCAAGTTTCTGTTAATTTATCAAACTTTAATATACCTAAAAACATCAAGCTTGCTGATCCAAGATTTAACATTTTCAAATCCTGTTGACATGTTGTTAGGAGTGGATTTATTTTGGAAATTGATGTGTGTAGGCCAAATTAAATCAAACGAAAAACCATCATGCTTTACAAAAAACCCATTTCGGATGGAGAGTTGCAGAATCTGTAATGTCCGACCGCAAATTTTTAACATCAATATCCTGTAATCTTTCACTTGCTAATCCGCTAGATGTTAAATTTCATCATTCTGAGAATTAGAAAATATTTCATCAATCAAAAGGTATACATCAGATAGAACAAGCATGTGAAGAACACTTCAGAAATACACATACTCGTGACGATTCTGGTCGCTTCACTGTTAAGCTCCCATTCAAACACAATACACCTAAGTTAGGCGATTCTTACAACACAGCTTTAAAACGATTACACTGTTTAGAAAGAAAAATCAGCAAGTATAATGATCTCAAAATTCAATACATAAACTTCCTAAATGAGTATCTCACATTAGGTCACATTGAAGCGTATCTCTGAGTCAGAATCCCCTTTACAATCAGAGGATTGCTACTACCTCCCGCATCACGCTGTCCTAAGACCTTCTAGTACTACCACAAAATTAAGGGTAGTATTTGACGGCTCCGCAAAATCATCCACAGGCATTTCTCTCAACGACAAACTACTTGTTGGTCCAACTATTCAAGACGACTTATTTAGCATCATCTTAAGATTTCGCACTTATAAGATTTGTTTTAATAGCGGATATTGCTAAAATGTACCGGCAGATATTAATTGACAAAAATGATGCGAAATTTCAAAGAATTCTTTGGCGTGATGATTCTAAACTGCCCATTCAAACCTTTGAATTATCCACTGTCACTTATGGTACAGCTTCAGCTTCTTTTCTTGCTATTCGATGTTTGCATCAGTTAGCCCAAGACCACAAGTTAGAATTTCCTGTTGGAAGTAAGGTCACTTCGGAAGATTTTACGTCGACGATCTAATCACTGGAGCTAACACAATCGATGAAGCTATTAATATTATTAACCAAACAACAACTCTTTTAAACAAAGGAGGTTTTGAGCTGAGAAAGTGGTGTTCCAATAATCCCAACATATTTGAAACCACTGATATTCCTACATCCACCGACTCTCTATATCTCTTAGACAAAGAAAATATCAAAACATTAGGTCTTCTTTGGAATTCACAAAAGGATCAGCTTTCATATCATATTCCTGAACGAGAAATCGCACCAAAAATCACGAAACGCTCCATCCTCTCTTTCATAGCAAGTTTGTTTGATCCTTTAGGTTTAATTGGGCCCACGGTCTTAATCGGTAAGATAATGATGCAGAAACTTTGGCAAGCAAATGTAAATTGGGACGAATCAGTTCCCTGTGATATTCATTATCAGTTCAATTCATATTTACAAGATATGCAGTGGTTATCGGAAATAAACATTTCAAGAAATGTAATTCTTCAATAATTCCAATGACATTGAATTCCATGGTTTTTGCGATGCCAGCGAAGCAGCTTACGGTGCATGTATATACATCAAAAGCACTGATCACATGAGTAATATTAGTTGTAATCTTTTGTGTTCTAAATCACGAGTGGCACCAGCAAAATCAATTTCACTCCCAAGACTTGAATTATGCGGTGCGGTGCTACTTGCGCAATTAGCCAAGAGGGTAATTTCCAAATTAAATCTAAAATTCAAAAAAGTGCGCTATTGGACCGACTCCACAATTGTATTAGCGTGGCTGAAATCTCCAATAAGCAGTGGGAAAACCTTTGTTGCAAACCGCATAAGTCTAATTTTAGAGTCAACTGAAACATCCGCTTGGCAACATGTAAGTTCGGAAGAAATCCCGCAGATATTATATCGCGTGGTATGATTGCTTCCAAGTTGCGTGCTTCGAAGCTGTGGTGGCATGGTCCTGATTTTTTACAACTTGTCCACAACAATGATGTGCCCTATGAAGTACCTAGTGATATAGTAATTCCTGAAGAAAGGAGGACTACTGTAGTTTTATCTAGCATTCAACAGAACTCAAATTCTATTTTCACTCGGTATTCGAAATTATCAAAATTGTTAAGGGTTACCGCTTATTGTATAAGATTTATGAAAAACATCGCTGCGATCTCAACATGAAGGTGAAGAATGCCGTTCAGGGCCGCTCTCCTTAGCTGAAATTGATTTAGCTAAAAAGCGCTTAATTAAGCTTGTCCAAGAGGAATCCTTTAATGCTGAAATAATGCAACTACAAACGTCTGGTCTCGTCAATAAAAAAAGTCCATTAATCAGTTTAAATCCATTTCTGGATGACAACGGAATAATTCGAGTAGGAGGAAGGCTGCAAAGAGCAACATATCTTATTCTCATCAACACCCGTTCTACTACCATCGAAACATTCTTTCACAAAAATGGTCATTACACATTTTCATATACAAACGCTTCACGCAGGAGCACAAGGCACTATGGCTGCGATAAGAAAGGATATTGGCCATTATCATTGAGATTCTACTACACGTCAAATCATTCGTCGGTGCATTAATTGTTTCAAGGCGAATCCAACAACTCGCGAATACATAATGGGAAATCTACCGGAGCATCGATTACAACCTGGACGACCGTTTCTCAACACCGGAGTCGATTACTGCGGTCCATTTATGATTCCAGAGAGTAAAAGAAGAAACAGCAAAGTCAGCAAAATGTATGTCGCGGTTTTTGTCTGTTTGACTACAAAGGCATTACATTTAGAAATGGTAAGTGATCTATCCTCGGAAGCTTTCATAAACACATTGCGACGGTTTATGGCACGAAGAGGAAAAATAATCAACCTATACTCTGATAACGCGACTAACTTCGTTGGAGCAAATAAAGAATTAAAAGAATTGCACAAAATGCTTACAAATGAGCTCACTAAGAATGAGATTTCGAAATACGCTCTAGAGAATCACATCCATTGGCACTTTATTCCACCCAGAGCCCCACACTTTGGCGGACTATGGGAAGCGGCAGTGAAGTCAATGAAGAACCACTTAAAAAGGGTATCAGCGTCTGCATCCCTTACTATTGAAATGTTTAGCACGTTGTTAGCAGAAATTGAGGCAATTCTCAATTCCCGTCTTCTCACTTCCTTATCAAATGATCCCAACGATCTCTCCTTTCTAAGTCCTGGTCATTTCTTAATTGGAGACACTCTCACATCGATACCAAATCACGATTTGACAGATGTAAAAGTGAATAGGCTCACCCAGTGGCAACATGTTCAGAAAATCAAGACTCACTTTTGGAACCGATGGAAAGAAGAGTATCTCAGCCAGTTGCAGCAGAGAACCAAATGGAAATGGAATCAGCAAGGAGCCTCGTCGTAGGGACAATTGGTGATAATCAAAGAGGACAATATTCCTCCCTGCAGTGGAATCTTGGTCGCATCGTAGAAATCCATCCTGGCAAAATGGGATCGTCCGTGCCGCGACTGTTCGGACACGGCATGGCATTTTCAAGCGACCTTCATGCAGATTTTGTGTTTTGCCTTTGAATTATGATTCATAATGTTAATTTTCTCAATCACTGAGCCATCTTTTTCCTTATTTGTTTTGAAAGTGAAACCTTTCAAGGCGGGCGGCATGTCCAGTGCTTGAAAAGGTCATGGTAGTAAGCTAAGATTTTATTTTGTCAGTTGTCAAAAATAAGTTGTCAAGTCAGTTTTTTGATTAAAGAAAGGTGTATGTCAGTGCGAGGTTTTATTTTTAAGCTTAGTGCGGGTTTAAGTGTTAAACAAATTAAAATATTTAACACACCCTCATATTCATAAAGAACTGTCACCAAAAAGTTAAAAGAAGTTTATACGGAATTTACACCCCGTGAACGGTGAAACAAGAAATAAAACATTTTCTTTTTCATTTTTAAATCATTTTAGCATTTTTTATTTATTTCAATTAATACACAGCAGTAGGTACACAATTTATTTTTCTTTAACAATATAACACGATCAACGCATGGAAATTCGCAAGATTAATGCATCTTGATCGAGTGTTACTTTTCGTTACACATATATGTAATAATCACAAACGGCTCATCAATCCGATACCAACATTCTATTCCATTCTCATTCATTTATTCTTATACTATTTCATGTTTAAGATTTTTTATCTGTGGGAGCTAAATTTGGCACCTCTGCAATCCAAAAGGACATATATTTGCTTTCAGATGTGAAAAATATTATACCACCCTTCGCTTTAAAGAGCCAATATTTTTATTGCTAGAGTTAGAGCTATTAATATTTTAACTAATTATTTTTTTTAAACTACAATTACAATGATGATAAATCGATGATTGATTCAATTTATTATTTTGCGTCTCGATTTTGGATGCTTATTTGCATTATGTATATTATTTACTCGGAAGAAAATTCAGCGTATTAATTAGTGGAATATACATATATACCGGGCTTTCAGAAATAGATTCAATCCATGACCACTTTTATGAGATGCAACTTTGGTTACATAAATATTACGTTGGTAACGAATTAAATATTCTTAGGTCCGGTACGTACTCTTCATTTTGACAAGTGACACATACATACTCTTTTGCCGCATTTTTTGAGTCAGGGATTTTGTTGTTAGCTAGTACCACATTGGTTGTGTACTTAAAACAAGTCACGTGGGTTGAAACCTTTTCTGAAAGCATTGTATATTATTCTCCCAAGCACAACTCAGATTATTTATGAATTATGCAATTCCCAGTTCAAAAAAAAGACTGTAAGATATCTATGTTTAATACGTAGATCTAGCACATACAAATAATTTCAAATGTTTAAATAGTATATTTCAAATCAAGGGAGGAAAGTGCTCTATTGCAGGCCGCGGGCAAATATTACAAACCGAGCCAAGGGCGAGTATGTGGAGAGATCCCTCGAAAGATGTTGTGGCGATGAATAATCTTCGCAGACGACGACCATACGGCACAAATTATCCTCAGGGATAAAATAAAGATTAACAATTCCCAACAATGACATAATTGGCCTTCCAGATCATATCAAGAAGCTTTCTTTTTGTACTTTTACGGAGCAGTCATGAAAAATACGTGTCGACTCAAAGGCTGCTTTAGCTGGTCTCCTCGTGCGCATCACGTGAATCTCTCACACTCAGTACGCCGGTACGAAAGGAATCTGATTAGATGAAAGAACAACTAAGAACGATGCTGAACCAAAAAAAAAAAACGCTACATGCAAAGAATGGACTTATTAAAGATAAAAAGCGTTTCCAAAACTCTAATTGAAAAGTAAAATTCGAAGAACAGTTGTAGCTCAATTACCACACCAGTAGATGACTCTAGTAATACTAAAAAGGAATAAAAATAGAATCAAAAGATGAAAATTCAAACGTTACAAATTTTGTAATTTTAATAATTGGGTAAGTGGAGAATACAGTTATATAAAATAGTTGTTTGTATATTTTGTTATTTTCCATTGTTTTAATTGAATTATTGATTTATATTTTTTACTCAATAAGATAAACGAAAATTCAGCAGAATACATATATCTATATAAAGTGACTATAACAAAAACCTTGTGTGATGAAGTTGAAATAAAATATTTCTTTGAATTTCCTTTCTTAAGCTACAATTCCATTGAAGCAGTATTAAGCAACTTTTTGTTGCGTTCTTTCCTCTTTTGTTGCCATGAATAACGAATTGTCTAAAGCAACTATTAGAACATGTATAATCAGTTAGAATTTGTTACGGAAACAGTAAGAAATATTTAGGAATACTGTGAAACGTTTTTGGAAACAAGCAATAGAAAGTTCCACAAAGTTTTTTGAAACATAGCTTCGCTATGATAACTTCCGCAGGTTGCATACCGTAAATGCAGCGTGTAAATGCAGGATTCATATTGCCATTTTTAAAATTCAGTATGATCTTGATAGGTAATAAAATATCGAAAATATCCAAGCTTCTTTTATTATGAATTTAATTAAAAAAATTCTGACAAGTTCTTTACATTCGTTATAATATTTATTTATTAGCGTAAAAAAATAAGATTTTAAATCAAATTAGTTAGTATGTTTATGAAAATAGCAATTTCTGCCAAAAAGGTGAAATATTATTAATTATATTAAATATATAAGAATAAATTACCGCTAGAATATTTAAAAAATCCATAAATTTTTGTTATTAAATATTTATCAGGTAATTAATATTTCTCTATTTCTTAAAAACCGTAAATTTATATCGAACGCAGTACTAAAAAACCAGTAAATCAGTAAAAAAATGTTTTGTATCCAGTATTTTTCTTTAGATGTAATTTCAAACGAATTTTTATCCTCAAAAAAACATTCATTTCCAAAATCACTAAAACACCTGCACAAGACCTTACTATTTCACGTAAATTTTATTGGTACTGTGTATTTATAGGCGTAAATAGGCGGTACTAATCGAAAGAATTCGGAAAATATTAGTTTGCAACCAAATATGCACGGTGCAAAAATCCTCCATAAGAATGAATTATTAATTTAATAAATATTTATAAATCTGGTAAATCTGGTTCCATTTAAATATACTAAGTAAGTTATATACATTTTTATTTTATTCTAATTATTTATTGAAATGTTTGTGAAGACTTGGAGTTTGTTGAGTTTCCTTTTTAACCTATCGAGTTTGATAACAGGCAAATATAAAACCTTAATCCTGCAGATTGCAACGAGGTCAAATACCCCTGCACCTCCACCATTTTTTTTTTATATTTATGATTCGCCCAGGCATCTAGAGATACGTCCATATCACAGATACCATTGTAGCTGCACCTGCCCCGTCTAGCTTTCATCGTGCCAAAAGCGAAAAAGCGACCTACTATGTTGCGCAACCGAATGCAGTCGGCGCTAACAGGATATTGGAAACGCGTGCGTTTCGAAAATGCATTTCAATATTTATCTGCGAGGGGATACGTTGTTAGGTCGTCCGTCGATTGGGAAATCTGGAAAATTCGATGCGAACCGAAATGCATATCACACAAAAAAGCGTAACGTAGGGTTTGGGGTTTATTACTGAAAGAAAAACAGAAAAAAAAAACAGTCTGGCGTTGTTATTTTACCGAAGGGCGAAAAGCCTGATATTTTGATTTTATGAAACGTGTCTGCAAATGTGTATTTTCGGTTATCCTGTGCTAAAAGAAGCTTGAAGCGTGAACTATTGGTTTAGGATCTTTTCGTAGAATTTGAATGTGCCTATTTTTATATTTTACTTTCTTGGGAAAATCATATCTCCTATATTGAATACAAAATTACTCACGCACTAGGCTAGATAAAACCATAATTGTCGAATAAACATTATTAGTAGTTACATCTAATATAAGTTAGAATGTATGGTGATATTTTGTTCACAATTAGGTAAATCAATTTGTTTAAGGGGTAAAATAAGCACTTCCTAATTATTTTGATACTGTAATTTATTACTGTATTCGATGCTGTCAATAACAACCTTCCTGTATATTGCATTTACGTTTTGTTTTAAAGTCTACGGTTAATTTTACAGTTGTTAGTGATTATTGTAAAATTGCTTGCCAATTATGTGTCACTCCTTTGTTGGTAACGCTTAACTTGCATCTAGGAGTAAAGAGTCATCTTTATGGCAAAAAGTTATTAGAAGGTTTCGTATATTTTTTCATCAAAAAAAAATCTCTAAAAAACTCTAGTTTTCGGCTATACACGGCGATTCCCCCTTAAATCAAATGCAATAGTCAATCAAAAAAAAAAAGCTAAACTAAACAACAGATCTTTAGTATACATTTGAAGTTTTTAGGGTTGAGAGCAAGCGAACCACACTCAATAGTAACCTCGTTATTAAAGCTGCAACTGCTGGACAGGTTCGTTTACTACAGGGTATTTTTTTTCTTATGATAGGTATATCTGCTGTCAATCCGTCAGCTTTAAACTAAAAAGCTCAACTTATATCTCCGACAACTTCACATCCTTCAATTTTTAGTAGTTGTTATTAAAAAGAAACAAATTTGTGCTTAAACTTATGATAATCTCGGAAACGTATACTAAGACACCTGCTTATATTGGATTATCTATGTTTAAATCTATTGCAAAGAAACAGTAAAGCAATATTTACAAACGATACATTCATTCATACTGATATTTTCGATAACGTGATTAGAAGACAATATTGTTTTGCCCAACGATTGTTGGTTGTCTATACATGAGAAAATTGTTACAAAGTGTTATTTTCTTTTGATACGATAGCCTACGAGCCTGCAGCGTAATTAGCNCGGTAAGTGCGTCCTACAATAACATATGTATAATAACAACCTTCTGATGAAGGTATGTTGGGAATGAGTCATATTGCGCTCTTCGCATTAAAGCTAAAACTATAAAAACAGAAGAGCAACTTGAAGGCTTCTTTACGGGAAGCTAGAATCATGACAACATTGAAGGTTAGAGTGAAGACATCTCTGAGGAGAAAATCTTGATAATGGTATCTTGAATATCACAGAACTGTTCATGAATTAAGTTGAAAAAAAGGCAATAGTGTACAATGCTATGAAAAGTAATCTACGTTTGTAGGTAAGTAAATAATTTGTTGGAAACATCTAACAATGAACTCTCGGTATAGGTATAAGATTCTGTGCAGATATACTCCCGAAGAACGCGACAGACGACATTCCAATTTTATGCGGCAGCAGTCAAACATACAATAATTGTATTGCACGTTTGACTGTATTGTCGTCTGCCGTTACAGTGAATGCAGTTGTAGTCTGTCGCGTGCTCCTCAGCCCAACAACAGTTTGGCCGCAACACGGTCCTTCTAGACATAATCTCCTTCTGCTACCGATCGCAGTGCGGGGTACTTTACACCATCCTACTCGAGGTACCACTGTGCAAGAAAAACACTGCAGTCTAGACCAGTTAAGGTTTATAAAAAATCTCTTGATCAATCTGTCGTAGCTAATGGTCTGCATCGGGAATAACGACGTCGGTTGTGACGAAACTTGTGGCTGTTATACCATCTCCGAAAGGGGAGGGAACTGGGCTTAATGAACAGTCAGAGGAACAAACCCCAGCAAAAAACCTAATCCTAGCGGCCGGCTAGGCGTGGGATACCTGGTTGGATAGAAAACCAGTCTCCATTAGTCCAATCCCCCACTCTAATGATGTTCTGCGATCCGTGCCAAGGAATGGATGGCATCTGAGGCAAAGGGTGTACACGAACGGAGCCTCTGGGAAACTGGGCGACCTTCCACAATAACCAGCCTTGCACCTGCGTAAAGAGCATCGCATATGCGGACAATTCTTTCTTTCTACTCGTGGGAACTGTATAGACCAGAGTAATGAAGTTTTAAAACCAGAGCGGAGGGATCCGAAGGGGGCATCAGAAACCTCTTCTAGCATAACACTCTCTTGGGGGCGAGTACCAGACAAGACAAAGACACTGCTGAAAACATTGTTGCAGTAGTACAATAGCTCGGATTGCAGCAGCAGGAAAAAACTATCTGGCCCTCAGATCAGGAAACTTAGAAGGCAAAGGAAAATGGGAGAAGGTACGTGGACCGAGCAGAGACCACGTCGTCGTAACTCTAAAGGGCCTAAGGTGGAAGGTGCACACCAGGCGGCTAAGGAAACAAAGGAGAAACCCAAGGTAGGAGACGGAAGTCAGACTACTGAGAATAGAAAGAAGGCGGTCGAGCGCAGCAAGAAAAGACCGCGGCAGAGACTCTAAAACAGCACCGCAGACCTCGAAGAGACCCAAAGGTACCTATAGCAATGCAGCGTCAGAACTACGGATGGCAGTAATTGATCCAGGATAAAGGGAAACATAAAGCACTAGGATAAAATAACCAGGCGAATTCGTTGAAAGACCTTTATTAAGGAACCATCACAGAAGAAGACAGAAAAAATACTGCCGCTTAGTAGAAACTATCTTCGCACCACAACAGGTCTCCTTACAAAAAGAACACTGGAATAATACAACCAAGCAAACTCATGGTAAGACTTTTATTAAGGAACCATTAAAAAAAAAGGCTGCAGAACTACTACAACTCAGTAGGGGTGATCTTCGCATCTAACAGGTCTCCTAACAGGACACTGCGTACTGAAAGGACACGCACAGAAAATTGGGATCAACACTGGGGATACCAACTGCAGACTGTAAATGGGATGACAGAGGACGCTTACCACATTTTGTGTGAATGCGAGCCTCTGGATGCAAAAAGACAGGCAATTTTTGGCAAACCAAAAATGACCCTAAAGGATTACTTCAATCAGCCAGTCAGAGACCTGCACAGATTAGTGCAGAGTATGTACTAGGGTACTGGAATGGTTGATATAATTTAATGGGTAAGATAAATGGGGTGACCAAATACAAAAGGCCAAGAAGCTGCAGTGTTTTCCGAGATTTCAAGCCAGACGGCTTCCACAACAAAAAAAAAGTATAACAAATAACTTTTATTGCTATATTTGCTTACATTTTTTAATTCTTTTGTAATATTTGCTAAAGATGTCGTGTAGCTATAAATGTTATGTGCAAAATCTCCTCCTTAGATTATTTTAATCAATCATATGTATACATCAAAATAGTCCGTGTTTTACAAATTAACTTTCAATCCAAATATTTTAAATCAAGTTAATATGTATAACGTAAAGGCCGATTCACACTATCGGTCAGGTCGCGGCAGGTCACGTCAGATCAAATATTGTTACATGCATTTTGTATTATTTTACCTTGACTTGACCCTGTGCCCTAATGTGAATTTAACAATACAAAATGATCAGCCTTAACTGATCATTTACAGATAATGACGGAGTCAACTATAAAGAAAAATATTTAATCTGTTAAAATTATGATTAACCAATGATAATACTAGTTCAACCATTGTTGATTGAAGTCAATACCAGATATATGAATACAGTAAAGAAAGTATTTCGGATAAATTCTCTTTAAATTAACTTCCTCATTTGGTAAACAAATCAAATGGAATACTCACCCCTCCACGCAAAAATAAAGGTAGCTGCTTTTGATGTATATTGTAGATAATTTAATTTTTAGGAGTTCTAGTTATAAAGAAGAAATTTTAACTTAATAATCACAAGTTTTCTGATTTAGTAAACAATATACCCAACAACAATATTTTAAAGAGACTAGCTAGTTTACAATGCATTCATTACTTAAAATAGTATAGTACAGGAAGACACTGCAGTTCTATTAGAAGAAAATTAAATGGAATTTCGTTTAGGGAAAGTACAACTTTTCTTTGCCACAGTCTACATAAATTTAAATAAATTAGCCACTTATCTCTAAGAAATAATCAAACGCGTGCTCGCCATTCCAATACAGTTTAAGA
This sequence comes from Protaetia brevitarsis, assembly GCA_004143645.1. NCBI lineage: Eukaryota > Metazoa > Arthropoda > Insecta > Coleoptera > Scarabaeidae > Protaetia > Protaetia brevitarsis. The sequence continues at coordinate 2,103,226 of RXPK01000126.1, forward strand.
TATGATTATTTATTCAAGTCCCTCTTGTACATAATTAACCGCTCTTCTCCCTCGGCGTCATCCTCAGATTAGGGTAATTAAAGTCATCTGTAGGAAGTTAGTGGCGCACTGGGATTATAAATAATGGCGAGCGGCATTTACTAGCACCACCACTTTTAATATTTAATGAGGTATGTTTACGTTCATAAATTTCCGTTTATTTCTGAGTTGCCGCAGTTCATCATTTGGATACATTCTTATATGAAGTGGTTCTCGTACACAATAGATGCTCAACCACCCACATGCGTTTTTATATCGTTATAACGAATATTCTAGAGAGGTACTATATTCACATACATAATATTGTTTTCATTGTAATTTCTTTCATTTATCATTTACAGTTCTATTGGTAAATGATCTCGAGTAACATTCTCTTCTATTATTATCGTTGATTTAACGAAGCTGATTCTACAAGATTTTGGACTTCGCGTTAGCCATTCTTTTATGTAATAATCGCAAAGGTTATCGACCTGTCTAGGACAATAGCCCTTTTCAAGCTGGGATTTTCTTTTGAATTGAACAGGCTTGCTCTTGTATTAGCGTGTTTCCCTCAAATTTACGGATTTGTTTGAGCCCACGGTGAGGGGTTTAAATTAACACGTTAACACAATGATCTTCATAATCTCCGTTGCGAAATAGCTTTTGTTGCAACGTTGCTACATTTGGGATTAAAATATTACGTTGCGTTAAATTCTACGGCGTCCAATAGATGTGACCGTTTCATGTTTCATTAATCTATCCATTTATCGAACAAAAACATTCAAACGTATTTCCCAAAGGCGGTGTCGGCCGTATTTTGAATTAAGTGTTTGTTTCTGAACTAAAGATTTTAATTTCATTATCTCAATAAGGAAATTTTATATTCGTATCAGTGAATTTAGGAATAAAATTGAAAAAGGAGAAATCCGCATTTTTAGAAAGTTAATATTACCAGTAGACGGACTTCTTCCGTCTTCCACGTGAATTGTTCACTTGTTATTGCGGTCGATCCACTTTAATGTCAGAATTTATCTTCTTCAGCATGAATTTTAATCTCAAGTCGGTTTTATTTCCATCTAATTTCGCTTGTTTTCCAGTCTGGATCAGATAACCCTCCCTAATAAATTCTGGGCGCCCACAGGAGTATCCTCGCTCTTATCTAAGCAAGCGATTGTCTTTTCCGTGTAAACAACAGTTCTCAGACCTTCAGTTCGGCTTCGGTGTTTTTTCTTTCCAAAATAAGTAATCAATTAATTATTTAATTATGTTCGTTTCCAATTAATTCACCTGATAAACACTTCACCCTTTTGTAAATATTGTATATAGTTAAATACATGGGGTTTATTTTATATTACGAAATATAGCACCTTTCGAAAAACGTGAAAAAAATAACGTAAAGTTTACCAGTTTTCCATTGACAAGATATCCGCAAAAATATATATTAATGTAATATTTAAAATAGTTTTCTTGTATTTGGATAGCGCCACTTTAAAATAACATCAAAGTTTCAAGATCAAATTAAAAACTAATACAGAAAATAATTAAAAAAAATTATAAATCAAAATCAAATATCCATATTTCCAAATTAAATCATAATATTAAAAAATAAAGAAACGTTACATCAACAACAAAAAAAATTGAAATTTTACTGCGTGTATTATCGAGTTTTCTTGCAAATTAGAAATAATAAATAGGACACTTTAGTTAGAAAATTTAAAGAAAAACTGATAAATTTAAGCAATATAATCAAGACAATAAATTTGCCAAAACTACAATTACTGATTAAATGCAAAATATGACCAATGTAGTAATACCAGATAATGTCAATTAATTCTAAATTTAGAGCCAAAACTTACAAAGAAACAATACGAAGTAATTTAGCATATTTGTAGCATTTATTAAGTGCTGTACATCGCCGCTTTTGATTTTGACGGAGGTTCGCTTTAAGGAGTGAAAGCTATCCCATGAAATTTCGACCATTTTCAGATTTTTGGAATTTACATCGTTATCACCAACAGCAGAAATAAAGTAAATTGTCTCTAAGTCTTCTTGTTAATTATTCAACACTATTTACGTTATTACATAAATTACAAGAATAAATACTTATTTAAGTGGAAGTGAATAGGACAACGACAGCGAGGCTCACAAAGGCGATGCGAGGCTTGCATCGGAGGACGAGTGGACCATCGCGATTATGATCCGACAACTGTGTACGCTTAACATATACATTGAGTTAGGCACTGTCAAAATTTCTATTCCAGGGCTGTATATTATTCTTACTTATCGTAATGAAAATTATCAAAAAATGCTCAAAACAAAAATATTCATTATAATGTTTTATAATTTTATTATAATTTATAATTTGTTTGTCACAAATTGAGCACAGAGATGTCTTCATCGTAATGTGAAAATGAACTTCGGAGAGAAGACTTGTTTCTGAACTAAGGATCCTAATTTTATTAAATTGTTGCTTTGCCTTAAATCAATGTTTGTATTCCCAAGTAAAACTTAATCTGAAAATGTTGTCCATATACCAACTCCCCAGAGAGTTTCTTCAGCGACTAGGTATGCTAGTGTGTATTCGCCTGCGGAGGAGTGCAGATTCATGTTGCTTACCGACTTTTCAAGAGCCTATAAAGCGCAAGTGTGTTTAACCGCTGTAAAAAAGTTTTCGCTTCCCATATCTTGCCCATCGCTGCTTAAGACTACTGGCAGTTTTCTCAGAAATTAGAAGAATATGTGTGTATTTATCTGCAAGTGTGTAGGTCTGCAGTTTGGCAAGCAGTTGCCCTTACAAGAGTTAAAAAATAAATAAGGTTGTTTACGTCCTTATCCTTATTGGAATGCAAAACCAGGACTAGTAGTTCACAAAATTTTATGTATATGTATATAATAACAATTAATAAAATTAAATACAATTACACAAGTTTGGTTTCTAAAATCTAAAAATTGCTGTTAATTTTGGGAGTAATATAGGGTGAGAAGAAAGAAGAAGAAGGAGTGTATCGCAAGTAATGTTTCTATGAGATTCGTTGTGAATATTGTTTCACCTCTTCCATTGAACTCTTTTTGAGAAGAAAGTAGGGGTTTGCTGTAAGGGAATGAATAAAAATCGGTTGAGGTTGTTTTGCAGTCCTACAAAAGAGACATTTGGTCACATTATACGTTACGCACATACACATTATTTTTTTTTTCTTGATAACAACACTGTACATCGCAAAAATTCAAAATTTGTCGAAACATTAGGGGTGGCTTTCACTCTATATACGTGAGCTTTCGCCAAAATAAAAAGGTAAAGTAAGTATCTTCAAAATGTTCCTTTGTTAGTAATTACAGAAAATAAATTACAATAGCATATAGGTACAATAGCAAGTATAGGAACAAAGATTGCGAAAATATTCCAAACTGTGGCACTGGTAATACTGCAAACTTCTTCTATACCCTTCACCACAAACTGCACTAAATTGGATGTACGTTTCAATAGCAAAGCTATCATCATCAGCAGAAGCACTGAACTGAATAACTAAACTAAAACTACCTCAATTTATACCTAAAAGAGATTACAATACTATGATCACGGTCATGGCTGACTGCCGTAAAGCTCATCTAATCTACTACTTCTACTTAATAAACTATAAAGACAAGAATTTAAGGGTCCCAAATCTGAATTCATTAAAATGTGTTTGTTTTTATTTATTTCCATACCGTCATACCAATTTAATTGCACATAGTTGTTTAATAATAATAATAATAATAATAATAATAAATATCTTTATTGTGTAAGGGGATAACTTCTTTCATAAATTGAGGCTCTATTTTTCCATGCGGAAATTAAAAAGTTATGGTGAGTATTTATATTATATAAATCTCTTCGAAGTTTTATTTTATTGTAGAGATAGGTGTTTTGTTATTAATGATTTTATGAAAATTTGCATCACTAGGCCAAAAAGTACAGTTTTGCGAGTATGAGTACGGTTTGTGGGCCGAGGAGGTAGCCGAGGCCCACAAGTAGGAATACTCGCAAAAGAGTTTCTGGCCGTGTAATACACAATGTTTTTTGGGCCGACAAATCTTAAATTTCAATTGAAAATAGAGAAGAAATTTTGACACTAGAGAGTTCACAGTACGAGTTGGCACACATGTTACATATCTTAATACTTTGACGTTTCCGAGAATAAATCTTTTTCGGTAATTTTCTTTTTAGTTTAATACCTCTTGTACTTATTATTGATAAATAGTAATAAGTACACTTAAGATACCAGTTCATCTTAGAAAGGTTGAACAGTAGCTTAATGACCATTTATTACACGTCTGTCATATGGAATCTAGTGTGGTCAACCTTTAGTGATATTTTTGCCTGCCGAGGCTGCAAAACGGCAGCAACTTCTCTGATGAAGTACTGCAAAATGCACTCACCAGATGATTGCCAACACGCAATAAGTAATAATTTATAATTCAAATTTGGTGAAATTAAGATAATTAATATGGAAAATAACTATTATAGAAGGATACTTAAAGATATATATAAAAAGAAATAATTGATTAAAACGATATAAATAACCGCAGTCACGTTTGTAATAATTTAAATAAACAAGTGTAAAATCTTATTAGGAATTATTTGGCGTCGCAAAGATCCATATGGTAATAGTTTTAAGTAAAACAAATGTTACACCATAAAAGTTCTTTGACAAAGATCTTTGTAGAAAGTGCAACAACAAAAAGCTCTAATCCCAGAACCGCTATAAATCTAAATTTACCTTAGAGATGAAATAAATGAATATTTACGAATATATTCTTTTGTAGGCTAGTACGTAAATTGTCATCTGCCATAAGATCATTGTATAAAAGCAAATTTAGATAGACAAACACAATAAACATTTCAACGAGTAATATCTGCACAATTACGTGACACAAGGTAACTTCATAACACATTAATCGCCACCAGCCTTCAGGTATAGTTTAGCACGATGCCGTCTTGATATTAACAAATGTTCCCGTAATTACGATGTATGAGACGGAGTAAGAACATTTCCTCGACAGTTCTCCGTCGCTGAAATAAAGTGTTATAAATGGTATATCTCGCAACAAGCCTGGTTTGTAAGAAAGGGCCGTGTGCTATTTGATATACGAGTTCATTCATCTTCACTTATTAAGGGTATGTTAAAAAATTTATGTGATTATATTTTTTTGTTCTGAATAGTAGTATATTGAAAAAAACAGTTTACCTCTTACAAAATCAACATAAATAAAATAAGAATAAATGAAGAAGTAAAAAAAAATAATTTAACAAATAGAATTGAGACGTTCCTTTCAAAACCTACAAAGCAATCTTAATTTGACAATTTATTTAGTGCTCAAATGAGATTTTAAACGCTAATTTTGAATTCACGTCACATTGAAGCCTGTATATTTTTAATTAGACTGGATTCGCTCGTTAATTAATTTAATTGTTTACTCCGAGAGCTGGATCTCTCTACTTCTCAATAAATATTCTCAGTATATTTTAGGATCATCTTAATGACATACAACAACCAGAGAGTTAATTAATTCACATTCTTAGCTTGTTTTGTTCCAAAATAAAAATGAATAAACACGGTTTGCCTGCAGTATTCACACCATTTCATTTTTAATCCTAATTTTAAAATATATAATAAAATAGTCCAAAATTAACATTATAAATATATAAATTTTATTTACACCCTTCTTCGAAATGTGTTAAATCCAGTTGAATACCTCATTTATTTAGCTGAAGCCGTTCTTCTCAAACAATTTCCTAGATTTTGTCGAGGAAGCAATAGGGAAAACGAGAAGGCGCTGATTAAAGAGATTTGAGTATCAATCACATTCAATAAATTTCACACCTATTGTACTTCTTTCGCGCCCGTCCGCTCATTCTATCCGCAAAATCTTCCCCACCGCCTTTACGTCGACATAAATTTAAATCTACTTTGGCCAAGTAATTGCATTGTATAAATTCTAAGCAGCCCTTCTGCGATGCTCCGTTCGCCCCTAAAAAGTATTCCCGTTTTGGCAGCCACACCCTCCGGTTTCTTCAGCCGGTTCCCCAGTTCTATATACAGGGGATGTCATTGCGGATATAATAAATGAAATAGTACAATTTGTTCTGCAATCCTGTAATTTGTGGTTCCTGATAAATGGTTTAATTTATTTTACGAAAAATCAATAATACCTACAGTAAAATATTTACTCATCTGAAAATCAACAATATAAATACACCAAAACCCTATTTACGTTGAATGAATTTTATACGAAAGATTAAACCACAAAATATAACTAGTAATATGTATACAGCAAGCAATATGTGGATATTTACGATATAGACAATGCCAACAAGCACATCAAAATTTAAAAAAAATTACACACGTGTATAGCTTTCTATACTATATTACAGGTGCATGTCAAAAAACCCACCACTACACAAATTACAATGTTATTGTTATCTACTAGATATTCTTTAAAAGTGTAAAATCGTTTTTCTGGTTTTTCTAGTAAATATTGTTTTAATTTTATTTTAAAACTTGACTAACGCGATTTTTTATGTACGTTGGCAACGAATTACATACTTTTATAACCATGCAGTAACGACTCTTCCAAAATTTGATGGTCTTATGACTGAGAACACTAAAATTATGAAAATGCTTGGTTGTCATAGTGTTACATCATTCTGAATTTTTCACAAATAAATCCCTATGCCGTTAAAAGAAAAAAAAAACAGCAATTCCAACAAGCCAATTGTAAGTCATTCAAGTGCCTAAATAGATTTCTGTTTGGAATTGCGCTTTTTGCACTATGGATGCCCATAATAATCCGCTTTTGCGTCACAATACAACATTTTTACTCTGTACTGCAGTGCTCCAGAAGGTAATGCCATAAGGCAGAAGTGATTCCGCCTTGGCATAATAAAACGTTTTTTAAAGAATTGACAGATACATACGTTCGATATCATGCAATACAAAAAAACGAGTTTGCTATTACCCTTTTTAACAAGTCGCTAACTTTAGAGTTCTATAAATTATATTAGTTCTTATGACTCGAAGTGAATCGAGTGGAAATAAAAGAGTTTTGGTTCGTTTTATTACTATTTATCTACAAAAGGTGATTGCTGAGTTTTTTTTGCAGTTTCGATGGCTTCCCCAGAAGTGATTCGAGTGGAAATAAGAGTTCTGGTTCGTTTTATTACCATTGATGCACAAAATCTCTGAAACTTTTTAGTTCTTTATCTTGTCCGTTTGAGTGTTACATATTATCGATGGATATCTTATAATATATCGTGGATATCTGAATAAACCTTTGAAAAAAATATTTTTTTAAACAAATTACTGAGTTTCTTTAGAGTTCCGATAACCCCTAAAGAGTTCTAAAAATTAATCTTATGACTCGTAATGATTCAAGCGAAAATTAAAAAGTTGTGCCTCATAAAAGTTCCTGAAGTTGGCTCCAAATTTCTTAAAATAACGTTTTAACTACTTAAAATGTCAGAACTACTTATAAAACTGATTGAGAACTCAAACTGTTTGAGGCGCAACTGGAATTATTTTCTTTAAATTATATGTAGGACTAACTTCCCACGGGTAGAATATAGAGGAATTTTCAAAGTACAAACTGTTTACGACCTTTTTATTGCAAGAGTTGTGGAAATGATGTGACTGAGAATTAATTACCACTTCTTAATCCATCTCTTTATGATAAAGATTTTTTCACAAATCTCTGAAGGTGCTTAACATGTGTGAATATATAAAGAGAAAAAAAAAAACCAGAATCATGGTCATTTCAATTATTCAGTTAGCATTCAAAAGCAAAAATACCTAACGCAATTGAAAGGATTAGAACAAGAAGGTATAAGTGCATTTTTTGTAATAAGTGGTTGTTTTCTTTACAAAAATAAAAATCTTACACTAAACACAACTTTAAAACTAGAATTATTTTTTTTATTAATGATTTTTATTTTTTGTAAAAAAAAACCAAACACTTATTACAAAAAGTGTACTTATACCTTTCTTGTAATAACCCCTTCAATTAACCGATTAAGTGCCACCAGGCGGAGCTGATTGAAGAAATGACCATATTAGCTAGAGTAATAAAAAGCGAATAACACTACGTATTGACACAAGTTTCTGCCTATCAAGGTGTCATTAGAGTTGCTCCTAAACAACCTACTTTCAACGCTGTCATACATCAAGTTTTATGTACAATCGCCGGCTACACGAAAACGATTTCAGTCTGTGCGCCCTCCCTAGGAGCCACACGCCAAACTCTCACCCAGCATAACGCAGATAATGGAGTTATTCTTCCAACTTGGGCAGTTTCTGAACTGGCTGTCCTACGTGGAACACACGATAATTATGATCGTGATGCTACAAACGCCATGATGTAATAAAACATCAAAAAATTTAACCAATAAAATGTCACCTGGCGAGGCAAAGTGGGTTTAAACATTCGAGGAGGAACCCTAATTACGCCTTGGCAAGCAGGATCTCGAGTCCGTTTCTAGTATTATTCCCATTTAATTGCTCTTACTAATATAGTGATTCCTCCAAGGCCTGGAGAGATACTAGGGCTGCGTTCATTCCGAAACCTGGAAGGACACATACTCCTATCCCAAATCATCTAGACTAATTAGTCTTACATCTTTCATGTGGAAGACTATGGAAAAGGATATACACCTCAATATTACAGAAGGGGCACTTGCTAGATCTGTTCTGCATCATCTGCAATGAGCAAATCAGGAGAGGCTGCCCTGCATAGTTTGGTGGGAGGACTGGAAAAGAGCCCACATCAAAAGGAAGTTATCCTTACAGTGTTTTTAGATATAGAGGGCGTCTTTGATAAGACATCAACGCCCTCGATCAACCGATCCTTAATGAACTGGAACATTAGCCACGCGCCAGCAGATGGGTTGAGCTCAAATGCTAGCTGAAAGTATCGCCATGAGAACTATTACGAGGACAATTGTCCAGAGATAGGCATTGCTGGGAATCACTGAAATCAACAGCACAGGGGCCGGTTCTTTAGATAGCATTGTGGACCTGGAGCTTTATGTGAAAGCGGTGGCTATTAATGCGATCCTTTGACTGAAAACCAACAACTTGTGGCATACCAACATTAAGATTGGAGGGCACACTGATACTACGGGTACGATACTGGATGGACTATTACTGCAAATGCCCACGGACAGTATAGCACCCGTAATTATCTTCACTGAAAAGGTGAAAATCTCCATACCGAACAGAGATCAGGCACGTAGTGATATCACTGCTCTTGATAATTGGTTCGCAGACAGATTCAAACCTCGCCCGGGCACAGGAGCCGATATTTGTGGACCGAGCTCTAATGAAAGGATATCCATAAGCCTGGGAAAGCAAGCGACGGTCTTACAAGCAGAGATATGATTGCGAAGAGGGGCTACATGAGGAGAAAAGTAAGTATAATGACTGATAGTCAGGCTGAAATCAAGGCAGTCTCGAATCCTGTAACTAGGTCAAAACTAGTTAGAGACTGCAAACAATCCCTCAATACACTGGCACGGGACTACACGGTGTTTCTGATTTGGGTGCCCGGGACATGAGGATATAAAGGGCAATATAATAGCCAACGAACTAGCCAAGAAGGGCTCCAAAAGACACTTCATAGGTCTGGAACCCGTATGTGAGATTACCATGGACTATGCTAAAAGGGATATTTGGATTTGGTTAGATAAAGAAAGTACAAACAAAAGGAGGTCGACTGAATGTCAACTCCATACTAAAGCGCTAATAGGGGATGGAGATGCTAAATTCTCTGATAACCTACTCAGACGCAGCAAGAAAGAAGCTAAAACCATTGCTGGGAAGGATCTATTGAAGCCCTCGAGGGTTCTCACTAAGATACTCGATTGAAAGTAAGAGAATTAATAGGGACGGTACAATGAGCACCTAGCTCAAGTGACTATAACTGTTCTGGACTATAAGTGTCCACCCTAACTTTAAATAAAAAATGTGATTCCTACAACAGACTATGAGTCCTACCTGGTGGCATTTGTTGATCAGCTTTCAGTTTGCCAGCATAGACTGAAATAATTTATTTAATTGTATTTGAATTACCTAAAACTTGTTTTTTTTCGAATAGCAGAAATCTAAACTCTCTTCCACATTTGGTAGAGGACTATGATTTATTCAGCGATGGGGAAGAAATAATGCTATGAAATATAAATTTACTCAAATATCCAATCTTTAAGAGCCAGTTTCCATTATAGCACCCTGCGAATATTTTTTGCACAAAATACATTATCTTCGATGTTAAACCATAACCGTAATTTATTGCCCAATATACACTTATCTTAAATAAACCTACTCAGAGCACGTCGCGACACGCCCTGTATATAAAGTACGCGAAATTCCGTATCGGCAGCGACCCCTACCAGCAACGTTCGCGTCGGTCCCTTGCCGAACCATCAGCGTATATATTATCAACGCTTTTTCATTTTCTCTCCTCCTTCGAGACGAGTCAGTAAGTGAGAAATGCAGTTGGCGTTATATTCTTTTCCGTATACGACTTATTGTCAGATCCCCAGATCCGCTTCGGCTCCCCGGTATTTTTTGCTTGTTTCTCGGCCGACAATGGAGAAAAAGGGATGGTCTCGCGCACTACTACTTGTGTACTTTTATTTTATGTGCGAATCTTGCAGATTTTCCGATGGGAAATTTATTCGCTGATTCGATGCATCGCCTCGCGAATCTGACCGAGACATGCCTCGCCTTTCAGGACGACTGCCAAGCGCTGGCGGGTTGAAGTGGAGGGTTACATATATTAAAAGTAAATGTTTGGCTTTTCAACATAGACTTCGTTTAGTAGAGGGAAGCGGAAAAGTACTGCGTTATTCATTTTATTTTAACCGCTGTACTGATTGTGAGTTTAAAAAGAATTCTTTCTCTTTATCGGATTAATCCAAATAAATTATTCTACATTGTGATAAAGAAATACGTAATAAGTGCTAAGAACAAAATATTTGGAATAAATAGTTGTAGCGTATTTCCTCCTCATAAAAAGGTATAGCTTTGACCTGATAACAATCAACATTAGTTGCAAAGTAATTTTTTTTTGTTTGGAATAGTAAAGGATGCACTGACAAAAAATTATAATTTTACTTCTGTGTACTGTATAAAAATTTACCAAAGCACATAGCGGAAAATAGTTCAAAGTTGAGTAAAATTTAGAAGAGTACAGTAGAGTAGATCATTGTGGGATGTTATATAATTAGGCATCTTTTACGTAAATTTATATTAATTAACATGGAGAAATGAATAAATTTACATGTAGGTTTATATAAATATACACAAGATTTAGCTAACCGTACATAACCCTTGCAAAATACACATTACTCTATTTATACAATAAATGTAGGCGAGTAAACACATAGAAGGTATTTATGTATGCGTGTAGTATATACATATGTGCAGCTTTGTTTAGATTGTACATACATAACCATAAACCAAATGTTGAAAATTAAGTACGTTTCATTGACAATATTACATATAATACTTTTTTGTCTATTAATACCAGTAAGTACACTATCAATAACAAAAAAAAAATACCAATGGTAATCTATATTACTTATTTCGGTAAACATGCATATGTACAGCTCCCGACATTATTTTTTAACACTCGAACGAATGGGTCGACGCTTTGATGATGCTAGATAGAATAGGTAATCATGTCGAAAACTGTACATATGGTCGCCACTAACATATATCTAACGATATGACAATAATATACACTGTACACTTATATTTTATAGTATCAATACAAGAAAAAGCGATTGATATTTTGGCATTATTTATACCTTAAACGAATTACAAAAGGAATGCAAAAAAAAACTATAATTCTATAATAAATAAATATACAGATAATTAAAGGTAAATTAATTAAATGTCCACGGACAGCATGGCACCCGAAATTATCTTCTCTGAAAAGGTGAAAATCTCCATACCGAACAGAGACCAGGCACGCAGTAAGATCGCTGCTGATGATAACTGGTTCATGGACGGATCCAAATCCAGCCAGGGCACAGGAGCCGGTATTTGTGGGCAAGTCTAATCAAAGGATATCCATAGGCCTGGGGAAACATACAACGGTCCTCCAGGCAGAGGTATCCGCCTTTGCAGCCTCTGCAGAAATAATTGCAAAAGGGGGCTACATGAGGAGAAAAATTAATATAATGACTGACAGCCAGACTGTCATTAAGACAGTCTCGAACCCCGTAACTAGGGCAAAACTAGTTAGAAACTGCAAATAATCCCTCAATGCACTGACACGAGACTACACGGTGTCTCTGATTTGGGTGTCGGGACATGAGGATATAAAGGGTAATGTAATAGCCGATGAACTAGCCAAGGAGGGCTCTAAGAGACACTTCATGGGTCCAGAGCCCGTATGTGGGATTACTAAGGATTCCGCAAAAAGGGAGATCTGGACCTGGTTAGATAAAGAAAGTACAAAAAAATGGAGGTCGGCTGAAGGTCAACTCCATGCCAAAACGCTGATAGGGGATGGGGATGTTAGTTTCTCTGATAACCTACTCAGGCGCAGCAAGAAAGAAGTTAAAACCATTACTGGGTTGGTAACTGGACACTGTCCCCCTGAAAATGCATCTATACAACATAGGCCGGGTAAGCGAACCGTGGTGTAGAAGATGCGAACTACAGGAGAAAACGAGTTTACATGTAATCTGCACATGTGAGGAACTGAAGGTAAAAGGCAGAAGTATTTCGGGAGAGACCTATTGAAGCCCTCGAAGTTTCCACTGGGCAAGATACTGGGCTTTATAGAGAACACCAAGCTGCTCGAGTGGAAATAAGAGAATTAATAGGGATGGTACAATGAGCACCTAGCTGAAGTGCCCGGACATTAAGTGCCCACCCTAACTTTAATAAATGAATGAATGAATGAATGAATGAAGGTAAATTATTCATATCAATGATGTAAAAATCACATCTCCATTATCTATTAACATACGCGAATTGTAGTTATTTTACATAAGATACATAAACTATATAAGCTCAACGTAAATGTATGCTTACTTATGTGGTATGATAATACGTTTATTATCTTTTGTTGTCACTAATTATTTTATGCTAGTAAACATATTATTCTTCTAATTTGTGTGCCCTTTACCCTACAAACTAGAAAGCCCAATAAGTGCTTAAATTTGCGAAGAGTTATCTTCCTCTTCCATCACAAAAAATAGTATTCGTTTACAGCAGTTAAAGTTATATTTTCAACAGTACACACTATTAGGAATGCACGTCAAAAAAATGTCGATCTTTAAATGAAGGAAGGGTATTGTAAACTTGCATTTGTTAATTATTGCAATATGCACATTTATCTATTATCAATATATACCAACGGCTCCAGGAAAAAAAGAAATATATATATATATATATATATATAAAAATTGACTACCTTTTTTAGCTATCCTATTGATTACACATGAAAGTATTTCATCTAGAATAAAGCCATTTAATTTTGAACACACTGACAAAAAAAAGCTGGCGGTTGTGCGCGCACATTAAGAATTTGCTGTGTGTCAGGTTGACATGTTTCTTTCATTCCTTTATCATAGATGTTACTCGCTTGAATGTGTGTTTATAGGTTATAAAAACCTCGAAAACTGTCAAATGATTGTCAAAAACTGTTTTGACAAGAACCAAGTTGGGCTTTCTATTGGCTAGAACGAAGTTCAAAAAGGTGGCAACTCCGCGCAGTTGAAATTTGCTAGGTGTCCGTTTTTGCTTACATGTTCCTTGACAATAGCAATAGGGTGGCCAGTCTATTGTGATCTTTATCCTAGAGGGTGCTCTCTAATTTTGCTTTCTTAAATACATCTATCATCCTTGTGAAAGACTATTATATGCAGTCCAGACTATGTAGCTATGGATTAACTGAGCCCACTGGTAGAAAATTCCTCTTGTCGAGTCTTCGCAGTGATATGGAACATAGACTGGAATTACGACAGGAAGTATGTGACCACAACGTTAAGGTTAAGGTACCAAAGTCGACTGAGGACCAGGATCATTTTGGTACCTTAACCTTAACGTTGTGCGGTCACATACTTCCTGTCCTAATTCCAGTCTATGTTCCATGTCACTAGGTATTAAAGTCGACTGAAGATCAAGATGTCCTTGGGCTCTTAGTCGACTTGGTATCTAGTGGCATGCAATATAGATTGGAATTTGAACAAAGTCGACGAAGTCGACTGAGGGTCAAGGACATCTTGGTCCTCAGTCGACTTGATACCTTAACCTTATGCGTTTATGTCACTGTTCTTAGTAAGAAAGATGACGAATTGATATTTTTTAACTTTATAACTTTTGATTTACATCTAAATGGGTGCAAGGATAAGGGAAGAAGAAGAAGAAGTTTTGATTTAAAATTGTACGTTAGTTTGTCTTCCTGGTTCATATGTATTTCAACAAATGTAATTTTTAACTTTTCTTATGTTATGGTATGCCAACGACCGACTCGTACGTGAGTTTTTTTTATTGTATTTGGGTTTGATTGTTTCATTAATATTGCACAACTTTTGATCTCATCCTGATGAAGCAGCAATACAAATTGCGAAAGCTTGAGTCAACAGTGATTTGAATTTTTCATTTATATATTTGACAGTTTATACCTCAATAACTTTTTTGCATGGACTGCAATTTTTCTTTCACCCCAGCAAAATCTACAATTGGAATTATCTGCCAGGCTTACAGTGCATATCTACTTAGTCAGTCATCAGTCAGTAGTCAACTACCATTTTAGCTGTCTTTCTCTATTCCTCTCCTTTAACAGTCTTTAGTCAAAACATCTCTTGCAGATTCAAGGCTTCTCTTCCTTTTTTGTCTTTGTAGTGGTGCTTTTCCTCCAATAAACTGTTACTGTGTGAAAAATTATCAATATCTTTGTAGTGATTATGTTTTGTGTCTACATCAACCAAGTATAATTGCATTAGCGGATTAATAAGTACTAAAAGATTTGTTCCCTTGGGATATCAAAAATTGTCATCAAGTGAAGAATTACTTTAACTGATGAACATTCAAGGAAACATATTTTTTTTTGTATTAGTAAATGAAGTTGTATTTCCTAAATTATGTGTCCATATACTAGAAAATATTGTACTATCGGTTTCGGCTTTTACTTTCAGTCTTCTTCAAGTGATCTACAAAACTTTGTAAGAGTGAATAATTAAAAATTTAGAAAAGTGTTGCTTTAAGTGCAATTCCGCGGGCGTACCCTCTCTGACACTGCACATTAAAAGCCAAGCAGGAATACACCACGTACACGTTTTTGTGTATTTACAACTTAACTGGAATTAAAGATTTTGTGAGAGTCAGTTATGATGTGGTGCATGTTTGAGAGCTCACTGTTAATGAGTATGCAATATAATCTAGTAATATAATTGAAGAATTATTGTATAATTTGCCGTATAACTACTTATTGCAAAAGCATAATTAACAATAATAGTTTCAACTAGGTCGAGACCATGTTTATGTTGCTCACAATGGTTAAGCAAGCTGAATACAGATTTTCGCGTTTCCGATTTCAGAAAGGATACTTTTTCCATCAAAAATTCGTATTCTTCTCTTACAAGAAACATAAATGTTTCATAGGATCAACGTCGAACAAATAAACTTTGACGAAGCATCGGAAAACCTAGGAACATTTCGGCATTGATTTTTGCATTACCATATTTTCCTATCCGATATTTTTCGATGAAACTGAATATTGTTATCGGACAATCGGATTATTCGCTTTCGAAGGAAAACGAAGGGACGGAAAAGAAGGGCGCCAGAACCGTAAAAAAGACTTCTCCGTGATTCCATTGATTTAACATTTATATAGGTGAATGATATTCCCATCTGATCCGGCATGGTAGGCATAACAAAATGACCGGCCGCGCGAGCGCTGCGGGCGAATTTTTCCCGACATAGGACACTTTATCATGGAATATTTCGCACAATTGCTTTTCCCTAACATTGCTAAGCGTTTTCCGCACCATAGAGTTCGGTTTCCTCCTTGTCGGGTACCTTAAAGTGCCGCGTTGCTCGCCTGTAACTCACATGTTTATTATACGTAAATATGTAGTGTAAAATATGTGTTACATAAACTAGATTCCGAATATCTCGCTAGGGGTCATACACCCTTTGGAAAATCTGCTATGAAGTTTCCTTCGAACATATGTGCGACACGTGTTATGTTTGATATAAAGAAAATCTTCCTAACTAGAAATGTATTGATCAAAAATAACAGAGGAGAGGTTAGTAAAACTATTAAAGGTATTTAGCTGTACCCGCTGTACTAAATCACTGCAAGAAACCCATTTAATGCCATACATTTATGCGTGTTCATCTTTGATTTGATTACATACATTTTATGTGTATGTTTGTCACGTCAATATGTTGATGATGCGCCTGTAATTTGTTATTTAAATAAAAAGTTTTTATAAATGTTTCGTATGACACACTAGTTTTCACTAGTTGAATCATCCATATGTTTAATTGAGATTACCCAGGACTATGAGAAATTGTGAATAACCAAGAGGGAGGAATTAAAAAATGAATAGTTTGAAAATGGATTAAAGGAAAAAAATCCGAAACGTAACCTAGTTAATGTAAAAAAAACAAATACAATTATATACCGTATGCCCAAACAAATGAAGTTTTCTTTGAGATATAACACGGTAAAATAAATTGAAGAAAAAGAATTAATTTTATTCTTTTTCAAAATCAATAAACACGTCATGAAAGTAAACTTGAGCATTCGTATCATTCATTCTCTGGCTTCACACTGCGATATTCACTCAGCTATACAGGCGAATGAAACTACGTTCATCCCAATATTAAAATGCTAGTCTTTTCTCTGCATTTTTTTTCTCTAAAACTATAGTAGGAAATCTATAATGCTTATAATATAATAATAACTTTATTAGATGTGTATGGAAACACCAAGCGAAATAAAAATTGACAGTTAACCAATACGTAAAGCGATTGATTCCATAAATAAGTGTTAATATCAGTAACTTGTTTGAAATTGGTCACTAAATCCACTAAAAAAAAAAAATTCCCAGTAATGAGGCACAAATGAGATTACTACCAAATCATTTCAATGAATCCCAATATAACTACACCACAAGTAGCAAAAAGGAAAAGAATGTATACGTAATAAGTTCAAAGACTGATGGAAACGAAATAACATTTCTTAAAGGAGAAAAGACCTACTAAACAAAAGCAGGTACATTTTTAAAAGGATAGTGAGACCAGCAATCAATTACCTACACACTAAATAAACATATGTATAGATGCAGACTTTAACAAGACAAAAGGAAATTCTGGTCAGTGTTATCAACGTTATTTCAATTGTATGCATAACTGGAGCGATGAGAAATTACCTAACAGCAGCTATTGAAGTGGCACTACAACTTACAGCACTCCACATTTTGATGGAGTACATAGCGAGGAAGCCATCATGCCAAAACCTCAGAGAGAACTGGAATAGATATATATGAGGCTAGAATTTGCAAGCTCAGGCAAATATAAGTATAATTCAAGTAGGAGCACATGCTACTGCAAGTAGCGTCCAGTTTAACACTAAGAAAAATTACCAAAAGCAAAAGGTTCGGCAATAAATAACAGTTGAGCAGTCATCAAGGCCCTGAGCGCACATATAGATGGCTCGAAAGTGCCTCAGGAAAACTGAAAGATCTAGGGAAAAGAAACACTTTACTGATGGAAGAACTGAAACGGTATTTTTAAATCCTGAACCCTTTTGCAGAAAAAGCAAGAGGACAATATAAGAAAAATAAAGAAGTAAATGCTTCGCAGAAAACCAAACTGTTTGGAAAGTATTTAGGGAATGATTCAAACTCTTCTGAAACCAATAATCTGAAGAGATCTAGGTATATATGATGCAAGAGCCTAAGTGAAACGATACCCGCATACTAATAGGCATGCTGTCAGACTGAACTGAAAAGATATCTGAGTAGGCCCCAGATGTCAGAGGCATCAAAATGAAGATTATGTGGATCAAACAATTCCGTCAATGCCTGCTCCAAGCTAAGATGAGACACGAGTAGAGAGAGGAATATCAACCTCGTTAAAAAGGTTTCATCTGGCTCGGTTGAACCCGACAATCTGTTAAAGAGCGTCTACTTAGAGTTGCATCCCAATCAAGAGACAGACGGAAGCCAGACCGAAAAATTCAGCAAAAATATAATCTAAGGTGAGAGATGTAAGCCAAACCACTAAGGGTTGTAGAAAGAGTATCGAGGGTTAAAAAGACCTGACAAGGCTCTAGAATAATACCACTAGCCTCAAATTAACCCAATGATTCAGAGAAGCAGCGTCGGGATTAATATGTCGGTAATAAATAAGCATCATCTGAAAGGAACAATAAATCAAGAGCATATAGATCTGATTTAAAACGACTCATGATTGTGATGTACGATTGGTCAGAGTGGGAGCATCAATTTCGTGCAATTCACAAAGAAAATCTTCACTTGAAAACTATAAATTATTTACCACAGGCAAGATGCAAGTCACCTACTTCAAGGAAAAGGCATACGTAATAAAATGCACGGATTTAACAACTGCACCGTTGAATCTAAGGGTCTTCCAAAGCGGCCAAGCATACTAGCATTGAACCCAAGTCAGCAGGAACTGATAAGGGCAAGGTAAGGAGTAGAAAATCGGAAATACTCAGAAATATAAACTGGCGTTTGGTTGCAAACAAAATAGTGCCCATTAGACAAGGATATGTCAAAGGATTTAACTATAATCGGATCGGCATATTTAATTTCATGACCATGAGTTTCCACGAACCAAGGACTGTCTAATGACCAAGGTTTCCAGAGACTTTGTCAGAGGATCCTAGAAAGAGGAGAAAAACCATGTCTCCATATACTCGCGAATTGCAAGTCGGGGCACTACATCTAGGAGCGTATGAAATAGGCCTTTGCATATTCTACACCTTTGAAAGGAGGACAACTGGGTCGCAGGCATGGTAAATATCACCACTCATATACCATTTCAATGCTCTAACAAGATAACCACATACAGAAGCCACTCTCAAAAATCAAAAATATATAATTGGTAGACTAAATTAGAGTGGGTTTTCTATAAGGCTTTACATTCCCCAATGCAAATCCAACTAACAATGTATAAAATTTCCGTCAGTTTATACACGCTTTGCAGACTCTGCTTAAAAAGCAAAACCTCTTTATCTTTCATCTACCCGCTCAAACGTAATGGTTAAACTAAGCAATTACACTCGGGCGATCTCTATTTAAAACCAGAAAAATAAGGATGAGGTGAATTTTTTCCGAACATTTACCTTAATGAAAGGTCCCAGCATAGGAAAAGTAGTTACGGCAAATTGGTTACGAATACAGTGGCTACCAGAACGCGGAACGTTTGTATTTTTTTTTTTTTTCCAATTTGAAATCGCCGTTTGGTGGTGCACGACACATAGAGCAGATTCGAATGGATTTCGGCATTTTTCGACGAACAGTGATTACAAGGCATATAAGCCGGATAGTCGGCAATGCGCACTGATAATCAGGAGGGTGATTGCTGCGCAGTCACTCCGAGATAATTCGATTATTCACGTCCGCTCGGAAGAACAGACGGCGAGAGGGTTTAAACACAAAACTAATTATTTTATTTAAACGCTGAAAGCACCGGGCCACGTGGAAAAATTCCGAAACGTTAATCCGGAATCGATGAACCAAACGGGACGTTCGTTAAAATTATTCCCCCTCCCTAATTTCCTAAACGTCCTACAGAAGAATTAAAAAATTGCTTTAATAAAAACTTGACGGCTTATTTTCGGTACCTTGGAGTAGAAACCGCTGTAAAAGCGATGCAAACATTCAAATGCGGTAGAAAGTATTTATATTGTAATACCAGCGAGATTACTTAATTGCTTCCATCTCAAACTTTATAATGACCAGTGTTACTGTATTGTGAAGGAAGTCTCCAGTTTTTAAATAGAATTTTGGTATATCTTCAACTTTATTTAACATTATTAAGCGTATAAGCAAGCAATGAAATGTTATTTGATTTGTATAATTCGTATAGAAACTTCTAATTGCTACTAAAATTCAACAGTCCCACAATGAATGAGAAATCATTTCCGTAACAAAAATTGCTAAGTATTTTCCATAAGATTTTAAACAAATATTTAAGTTTGGGCGCTAATACAAAAAACATTTATATTCAAGCGAAAGCGTATTTGAAATACATTCACAAAAAATCGTTGACAGCTAGTAGCAATAAATTTATTTAATTTCAATTGTAAAAATAAAAGCCGTTTAAAAGCAATTACCTACTAAAATTGAACCAATAACGCATTATATAGAGGAAGGTAACCGAATATCGAATGGTTTCCTAATATCGGATACCGGCTGATTTTAATCACATGTGCTACAATCTATAGTTCAGCAGGTTAATATATTTCTTTCCTGTTTAGTAGTTACTCTCTCTGCGCTTGCGCAGTAGCTAATTTAAAAAAAAAGCATTTGGTTATAAACGGCCGTCAAGTAATTTTTACATTTTCCATTTTCATGCACTGTAAAAGTTAATTTAGAAGATCTTTGATAAAAGGTGTTTGACGAAGAACTTCTACAGTGTAATAGGTTAGCTGTTATAATGAATTCTTTTATCACTTCATTTAATACTTTATAAAAGATATTTCACATTTTACAACATAATCCAGAAAATTTCATATTCGTGCTTTCTAAATAATCCAAGAATGAGGTGGATATAATAATAAACGAGATTGGGAACATGCCGACATAGGCCGAAAGTGTTCATAAATTAATTAGCAGAATCCATGAGCTGATTATGAGTTGTGAGCATAGCTATCTGTTTATAATAAATCTTTATCCACAGCTAATCCTGATATTTTACGAAACCCCTATAAAATATTTTTTCTATTTTGCGTTCATAAAAACGCAATTGTAACACGCTTTTGCGTATCGAAAAGTGCTTCATTGTGATACGCCTTTTTTCATTTCTATAGGTTGGCTGTATTGAATACATTATGACAGAAAGCAAAATTGACGTTTAATGCATGTAAATTGTAAATACTTTAATCAAAAATTCTATACAATTTAGTTTACATTGTTATTGTTATAAACGTGGAATTACTGTATAACATTTACACTGACGGAACAAGTATCTTGAGCATGTATTGTTATGCCAGGCAAATTCTTCGTAACAAAGTTTTGCTGAGTAATGTTATTGGCTTAATGGTAGACTCTTGTGATTGAGAATCATTCGATGATATAACTCTAGAATGACCAGATGTACTTGGCCCTGATAAGTGTGCGCTACAGCCACTTTACTTTTCATAGATGTTCGATGTAACCCTCAGCTACCGCAGATGACTTCCATCCACCATGACGTTTTATAGTCAGCAATCACTGCCTGCGTCTGCTAAGTGATGTAGCACTAGAACGTCTGAAGCAATGTCCAGTATAAAGCTCTGAATTGGGCAATTTTAGAAAATCAGCTATTAATTTAGGCATTTTGCAATCGTATTAATTCAATCGGGCACGATATACAATAACCATTGCGATATGTAAGGAAGAATCTTGAATGATTAATATTTTTTTTGGTCGCAGGGCGACATATTTTTTAATTAAAGTAAATCCATCTTTCACATCCGTAATTTGCAAAAACTCTTACGATATTATTTTTGTTTTAGGTACTGTCACCAAAATAATATCACTCTTAATTCTAAATCATGTATGGACATATTTGTTAATTCATCTCGTCTACAGGCACCTGTGTAACCCATTATTAAAACGATCTAAAATTAAATCCATTACATAAAATTAACAATTCTTGCAATAATATGGTACCTTTATTGCTAAATACAATGCGTCAGAACTTCTTCTATAATTTATTAATACTTCAATGCATAAATTTTAGAATCTAGCCTCGTATCCTCAGAGATGTTTAAAATAGGCTGTAATTTAATATATTTGATATGTCGTATTTTATAAATGGAAATGCGAAGTACAGGATCAGACCTAGGTGAAGCTTTCTTTATTTTTACGCTTGTAATTCAAAATATGCCAATAAAATGTTTCAGATATTGTGTTGACATTCTTCTGTACAGCCCATAGTTCAAATTGATGGTAGCATTTTTCATATACTGCTTTTGATTTTTTCGGTAATAAATTTATGACGCGTTATCGCCAATTTTGCACCGCAGTTGTGGTTGGGTTACAAGAGCTGCAATTTTGTACTCAGTTCATCATTTTTTAGCAGTTTACAGAACTTATATTATGAATATATTGTTTAAACAAATCTTAAAAAATAGCCCCGAATTTGGATTTGAATTCGTCAAGATGTCAAATCGTATGTCAATGATGACCGAACTTATATAGGAAAATAAAACTCTGCAACATTTTTTAATTGAGATTTTTTTATTAAGTATTTAGTTTATCAGATCCTTATAATGCTCAGAAATAAGGGGAAAATAAGTAGGTATTATCAAGGGACTGG
>RXPK01000126.1:2126193-2472747 GCA_004143645.1 Protaetia brevitarsis
GATAAATGCTCTAAAGAAAGGCCTCATGAAGATTGATCAAATTCTGGCATCAATTCACAAAATGAAAGTAGACCTAACGTCTGTTAATGAGCAGCTCAAGGAAAAAATAAAAAAACCGAAACTGGAAATGAAATAAAAGTAAACAGAGAATTTGACGAGTTGTACTAAAATTAGGTTTTACTTGGACTGGAAGTGAGAGCTAATCCAAATGCGTTGTTTGTTCAGAAATTTTATCAAAAATTCTATGAAATTCTCTTTTGAAAACTGCGCCAATTTTGAAAGCAAACATGAGAACTTAGTCAAAAGGAGTTACGTACTTTGAACGTCTTTTGGAAGATTTGAAAAGTAGGCAAAACACGATAAAACTTTTCTGGTGCAGAACAAAATGAAAAGTGCTCTAAAAGCTTCTTACAAAAGTTAGTCATTAATGGCGAAGTCTGGTAAAAAACATACTATTGGCGAAAACCTAATCTCCTGCCGCAGAAGAAATTGTTTTTTGTATGTTTGGAGAGAACGAGCAAAAAGAATTACCAGCAATTCATTATAAATGATACAGTTTCAAAGAGAATTAGTGATATGGCGTATGACACAAAAGAACAACTTGTTGGAGCAATTCGAGCTAGTCCTTGCTTTGGTATACAACTCGATGAAACACGGATGTCGCTGGCCTAGCCACTGATCGTTTTTGTACGTGGCATTTTCAAGATGAAATATTTGAAGATATTTTATTTTTGTAAGACACTAAAACATCGACAAAAGGTGAAGATATTTTCAATTTGTTAGATTCTTTTTTTTTTCCGAAAACCAGCTCGAGTGGAAAAACTGTGTGTCAGTGTGTATGGATGGTGCTAAGGCTATGAGCGGTACATCACAGGGCTGGTAGGCATATTAAAAACGGTTTCAACTGAGTGTAAGTTCACTCATTGTGTCCTTCACCGAGAGGCTTTGGTGGCTAAGACACTCCTGATGAACTTAAAATGTCTTGATAAGAGTGTGAAATTGTGAACTTCTATAAAAACTAGGCCCTAAAATCTCGTTACTTTAAAAGTCTATGCAGGATATAGGAGCCTCCATGAGAACTTATTGTATACTACTGAGGTACGATGGCTTTCTGGGGAAATGTTTTGTCTGTGTATTTGAACTCCACAAAGAATTACATATTTTTTTTACGGAACACAAATCCATCTGTCTTCTGTACTTATGATTTTGATGGCCTTTGAAGTTGGTTATTTAAGTGATATTTTTGGAAAACTCAACATTGGAATTTTCCATGCAAGGCAGTGTTTCTGATATTTTTAATATAGAAAAGAAAACTGATGCAAATGGTAAAAAAAAAACATTCTCTGGGAAAAACAATAGAAATAACAACTGCGAGTGTTTGAAAGATACTTACATTTTTGCAAGATAATGAGAAAGCATATCTGATTTCATGAACTCAACTCAATCCATTTGAATGCATTGAAGATCCGCATAAGAGAGTATTTCCACTTTGGAGAAACAGTATAACTGGACACGTGAACCCTTTAATGCTGATGCTAGGACACTAACCTGACTATCTTTCAAAAGGACACCTCATTGAAGTATCATGTGATCCCACGTTGAAAACAAATATTTGACTGCTGGTACTAAATTGTTAGATTTCTGGATCGGTATTGGGAAGGAATACAAAGATGTCAAGCACTGCTGTTAATTTCTTGTTGGGTTTTCCACCACTTATTTATGTGCAAAAGGGTTTCTCAAGTTTAACCTATTTAAAAATAAATCTAGAAACAATTAAATGTTGAAGATGATTTAAGATTGTATTTAACCAAGTTAAAACCCATTTTGATAAACTGTGCAAAGGGAACACAAGCTCACCTTCTCACTAATCTCTTTGAATAGAGCGCTTTTTGTTTCTTAAATTTTGTGTGTGTTTGTTTTTATGTAATAAAAATGTTTGTGAACAATATTCTTTGTTTTTATTTAAACATGATGCGTATTTAGTTTCAAAGGTTAACACTATACTCATATTGCTACATAGAAGCTTTAAGATTGTTTAATGTTTTTTTTTAACATGATGCTACGAAATTCGCTCTTAAAATATTAGTCACCATTTACGATACACCCTGTATACTTTAATTTAAATCGTGGATAACTTATTAATCGGAAGGTAAATGACAAAATTACGTTGATGGTTTTTACACTGATCATTCAAGAATTAGTTTTAAACTATCATCCCCTATTATTTTTACACCCTGTACACTCATTTCTAGCATTTCGCCCTCTCAAAACGCTTCCGAAAATGTTCTTTTACCGTCGTCCGTCCCGATTAATATTCGCTCGCGGCATCGGCCGTTTGTCTTCGTCGCGTCCTCCTCCCACTCCTCCTTTATAATTCGACCTCCCTCGCGTGCGCGCCCGTTCTAATTTTAAAACGCACGGGGTTAGCCACCCTCCGAAATGCTTGCCGCTTCGCGTAGGAGGGGGGGAAAAGGGTGTTTCGGCGCTTATACGGGAGCCGCCGCCGGCTTTTTAAAATTCATCGCGTTATGTTCGTTTACGAGCGAAGCGCCGATGGAGAGCTAGCTGCCTCCGGTTGTGGTAGCTGTCCTTTTTTTTTTTTTCTTCGTATTTGGACGATCCGTCGCGCCTCCGAAGTGGAGGGTGGGGGTGCGGCACCGTAATTAACCGTCGGGGAGCGTAAAAATGCGGTCGAGATGTTCGACGGAGAAGGAGTGGTAATTGTTGAAATTGTGACGAAATAGAATTTTTTAACGCCGTAATTTAGATTGATTATAAGAGAAGTTTGTTTGGAGGTAGTGCCGGTCTTGTTATGGGTTTTATTTAATAATAATTTAAAGCTAATCTGACGGCGATTTACATCGTAAAGTCGTCATTATTGTACTTAGAAATTAGATATTTCTGACTTGTTGTATATATACAGGGTGATTCTCAATATATGCGACAAAATTTAAGAGCTGATTCCTGAGGTTATTTTGATCATAAAAGTTCATAAGAAATATGTCAAAAACGGTTTGGTTTTAAAGTTATTGAATGTTAATAATAAATTAATGAACTATGATAACACGATATAATATCACGTTGGTTCTTGCACAAACTATTGTGTTGAGAGGGAATTGTTTATTTGTCATTTCAATATTGTGTCAATAGTTGTCAGAGTATTCATTAAGTTTATTGCAGATTCTGTTTTCTAAAATGAATAGGTACACGAATGCTGAGATGTGTGATATGCAATTTCGTTTACGGTCTTGCAATGGAAATTCGCGTGCTGCTAACGTCTTTATGAAGAAAGATACCGAACCGTATCATCCCGCATCATTAAGTTTGCCCGCCTCAACAACGTTTAGTGAAGGGAAATTTAAAAAAACGGACGATTCATACGGGCACCATCTACTATACAGTGAGAATCACAAGTTGAAGAATGGTACTAAATGAAATTTAGAACATCTAACTACGAACACAGAAATTGCGTTTGCTTTAAACATTACTCAGGCCACAGTTTTGGAGACACTGAAAGAGTAACTGTTGTACCATATCACATTCAACGGGTGCAAAGCACTTTTCCCGGCAGATTTTCCCCGCAGCAAAGAGTGGCTTTTTGTCGATGGATGCAATACAAAATCGACAAATCTTCACTATTTGGCTCAAATATTCTTCACGACGAGACTACTTTCTAGAAACGCGATTATTAATTTTCATAATAATCAAATATGGCCGAAGAAAATCCGCACAAACTAGTGACGATGCCCGTCACTCACTACATCAATTCTCTATCAATGTGTGGGCCCAGTGTGTTAGAAAGAGGTTGTCGGATATTTTACCTAATTGACTACCTGGTGGAATAAACAAAAGAGTCTTAGTCAACATGGGTCCGCAATTCAACTGTTTTTGACATATAGTCGATTGCATATTGTTTTAGTAGGATAAAATTTTCAAAGAATTCTGATCGCAATGTAAATTAACCAAATGTTTATTTAAGTAAAACTAAGAAATTGTTCTACATGTGCACCGTTCTTTTCTAAACACGCTTCACACCTTCTTATGAAAGATCGACGCAATCTTTCGAAAATTCCTGGAGTCTCCGAATTTCCTCGCAACAATTTTACGATTCGTTGCCTGAGCTCTTCCAAATTGTTTACAGATCGTGCGTACACTAATTGTTTTAGATGCCCAAACATAGAAGTCTAGAGGTGTCAGGTCAGGGGACCTAGGAGGTCATGCAGTTGGTCCACCCGTCCTATCCGTCTCTCGTTGTAATCTTGATTTAAGAAATTTCTAACTACGATGGAAAAATGCGCAGGAGCTCCATCGTGCATAAACCACATATTTAAATCTGTTAAAAAGTGGCACGTCTTCCAAAAAAGGGTAATTCATTTCTTAAAAAATCAAGTATACTTGTCCGTTAAACGATTAGGGAGAAATACTGGACAATTAAACAGTCTCCAAAAATAGCAAGCCAAACATTTAGCGAAAAACGGTTTTGGCGATGCAGTTCAACACAGTATGGGGATTTTCATCTGCCAGACGTGATTTTTTATGAAATTGAATTTCGTCTCTTGTAAACCAGCTCCTCACTAAATAAAATCTGAGTCGCAAATTAGGAGTTTCTGCCAACTTTCGTAAAACCAATGACAAAAAACCTACGTGCATCATAATCGAGAGGAGCTAGAACTTGCACGCGTTGAATGTGGTAGGGATAGAGCTGCTGTTCCCGCAGAATTCTCCAAATGAGAGGATGACTGACGTTTAGTTCTGCGGCAAGTCTTCGGGTGCTAATATTTGGGTTTGTCTTCTACCCGTCTCAAAATATCTAATTCTACTGCGGTAGAAGTAACTGATTCTAGGTCTACCAGAACCACCATTAATTTTAAATGAACAGTTTCGGACAGCGGATATGAAGTCTTGCGAAAATCTTATCACTCGGTAACAACCGATTTGGAAATTCTTCGGCATACATACGCCGTGCTTCAGTGGCATTACCATTCGCACGACCGTACATAAAATGCATATCGGCCATTTCTGCATTTGTGTACTTATGCACAATTTGAGAATTGACGCAAATGATAAATAATCTGATGACAGATGTTGACAGCCTAATTTTAAGTCACAATCAGTTGTTTGAAAAGGAACTATTCTCAAAACGAAAAATGTTTTTTTTTTTATTATTAAAATATGCAATCGACTATATGTCAAAACAGTTGAATTGCAGACCATGTTGATAAGACTTTTTTGTTTATTTCCACCAGTACTATAATTGGGTAAAATATCCGACAACCTTTTTTTAACACACTGTATATTAGTTATAAAGCTTCATTCTACTTAATCCGGTCCTGTCTAAAAGCAGCACAATTTTTTCGTGTTGTACGCGCATATTATTATCATTATTACATGGAAAATTCCACCAACTAATTATTCTATAACTGGAAGATTGAAATATCGTTAGTAGGCGGCATGGACTAACTCGACCGACTTCGCCCAAATAAATAAAGATAAAAAATGATCAGTACCTAGGACGGTGGTCCCATTATATTTAACGTTTTTATAATAACGTGAAAATTCGCGCCCGCAACGACAGATAACCGATATTTCAAGCCGAATAAATAAGGCTACAAATTACGCTATAGCACTTATGTATATACCGAAGAGAAATTTACGCCACCAGAACAGAGATGGTGTACGCGCCTATAAACGATCGCTTATGTTTGTTTGGGTCCGCCATGTTGCACAGGCAATAATGTAAATAACAGGACGAATATAAAAATAAAAATTGCCACGATGCCCTTGGGTATAATTTAATTATTTCCAAGTAAGTTTTATTTATAAAACGCGCGTATTTCTGTCTTTGTCTAAGCACGTGATGCATCGAATATTTGAATATTTTGTATATAGCGAGTTGCATCTCCGGGTCTACTAATTTTATTTCTCGCTTTTAATTAAACGACATTATATATACGGTTGAGTTCGTAAGAGTTTAAATATACGATTATTATGTTTTGTGTATCTGGTGAATAGATTTTCCTGTCACATTATTTAGCCGGCGTATAATGAGTGTGCCTAATATGCGTGCAATGCACGCACGGGATTTCTGATAATCGGCGCTGATTAGCTGGAGCGTGTTATCAAACGTTGTTAGCACATTCTTGATAGCGTCAATATATAATAATTTAATGTGTCAGTGTGATAAATATATACATATACATGGTAATGATTGTTATAGTGGGAAATGTTCCTGTAATTTGGATTCAAAATTCATTGCACATTTTCGTGCTATATTGAAGGAAAAATTATGATTTTTTTTTAACATCTTATTGTTGATTCGTTAGGTAATATGTCTCCTTTAATAATTCATCATATTATAATTTTATTGGAATAGGATTATACTGAAAAACCGATTTGTTTGACGGTACCAAAATTTGCTTATGGTTCATAAGGTGATAGCGATAGTGGTTCTAAACAAAAGAGTTTAAGGCGAATCTGGACGGCCTTTTAATGAGATTCTCTTCCAGGAGATGGCGCGGATCTTTTTCCGCTGTTTTTAGACATACCAATCAAAATATTTTAAATTTGATAAAGAGATTGTTTTGAAAACAGTATTTACAATTGCGTCAACGTTTTATTTTTTTAAATTTTCTTTTTTTAAATTTTGTTTGGTTCTATTTGGCTTCCAAAAAGGAAAAATAAAAAAGTGGTCAAGGGCGACGGTTCAGCGGTCCTTACTAATACTAAACATTTTTTTTCATTCTTTCTGATAGCAAATAGCGGCCGAAAGAGGAAAATGCGTTTTCTCTTTGAACTCGTCCGCCGGGACAACCATAACTAGAACGGTAGCACACTCGTCGAATTGAGTGCGCTACAGAAATGATACCGGTTCGAGTAATCAGATCTTTTTCAAAACATTAGTTAGTCTGTCATATGAACTTGAATGTATAGGGTAACACTATTTCATA
This sequence comes from Protaetia brevitarsis, assembly GCA_004143645.1. Taxonomy (NCBI): domain Eukaryota; kingdom Metazoa; phylum Arthropoda; class Insecta; order Coleoptera; family Scarabaeidae; genus Protaetia; species Protaetia brevitarsis. The sequence continues at coordinate 2,133,141 of RXPK01000126.1, forward strand.
TGGTTTCTTTAGAAAAATCAAAATTAAAATGCAAATTAATAAGATACTATCAGTAATTTTATTTGATTTACTAGGTTACAAAATACTATTAATTCAGAAATACATAATTATAGCACTGATAATATAATCCGTACTATGAATCAGTAGAATCAGTGACTTATTTTGTAAATTGAGTAACTGCTGTTTTCCGAAAACTGAATTATCTCGAGGTATGCACAAATGTGAAGAGCATTTGTAGAACACGTGATTGCAGGAATAAACCTCAAGCGATAGTCAGATCGAAAAGAAAGATACCTCTTATCTTTTTGAATGGTATGAATTGTTTGCCTTCTATATTACATGTGCCCAAAATCAATTGCTAAGATTGTCTAGAGTATTCGCTACGTTTCATTGAGTATTATTCTATACTGTATCTATGATTTTACAGTACAACTTCCTATACGGTAACTTGTGATAAATGAGTCAGGGTGCCACACACTGTCACAAACACACAAACCTCACTCAACACACATACACAGACATCGCACACCTGTAGTCAAGTACCTCTAAAGTTTTTTCTCTGGAACTGACTTAGCCCTGCAGTTATTGTATGAAGAATATTTACTTTCTTACAAGTAGCAAACCGCATTATCTAAAAAAGGTTAAAAGATACTCGTCAAAAGGCGAAAGCATATTCGTATCAGCGCTAAAAGAAAAAAGACTTCCTCTAAGATTTAATATTCTATTGTACAAAACGTAAGTTCCATATCTACTTACCTAGACATTTTATTACTTTGTCATTGCGTATTTCAGTGCGCCAAAATCCAAAAATAATTCTAGGGCGGTCAATACAAATGACTATGATACAAGGTATGTAATCCAAGCAGATATAAAAGAAATTGTAATTTATAGGTACATTTTACCCAGTCAAAAAAATGGCTGTATGCATTTTTTTATTTGCATTTTATTGATGTTCTGTTTCATAATACCATTGGCATCAAGGAAATTATTGAAGTGGTTTAGTATTTATAATTATGACTCGTTAATAAAAAGTAGATACATTATCTATTATTAACATTTACACATTTTAAGAATTTCCCACTTATTTAAAACATAGGTAGGAAGTAGGTTGGGTTGTGTAAAATACAGAAAAAGACAGAACTGAAAGCAGAATTGAATATCCTTATATTTATGCCTTACGTGATGCCATAGCAGACCATCTGTACGTAGATACGTTCTCAAAACAAACACCGGTCTGTGCGTTAGGTTACGATAGAAGCCGGCGGCCTGTCGGCATTTAATGGAAAAAAGAAAAATGAATATTTCTGTTTCAGGCGTTATTAGTCCAAATTCAAAAATTAAAAAAGTTTTGTCATTAAGACATTGGTCTTCACATGCGCCGTTGAGCCGATTTTAGAAATTGTTTTTAATAACAAACTTACAACGTTTAAAAATTTAAATACATAGAAAATAAAAAAAAATAAAACGTTGGCGCAAATTCAAATATTATTTTAAGACAAATACAGTTTAAAATTTCAAAATCGGTTGTACCGTTTTCCCAAAAAGCACGGAATACTTTTCCGATATATTTATCTCTGTCGCACACTTGGACGTCCAGATTCGCCTTAAAACTATGTGATTGTTGTGAGTGCTCATTACGTACTGGCCCAAAATGTTGCTCGTGCATAAGCAGTTATATTCACATAAAATGTGTCGGTGCTCTAATTAAGAGTAAGAAGTTAACAGAAAGAAAAGATTGGAAGTGTTAGACCTGTACATACATCAAATTCTTTTCCCTTACCTGATTCTGATTCAGATGAAAGTACACTATTGTTAGATCAATTACATATTGCTAATCTAGAACGCGAGATTGCACTTTTAAATAAAATAATTGAGGAGATGCAAAATGTAAATAAGTTGCAAAGAGAACGCATCGAATATCTAGAATCCTTGTCAAATCAGGATAGTGTCATGACTACTCAACACCAGATGCCGGTAAAATACAGTACTATTCTAAAGTAGAATCCCGAAGAAACAAACAATCTTTTAATTATAAAACCTAAAAATAAAAACCAAACATCGAAGATAACTTGTGATGAACTAAAGTCAAAAATCGATCCAATTGCTTTATCCATATCAATAAATAAAGTAGTTAAAAAGACCAATGGTAGTGTAATGATCAAATATGATAAACAAGATAATGGTAAAATCCTTGGAAAACCAATCTGAAAACAACATTTAGTTCAGATTACGATGTTATTGTGGCAAAATTGTGCACAATTAAATCCGAAAATTATTATATTCAATGTTAGTATGGATGATGTAGCCGACAAGGAAAAGTTACCAGATATTATATTGAAACAAAATAGAATTGTCCATTCCGAATCTTCCATATTTAAAATTATTCGTCTAATGCAAAAAAGAACTACCGCGCATATAATAATGGAATGTGACCCTGTTATTTTTAACACTATAAGTGAGAAGAAGGAGAAGAAGTTCCTTTACATCGGATGGAGCAGTCCTTCAACCTACTACGGTGTTTCAACTGTTGTCGCTTCGATCATTTAAACAATAAACTCTTTAACTATAAATTATACAAAATAAACATAAAATTTGTGAAAAATTCTCGGTATAATGAACAACAGCTCGGAAGAAAGTAAACAAATCAAAATATGCAACTCAAAATACACTCAGCGATAACGCGGGTTGTCTAACCATAGCAGTACGTATCATAGATGTTTTTACCACAAAAAAAAAGATAAAAATGAACTAACAAACATAATAAAGAAGATATTTCTAAAAATACTTATATTTTAGTTTATTTTAGTGGTGTGTTCAATAAATGACAAGGTATGCGGTAAAAAAAAAAACTAGAAATAACGAATATACGAACATCGCATCCCCTTAAGTAAATAAGAGAATAAAAAATTAACAGAATTCATTAACAACTACATAAGCATGTGAAAAATCCCCTATAGGTGTAAATTTACCCCAAAAATAGGAGGTAGCCCAGTTGCCACCTATTTTTGGGGTAATAATTTACCACATTTTTTTTAGGGTGTATTTCGAGCATATAAACATCAAGGCATTTTTTTTAAAAGAAAATGATACAAACGTCTTACTGGATAATAAAGTTGTCTATAGCAATAATGAGCTTTGTATATAAATTAGAATAACCACAAAGAAATTAGAAATAATTGATTATTAGGTTATTTTATTAATCTATAAATATTAAGTTCCAATTATCGAATAACATGTTTATGTTATTTAGAACTTAAAGCAGATTCTCCACTTAAGTATTCAAGATATGCTATATATAGAGTACTATGTTGTTCTTCCTTGCTTATTTTCACAAATTTTCCATGTCATATAGGTATATTAGTATTATGCAATTTGGTATTTACATTTTTTTACTCTATGTCTTTTACAATGTTTGTCTGTATTGTCTCTTTTTTTATGTTGATATATTGTTATATACTTGACATTGTCCACACATTATTATGCCTTCTGGATAAATAAATCAATTTGAATTTGAGTTTGAAAATAAGACTGTATGTTTAAATCTGAAAGATATATTAGTTAGTTGGATTACAGAGGGTTTAAAAGAATTTTAATAAATGCTGCAAGAATAAGCATTGTTTTAAAAAAGTAAAAATATTGCAGAAAAGGTCTATAAGAAAAACCAATAGTTGCTGAGAATCTAATTTATCTATTTATTAAATTTACAAATTATTTTTTAATTAACAAAATGCATTAAACAATCGTAGCACCTTCAGTTTTGACTTGCACGCATTTTTATTTTTATTGTTCCTTGTTCTGGATACATTTTAAACAAAATTTTAAACACTTTATGTGTTCCAATCAAACAACTTTTTTTTTTATAATTTCAAATCACAAGATTTTCTGGAAATGCACGAAATTTGTTTAAATAGAATGAAAAGGTAAAATTATAAAGAACGCGAAAGTCATTTTGAAAAATAATAACAATAATATCTATTTATTGGGATCGTACAAAAATACATTTCATATTTCCCAAAAAGACCAAATCATCATAATAGTGCTCTTCTTCTGGCCTTGAATCACATCCAAATTTAGTTGATTTTAGCCAAAAGTATAGCCTTTGATTTGACACATGTTCAATTTATCCTTCGCTTCTTTTATACAATGTTCGTCTTCAACCACATCCTCTTTTTTTTATAATAAGTTACCATCACCTTTAATATCTAATTCGTACCTGATTTTAGTGATGAAAACAATTATTATTCACTTATATAATTCAAATTGAAATAGATTTTAATCCAAGTTTCTCAACCTCTCGCCAATTACGACTGTCAATTAGCTGTCAAAATGACAGCATGCGATAGATTTCACTACCAACAACAGGAAAGTTACTAGGATCAATTGAACTTTAGTGTAGACACTGTAAAAAAAGTTGCAGTAAAATTACATGTAAAATCACTGGTAACAAAGTTGCCTACAATTTTACAGGTAAATTTGCTTCATAAGGTAAAATTTCTACCATCTAGTAAATTTCACATGCTGATGTGTTTTTCAAAGATTGTACTGTAAAATTCGTATGTAATATTTATATGAACTCTATATTTACCGAACACTGAAGTAATTTTCATATGTATTTTTATAAAGAGAGCAAGCAACTTACCTAATTCTTTTATAGCACCTAAATAGGTCATACTGAATCGCTCAACCAGGGATCAAGAATGAACACGCTTACGCGAAACCTACGTTTGTTTGTGACGTACATGATATTCATTGAGCCATATAATAAGTTCGACAAACGAATAGAATTACCTACGCGCACAGATAAATAATCCAATAACCAATCACATTGCGGCGTATGAATTTCGTATTTTCCATGATATCTATAGTTTTACCCGAAACTTCAAGTAAAAACAAATACTTAAATATAAAAGATCCTCATATATTTACAGCAAAATTAATAGTTCACTAGTAAAATTACTTTTAAAGTGCAGTAAATACCCCAAAAAAATTTCAATTTTACACTTTTAAGTAAATTTTGAGAGTAAATACAAAATTGTACATGCTTTTTCCTGTATTTTCCTTTTGAATTTTTGTTACATCTTAAACTTACGTGAAAAAGCTATAAATTTTACCGAAATTTCTTTTTCCATGTTAAATATCCTAGAAAAAACATGTAAAACAAAATTTACATGATTTATTGTGGTAAATTCACAGCGTTATTACATGTAATATTCCTAATTTACCATAGCAAAATTACTGTAATTTTTTACAGTGTACCACGCATGGCACAACGCTTTTTCGCTTGAACAGAGTTCACCGGTGATCGGTGGTTCAGTTGAACGACCTGTTGAACTGCTTATGGTACATCCTAATAGTGTCTGAGTTATATTAACCAAATGAGTCAATTAACATTTGACAGTTAACATTTTTTTGGAATTTTTAATATTTTAACGAAATAATTATGTGCAAGTAGGATGTTGTTAATATCATAATCATAATCTGTAAACTTCTCCTAAACCCCTCACCACAAACTGCACTAAACTGCACATACGTTTCGATAGCAAAGCTATCATCATCAGCAGAAACACTGAACTAGTTCAGTGTTTCTGCTGAAGAGGGAGAATGCTGGAAACTTCAGGAGAAGTTCACAGCATTACCAGTACCACAGTTTGGAGTATTTTTGTTATAATCATAATCATATAAATTTATTGGCATCACTTCAGTACATTCACATTGTGAACATATATGCCAAAAAGACTAAATCACTATAAAGGTGCTCTTCCTTTAGCCTCAATTCCAATTTTTATGGTTTTGGCCAGAAGTATAACACATGAATTGATACACGTCAAATTTATCTTTCCTTTTCTATCACTCAAGTCCTCTTCGTTGATGTTAACACCATACAACTTGAGGTTTACTTTGAGATTCTAATTCCATTCTACTTTTCCAAAAAAAAACTACGGAATGTAAAACTAAAGATGCACGTTCCTGTCACTTTTGTCTTTCCACTTTATTAAATAATAAAACAAAATTGTTAGCATACACGCCTACACTGCTGCTCAATCTTAACTTACTAACTAATAATACAATCGATTTCACTAGAAGCAGTTATTTTGAAATAATTAGCTTATTAAAGTTTTTATAATAATGAATTATCTCGTATACATGACGTGAATTTTATAACATCAGTATCATCCACGCGCTCAATCATTTATTATGTCTGCGCACACTAACGAAATTCATCTCCATTAAATCTATTGTTAATCCAGAGATTGCTGCCATAAATTATACCCCAATACAATAGATATCGCGAAATTCCTCCAGAACTCCATACATTACCTTTTTTTTTTGTCTATATATTCAGTCGACGAACTGAGCCCGTCTGCTAACCCCCCGAAAACGGGCAAAAAAAATTCCTAACGCTTCGAGAAATACCTAGACAGACTAGCCGTATTGATTTGACCTCACGGCCCGAATATTTCGGCCTTGTATATAAAGCTCCGTCTGCCCTGCTTTTTTTTTTGTATAGTCGGTGCTTAGAACTTTAACGCGATCGTTATATTCGTGAAGAGTTTTTGGTAAAATGGTGTTGGGAGTTGAGTTGGAGTGAATAATAGATTAAGTCGTGTCATTTAAAAGAGATATTAGGTATATACTTACAGGAATTTATGGCAAAAAGCTTGCGATAGATAAAATTGTTATTTCTGCATTTAATTATACATTTCTCATTATATTTAGAAATAAAAAAAAGAAGTAGATGGGTCTTGCGTTAGTACTTATTATGTATCTCTTTTTATACAAGACTAGAAGTAGGAATTTAGCTAAAGTTCGCAATGTTGTGTCAGTATATTTCTTCTTCGGAGCTTTGAATGATTTTCCCAACATTTCCAAGTGCATTTTATCGAGTTTTACTCTTCTGGGTCGAAGCAAAATAAAAACTTAATTCTTAAGAAGTCAACAAAAATATTATGAGACTTTCTGTAGAAACAGAGTTTGAAAATTTGAAAACATTCGACTTTTAAAGAAAAGAAGCACTAGCAAACCATGATGTTAGTTATTCAGAATATCATATTGATAGTGACAAATAAAATACATCTGTCATGCGTGTACTGTATTGCTTTATTGACACTCAAAAATGTTTACAATAAATCATAAAGTTTTTATTATGTATCGAATCCTACTTTAGGCCGGTTTTACATTATACTTAATTTAGTATGAAACTTTAATATAAATTTGCTATTAAATATTTCAAAGAGTATCATACAGAAAAATTTATTTGTAAATTTCGTACGAAATATTGTACTAAACATTTAGAACCTGTTCTATTTTCTCATTAATTTTACAAACGAAATATGCGTGCGCAATATGTGAATTGTTGGTTAAGTCCAGTGGGATAGGTCGGCGTTTGTCGTACTATACAGATCGCTCAATCTAAGTTGACATAGACAACGCAAAAATACACGATGTAGTTTGTAGTTGAGTCAAAGCATAAGGAAGTTCTGTTGTCTATCGTATATCGCTGTATCACTATCCATGTTAGAATAATGTCGTGGTCACGTCAGGAGGTTGAATTGTTGATTGAGTATTCAAAACTACCCTAGATAAAGTTAAAATTGATTTATTGTATAACAATTTGTTGAACATACTCAGTTTTATAATCTATAAAAAAAAGATAGATACATACAAAAAAATTGCATTTTATTTTTAGAATTATATTTCATCCCTAATAACTTGTCTTGCAAAATTAGCAGATCTATTGCCACTTGGTCGTTGCACCTTACCAAAATTTCAACATTTTCCTCTGCAACTTCATCTATATCGACGTAGCTTAAGTTTTTAGTAGAACACTAGAAATAAGCTTATAATCACCATCTGAAGGTCTAAGTACTACTAGACTATTTGCGCCTTTATAATTGAAGAAGTAAAATCTATCAGATCCAGGTCTATCCACGTCCGTCAAGATCACCTAGACAATGAGGAAATTGCCAAAGTTCATCAAATCGTTCGACAATGGACCGTCAGTCCTTAATCCCGAATTTAATAAATTTAGAATGCATCTTCCTTTAGGTCACATACTTATCCAATTTTTACATAATATTTTACGGGACTAGCTGTCATAGTTACATTTAAAGATGATAGCCATAACAGCAATACTTCTTGGTCAGCCATTTTACGGTAATATTAATCCTTTTCATAACTTTTTTCATACTAAATTTTTTACTTTAAATATCAAACCATATTGAAATATTTTGTACCAATTTTCAGATGTAATTTTTTTATGTATGACATGCAGGTAAATTTCTTTATAAATTCAAAATAAAATTTTATACAAAATTTCATACTAAATTAAGTATAATGTAAAACGGGCCTTAGAAATGCTGTAAAATTAGAAAATGGAAAATGGTTGTATAAATAAAACCTTTCCCTTTGTCTGTCTCCCTTCTTTGGGAAGAAGAATCTGTGAGAATCTATCCATAAAATTTAGGATGAAGATCAATTTTATAATACGAACAGTAAAGTGGCTTTTCAGATTTTCTGCATTTTGGGGACGATTTTTATGATAAGATTCCATACGTATTTGTAACCCCTGTAAATCTGTAAGCATGTATTATAGATGCTTACAGACATACAGATCACATTACAGGCACTACAGATATGCATAGAATTTCACCCTAACTTTCTATCTTCTTTGTTACTTCTAGTTTTTTTTTTGTCGGTGGAAAATCCTTTATGGACACCATGTACTGCTCACAAACATGGTAGTGTGACTCCCAGCCGATGGGTCTGTACCTGGTATACCCACTAAAAACCACCCTATAAATTTCCCCCCGGAGCACTCACGGAACCATCTTTCCGATATCTCCATCATGAATGCACCTAGTGGCTAGTTATCCTTGTCTGTCATTCGGTGTTTCCTTGACATCTTTGCCTTTCTAGTATCTCCTTATGTTTCATTATCACCTTAATCATTTCGTGTATTACTTTTTACTTTTCCCGCGATTGCTCCATATTATCGATCAGGTTTATAGCTGTTAGTTCTGCATTTGGTTTATTGCTCACATTCTGTCTGATCGCTTTCCAATTTTTGCAGACTAGAATGGCATGCTCCGGGGCATCTACTTCTCCGCAATACGCACATTCGTCGTCCAATGTCTTCCCTATTCTCTTTATGTATGATTTGAAATAACCATGACCAGTGAGGGCTTGGGTTAGGTAAAACTCTAGATTTCGGTGGTTACATTCTATCCACTTGTTCTAGTCCACCTTTCTTGCCACGCCTTCAAGAGTCCAGGCTTTGGCCGTCGCTGCTTGTGCTTTGTTTCCGCCTTTGTATACTTTCTTCCTTTCCAGTGCCATCAAATCAATAGGTGGGGATCCTGCAATGACTTGGAGTGTAGCCGTAGAAACCGTTTCATAGGCTGAAGCCACTCTAATTAGGATTTTTCTTTGTGTTTTCTCCATTCTTAAGGCGTTTCTTTTTGTTTCCATTGCGTGTTCCCACACTGGGGGCGCCATATAATAAGGTCGAGCATACAACCCCGGCAAGGATCTGCCTTTTGCTGCTACTTGATCCTCCGATGTTGGGCATTAAACGTATTAGCTTTCCTATTCTATTTTCAGCCTTACCCGTAACTTTTTCAATATGGTTGTTATATAGCTACCTTTCGTGTCAAACCAGACTCCCAGATATTTAAAGGTACTATCTCCACCTTGTTTATTTTAAATTTTAGGCCTTCTATTTTTCTTCTGCGGGTAATAATTAGGGCTTCGGTTTTTTCTGGTGCCAACAGGAGTTCATTTCTCTTCATCCACTCGTCAATTCTCTTCAGATTCTCGTTGGTATTATGCACTAGGATACTTCTATCGGTGGCTGTGGTAATTAACGCTATATCATCCGTGAACCCGATAATCTTAGCCTCGTCCCTGTAGTTTCATTCAGAGAACTTCGTCATACAAGACGTTCCATAGAGTAGGACCCAACATTGAGCCCTACTTCTAGTTTATTAATTAACAAACTCATTAATTTCACTTAAACAATAAGTACCTACTCTTCAATTAACAAAGTGTATATTATTAAGAAATAAGGATTACGCTAACGACAATTGTAGTTAATTTAATGTAATTATATCCAAATTACTTTTTTCCAAACCTATAGCCCACACTTTTGTAAACAGGTTCTGTGATCTAAGCATTATTATTATTATGGCGAAGTTTTCTACCCATATATGCAGTTACGTTCAATAGGTATATGTGTTACAGCTATTGTTGTAAAGATGGCGCTTCTCCTATTTCACTCAAACGCGGTTATAAAAGGTTGATTAGGTGCATTTACCGGAAAAACAGTGTATACCGACAAAGGAGAATTTGCAAACGCCACATACAGTACAAAATAAATTAATGAGATTAAAATTTCTCAAATTAAGGACCCTTCATTCCTTGATCCAACAGTCCAGCTTTTACTATACGCAAAATTCTACTGAAGATTCGGTATTGCATTTGCGGCAAGCAATATGCAATTTATGCTCCTTTTATAGGTAGGTTATATCAACAAATTGTGCAAAAAAAATTATGTTTAAAAAAATATAAATAATTATTCACAACTAGAAATATATAATTATAGCAACAGCGTAGTTAATTTGTACGCAAAATCTTAATGTCAGTACAGCAATTGTAGCAAAAATACTGTAAATATTTTATTGACGATTAGTTGTGCAACTATTACCACTGGCCTAAATGTACTATTTACAACAAGTGAACAGCATTTAATGCTACTGTAATATATAGATTCTGTCAACATAAATTGTATAACAAAAGTATGCATTTTATTGCAAAAAATGCGATAGCTTTCGTCAACTCAACAATTTTGTGGGAAATTTTAATACAACTTGATGTGCTCGTCCCTATTTGTTCAACAATTTGTTGTGCGAAACTTTATAATTGTTTGAAAATTTACAACATTTTTTTCTGTGTATATTGGAATTTGAATTTTGCTGTAACCCATATGGATGAATTGATTTCTTGTAAATTTTGTGACTAAATAATATTGAACAAAAAATCGCGGTTATATTGAAACCAGAAATAAAAAAAAAAATAAGCGACATTTAAAAAGTTGTATGTCAATTGGTCTTTAATCCGCGCTTAAACACTTTTCATATACTGATGCATACTTATCACTGTAATTTGCCACTAATAGACCATGTATAATATAAACTTCATCACTTAAGTCATTTCTTACGCTACAAAAAGGTAATTATTGTTTTATATATAGTATCAATTTCACTTAAATCTAAATATCTTTCTATTAAGCATTTCTTCGTCTAAATATCTCATTTTTGTTTCCAAATGTACACAAAGAAGTACCGTCTCACTCATTTATTTGTATTTACACAGCATTTACTTACTCTAAAAACCTCTTGTCACAATATTAGACCCTCGTGACAAATAAAAATGATTGAAAGGACCATGAAGACTACTTCAAACTAGGTTAAGGTCGCCCCGTGAAGTATGCAAACCCGCCTTCAAACGAAGCAGCATAACAACATAATAGCTATAGTATAGTCACTCATTTATTTTATGTCGGCATCAACATCTACGTACAAAGAGACAAACAAACAATAAGTGTACACCATTGTTTTACGTATGTACGTAGAGGAAGATTGTATATACGTATATCTGTTACGCAATCATCTGGCAAAACCGATATTTTTCCCCTGCTGTCGGAATGCATGATGATCGTGTTATGATTTTCTTGTAAGGTTGTGTTTGTAGAATAGTAATTTGACTGTTTAGTACACTTAACTATTATTTTTTTTGTGCATACGTCGATAATGAAATGAGGAACTTAAACTAGGTAGACTGTTTAAAATGTTAAAAATATCGAGGACCAGTGGATGTGAGGAGGCAGGTGCTACAATACACCGACACGTAAAACATCTGGCAGACACATGCAATGCATTGAAGAAACGGCTGCTGGTGCCCCCCAAAGAATCACATGCCATATACATACATCAGACTTTTGATCTCGTTCAAACACCTTATTTACAAGGAGAAAGATTAAATTTCGTCGTTGCTGCATGACGTAAAGATTAGTTATGTAAACGTCAAAATAAAACTGTGAATGCGATTGAGTTGAAATATGATTTGTTCAATTCCGGGATTTGTGTTACTCGTCGACAAATAAATTAATAAGCAGTCAGGTTCAATGAGAGAAAACCCTTAAATGAACGTTGGATGTGAATCTTCGACTAAAATTTTTTTTTTCCGTCCCGGAGTGTGATCGTCAATACAAAATCGAACGTCAAATATTTATCGCGCTCAGACAAGTCGAATTAAGATGTTTAGTCGCAAGTTATAAATGTAAACGTAGGAAAGATGGTAGATAAAGAAGGAGATGATGGTGGAAAGGTCACGTCGACTGCTGGAAAACGCCAACTAAACAGAAATGGGAATATACACTATCACTCAAAAGTTTTATTACATTGCAAAGTAGTATTTTTTTTTATACATCATTTCGTTTAATCTTGGCAGCATTTTCTTGTGCGGAAAATTTATATGGTTTATACTTTCAATTGCTCTGATTTTTGCATCACAAATGTTGGAAAGGACACACAAAAAATTGGAAACCGCAAGGTGGAGTTCAGATGAAGAACTAAGGAAAGAAGTAGTTCATGATTTTTGTGAAGATGAAATGAATTTTGGTTAACAATAAATATGAATTATGATAAGGTGAAAATTAAAATGTAATTATAGCATTGGCATCATTTTCCCATAAAAGTAAAGGCTGTAGTACTTTGGCTTTGAATGAAAAATAAGATAGGGCACGCAAATCCGTTATAATCATATTATAAGTCTTGCATATAAATAAGAATAACTCTTTTCAAACAAAGGCGTACGATGTAGGGGCAATGTAAGGAGACCCTTAAATCTAATATTTAGATGATGGATTTTTATTTATTATGTTCATATAAAAGAGAGCTTACATGGCAGATTTGTAGTATCTATACCGCATATTAAGCCAGCCAATTTCTTTAAATTGAAATTAAATTAAATGAAAAGCGAAATTCGTGTTCTAATCCTGTTTTATTTAACATTCTATTGCGACATGTTTCGGTAATTAACCATCATCGGGCAACTATAAGATGAAAAAGGTGTTTTCGTCAACACTTATAAATTGATTTGACAATTACAATTTTTTATAAAATCTCATAATTTTTGACAATTGACGGCATTTTTTATATATATCAATTGCAATTCAAAATCTTAATTTTTTTAGATATTTCTCTTGGATTTAACAGGATAAATATAAATAATTTTTTTATGAATAAATACTTACTATAGTAGTTTCCAAAATGATGCGTCGCAATTTACATACATTGAGAAAAATTCGGGGAAAACGTCAGCTGCAAATGATCTGCTAAACAGGATAAAAACGAACGTAGCAAAAAATAATACTGTTGCTGATCCTAATTGACATGAAAAAGGCGTTTGACACCATATCAAAACCAAAATTAATAGAAAAACTAGATAACCTGAACATAAGAAATACAGGGAAACATCTAATACAAACATATTTGTGTTAAATGTGTAAATGTAAATATTGATACCCTTTTATATAATTATATTATATCTGCAACTATATAAGGAATGTATATTTATTTTTACCTACTGTGTAATGGCCCCTAGTAGCAAAATTTAAATTTCCCGCAATAATTTTTAGGAACTTCAACAATGAAATACGAAATTACCAATGATTTTGTATTAGATTACAAGATTAGTTACTTTGATGTCTTTCTGTTGTCTGATGTTACTAAGAATAATTGTGGGAAATTTAAATCTTGCTACTTGCACAATATCCCCTATTGTGTTATAAGATTAAATTTATATTATTAATTTTAAAGTACTAATTCAAAAACAAGTATTTTTATTGAATTGTAGGTAGTAGTATTAAATCACAGCTTTTTTTAAATCTTCGCTCAATTTAAGAATTATATCTGTGTTTTGTTATTGTAAATGTTACAAAATGAAATTAACTTTATTTCATTTTTTATATTTACTATTTGTCATATTTTTGAAAACAAATGTCTATACAAATCTTTCCTTAGAGAAAATGTAGATTTACAATATTTTTCTCTTATATGAATTTTATAAATTTTTCAACTTTAAGTCAAATGTTACTTTGTCTAATGCTGTGGTATATATAATTGTTATTAAAACATAAAAATAAGATTAAGTTTAAAAATCATAAAAAATACATTTCTCTAGAACTAATTGTCTGTATTTTCTCAAACTACGTAATGCATCTCAGAACTTGTATCCATCCTGGCTTTTCGCATTGCAGTTATGTTATTTTTTATTGCAAATTTGTAAAAATTTGAGTTTTTCTTTTGATATATAAATGTTTTCCAAAACAAAAAATGTGCCATGGTAACTCTAACGCGAAAAGAAAAACTCCTCACCTTCTAACCTATGAGAAGTACACACGATTATACTAAGATATGATATCGATGAGTCAATACAGTGATCGCAATCACCGTTTATAATCACCGTTATTTGTAAATCACTTTTACGACTCACGACGTGATTTAAGAATCACCGTTTCGCTCATCACTAGTAATTTTACCACAATTTTTTTTAGGATGTACTATATGGACTAGACAAAAGAACACACACTAGAAGTTTACAAAAGAACGCATGAACTAAATATAAAACAACTAACTATCTTAAAAAAAATAATTTTAATACACAAGATGAAAAATGGATTAATAAAAATCAATACCAAAAAGACATTCACATTAAGAACTGAAAAGATTACCAGACTACAGCGCTCTCAATACCGATGCAACTGCAATGTTACTCGAAGTGTATTTGTTGTAAAATATTGTTAAATGCCACTGCTTCTTATATTGTAGCATTCCTTTGAGTTATACTGCTTTTAACGGAAGAAATCCTTTATCAGCGGAATTATGTATATTCAGAAACTTTCGAACGGCGCTGTATGTTTGACCAGACCCGACCGCGTTAGAAACCCTATCCCAACTTCTCTGTATACGCATCACCGCCACTCCAACGCGCTTATTTTACAATAAATTCCATCCGAAAGTTTACGAATCCCCAATATCGGTACACCGTAGTACATACGCACGCCGATGATGGGAAACAATTTTGCTCGCCACAACCCGGTATCTACATCTACAGACAGAGAAAGAGAGAGAGAGAGCACCGCCCGTTCTGCTATCCCAGTCGGCGAGTTCGCGTGACGTCCCGCTGGCGTCATCTGTGTGACATAAATCGAACAAAAACACTTTGGCAACCGGGTCCCATCCGCACGATAATACACTTAACTAACTTACTTTCCGTAGTACAACAGCGTATTAGTAATAATCGCGAATTGGTCAGAACGCAGCGGTGTTTTTTAGCTCGCGTCTATTATCATACATACATACATACAATCGCAATGATGGAAATTGCGTGTCCGCGGGGATATTTTCACGCGATCTGACGGGAGCACACATCGCATCCTAGACACATAATATTATTACCACCTAAAAGGAATGTGCGAATATTTTGTGGGTTTATAATAACATGCTTTTAAATGAATAATTGATACAATGAATGAGGCGATTCGTGTGTGTTCGTCCGCCGTCATTTTAGCGGATGATATCCGCTCGGGAAGAGTGCGATGATAGTGTTATATTAAAAAGTGTTTTTTTTTCTTTTCTCTTCTCGGATACGCAGCGTGGATAGGGATCGCCTCCGCGAAAGACAGCGGCAGGCAAGAGCTCAGATGTCCTCGCAGGTTGCGGAACAGGATAACCCGGCCGGACCAGGTGCGCCACTGTTCGATGCGCCAGTTAGGGTAAGTTTATCATATATACCTGTTTAAATCCCGTGTTTTTCGCTTTTATCGTCTTTAAAGTACGGACGGATGAATGAATGAATGAATGAATTGCAAAAATGGTCAACTTTTACCTGTGATTTTACCTGGATTATTTGGGTAATTCATTCTACAATATAACGTACATATATTTATTTGTATATGCGTGAGGAAAACGATTTATAAATTATATTGGTCGATGTGTTTTATTCGAATTTGTCTTATAAGAATGATTGCATCATCGCAATGTAAACAATACAACCGCTACATGAACGTTTAACGTTATATTACACACAAGTGATGTTGATATTTTATATGTAATTTATCACTGATAGATAACAATAATAATAATAATAATCTCTTTATTCTTATAAACGAAAAGGTGAACTTACTTCTTTATTGTTGCCCAATTGATCCAAACAGGATATTCACTACGACATTATACTTAAAATTTAATATACAGTATGGCCTCTTTAATCTACACTAGAGCAGCTATTAATATTAGCACTTGGCTTATTCTAGCGAAAGTTTTTATAACAATTGAATATTTTGGTGGAGTGTACAAATCAGCAGCGTGCAAAACTATTCAGCTTGTTACAGGTGTCTTTATTGATTTGCATCGTGATGTTATACAGTTTCAAGATACCGAAGGAGAAAAATTGCAAACAGTTGTTCGATTTAGAGAGACAGATTCCTCATGTGTAGATGCAATAGACTGCACACATATTAGATTGTTGAAGTTACGATGCAGATAATTGCTTTGAAGGTTTATTAGTACCATGGCCCGGAATTAAAAGTTTTTTTTCTATAATGCAACTTGATTGCTTAAATCACATTTTCGTCCATTGGTTGCACTAGCAGCGGTTTTATATTTGGCGGCAAAAACATTAGACGATTTTTTTTTTATCATCTGAACATAAATCTTCTGGGTGTTCTGGTGCATTGTCTAATATTAACAGTACTTTTGCGTCTAAAATCAGCTGTTGCATTCTTTTTTGAACGGAACAAAATCTTCATAAAACCAATTCTTAAAAATTTCTTTGGCAACCCAAGCCTTTTTCTGTCCTTGTTACATTACTGGTAGTGATTCATTTCCAAAAGCCCTTGGTTTTTGACATTCGCCCAGAACTAACTATCTCATTTTATGCGTTTCTGAAAGATTAGAGCAAGGCATAAATGTAGTTCCTTGCTGACTCATTTTTCTGCTTGGAGCTGATGTTTCCGCTTGGTGAGCAAGTATTTTTTGTGAAAGTAATTTATAGAAAAGTCCGCTTTCGCCTGCATTATAAATTTGGTCATGACAAATTGTATTTCCTCGATTTTAATGGCTTCACATCTGCCCCATCACTAGACAATTTTTCTCCTAGAATAGACAATTGTCGAATTCCATACCTCTGTTTAAATTTATCAAGCCATACAACAAAAAATATATGTATAAAAAGGTTATACATAAATAACGATTATTTAGTGATAAAGAAATAATTAATGGGACCCCTTTGTGTATTACTGACTGATTGAAATTATTAAATTTAAATAAAATACTGCATAAACAAATAAAATAGGCGATAACACTGCGATTTTGGCGGTTCTACGGCTCTGGGTATGGTCTTGGCGTGGTCGGTATGATTTCTCCACTCGTTACTAAATCAAGTAGAGTCGTCCGCAATATAAATATATATATAGATATTGAGTGAATAGCGGTAACAATACACTCTAAGCTGCTTTATACATCACTACCTAACAAGGAACGATTCGATCTTTACCCGATCTCAATATATCTTCTCGTTTCTTAAATATTGCAAAAAAATGTGTTTTTGGGAGAAACTTTGGGCCGGCCCCCATTACACTCCCTAGAACCAAATATGGGACTCTAAAAAACAATACGTTATAATATAAATTTTATCGAACTCTCCTCGCAAGAATATGTCAGGAATCTTTTCTGCAAACTTCGCCTAGACCCCTCACCACAAACTGCACTAAACTGAACGTACTGCTGTGTATTAATTGAAATAAATAAAAAAAATGCTAAAATGATTTTAAAATGAAAAGGATAAAAAAAATTTTAGCTAGCTCAGCGGAAAAGATTTTTAATAAAACAAAAGACTATTAATCCCAGAGTTACCCTCGCGAATTAAAACTTTAACCTAACCACGAAAAGTAAATTGTGAGTAAATTAAATCAGACTTTCTTAATTACACGAAAAACTGTAAAGGTTTAATATAAAATGAAAAAACAGAATTTTTAACCCATTGACGCCATTAAACAATAAATTTAGTTCAACAAAATGGGCTAAAATACAATTGTGCAGAAAAAAACCCTGAACTGAAGGTTCTGGCCTAAAATAAAAACTGCACTTGACTCTAATTTAAAATAGGACAATACTATTTCCTATGCAAAGCAAAATAAAGGTTTTATTTGTTCAGGAAGATTACTCAATATACAAAACCTTTGAGTTTCACAAATTAAAATAATCTAAGCGTGGACAAATACTAGAAATTTACTAAAAACCCAAACGAGGTGACAGGAAAAATTAAAAAGATACAGCAAAATAGATTAACAGAAAAATTAACTCTTACAAAATATAAATGAGAGAAAAAAACTAAAATTAATCTTACTAAACCAAAAATAATAATTGATCTTATATCTACCAAGTGTACACTTCAATACATTAACAATTATTACAATAATAATTCCTTGATTGACTATATTAAGGAAGAATGTTAAATATAAAACAAAATGAATAACAAAATGGCAACAAATATTTAAGAAATACGTCTACTCACATCAATAATCGAACAAGGAAGTCCTTAACAAAACTCTAAAATTTTTTTACCTGCAAAAATCCCTCTCTCAAAATTCGCACAACGCAGACGTAGAACTTTACAATGACAATATTAAATAGAATACGCATAAAATCAGCACAAGCGAACAATAAACATTTGAATGGCTGGATTAATTAGAAAAAGATCTTAACACTACATAAATAAAATCATACAATCAATAAACTCTTACACTAAACTTATACAAAACAAAAGAAACTTGTGAAAATTCCCGGTAAATTAAAAATCAGCTGTACTGACAAATAAATCACAACAACCAAAATATGCAACTTAAAATACACCTCAGCGATAAAAGGGTTGTATGGTTCACAGAGCCCAAAACCACAGCAGTATGTTTCAATAGCAGAAGCTATCATCATCAGCAGAAACACTGAACTCTGATGATGATAGCTTTGCTATCGAAACGTACGTCCAGTTTAGTGCAGTTTGTGGTGAGGGGTCTAGGAGAAGTTTGCAGTATTACCAGTGCTACAGTTTGGAGTATTTTTGTCAGAAATCTTCTCGTTAACTACAGAAAAATTCTTGATACATTATTTAACTGGATGATCTAAGAATATTATGTAATTTTATAATAGTAATAATTCCTCCCATACATCTTTTTTTTTTTTTTTTTTTGAAATCTCATTTGATTATTAAGATTCCAGGAGAAATATTTCATGCACATCTGAGTTTATATATAAATAGGTCGA
This sequence comes from Protaetia brevitarsis, assembly GCA_004143645.1. Classification (NCBI taxonomy): domain Eukaryota; kingdom Metazoa; phylum Arthropoda; class Insecta; order Coleoptera; family Scarabaeidae; genus Protaetia; species Protaetia brevitarsis. Next base: position 2,152,523 of record RXPK01000126.1, read on the forward strand.
GAATAGAGGTTAAAAATATGTGAGTATGCCAGTCGACCTAATTGTAAGCCTTGTAGTAGTATTGGAGAATGATTCAGTAAAAGTATAACTTCAAATTAACCCTATTATTCTTTGATTGTTTCATAATATTGTGAGAGAGATTTTAGCGATCAAGTAATTAATGATCGAATTTAGTTGGGCTTACTATACATTATATTTTTCTACTACCTCTAAAATCATATTTTAGGATTTAGAATTTTATCTAAGCTATTGTTCACCAATAAAATTATCTGTACTAACCTCCAGATTTACAAAAGATTATCATAACTCAGATAATTATATCTCTTTACAATAAGTTATAATACCTCTACCATTCATATTATTCAGCCATATTATACACCGAAAAAAAAATGTAGTAGATAGATTTAGGTATGTAATATATGTATGCTGCATATATTAAATTTGGGCATAAAAAAAGTTGAAACGCAGATAAGATTAGATATACGAATCGTAGAAACTTATCTTTTGTTATTGTACTTTACTAATAATACAGATTTCGGTGTTTTGTATATACGATAAACTCGGCAAGGTTTCCTGAATATCTCTCACTTATTATCATCGAGTGCAAATAAGAGTCAGCCAATGCACACTTGTTCAGGATGTGATAATTTAATTAATTGGTTATACGAAATCTGCACAAACAGGATGACAAGACGCGAATATAAGAAAGGTCAAATGTAATTTTAAAGCAAGAAGTAAAAGTATGTGTATATGTTTTGATAAAAATAGATTGTTGCCATTTGTAAAAAGATTTCCGAATTGGTGAAATATAGTTATATATACTGAGGAGAAATAGATCATTCGTACAGGTTTTCAAGTACATATACGGATTTGAATCATTGCGACTTATTAAATATATGTAACTACGTTACATTTGATTTTTAGTGTTGCACGTTTAGAAATGATTAAATACGCAATATTTTTTATTGGCTTAAGGTAAAGTCAGGTAAGTGTGTAACCGGGGCAAGTGTGTAGTTTGGCTATATTTATTTTTAACATTGAAATACCGGACGTCCTCTTGTATAAACTAGTATCTAAGCTTCATACTATTTTTACATAAGTAAAGTTCCATCTCCTCCTAACGTGTAATAACTTGAATATCTGTGAATATATCATCCTTATTCGAAACGGCCATCATATAGTTTACACTCTTGGCCGAACTAAAGGATAATGCTATTTATTATATAAAATGCGAACGATTACACACTTGCCCATTTTGCTGGGTAGTGTGTAGTAATTGACAGTGTTTAAAATTTCTTTTTTTTTTTTCTTAGTAAACCGTTGATAATTATAAAGGGTATCTATTGAAGCTTACAACTGGCATATATTACGTATTCTATGTGAAAATTTATCAAAATTTCTTATTATGTGAACAGTTACATTTCTTTGCACTATCCAATGTTTCTACACACTTACCTGACTTACCTTAATTGAATGGTCATTGGTGCAACTTAATAAATGCAATAGTGTGGGTTGCACAAAGCAAACTTGCTATTTTGTTAGCATTTTGTAGCACCATTCAGATAATTCAAAGTAGCTGCTACTTTTTTGTGGCAGTTCCTGATATGTAGACAATGTGCCGATAGTTCTTAGTGTTATTTTTTTATTTTTTACCGATTTTCTGAATCCCCATCTGTTTTTATTTTTAATACGAATTGTTTTAACTAGCTCTAAAACAGTGTATCACAAGCATATTTCCCTTCCAATATTTAAAAGCTACTTGTTAGCGATAAGTAGTTTGAGACACAACTTATTGATTGAAACAAAATCCATACGTTATAAATGTACTCGACACCTCGCAAGTAAATATAAATGTATTGTGTCAATAATCGGCGAGTACCTTATACCCAACAAAAGCGAGTACGTAGAATACTTACTCGTAAGTAATCATTTACAATTAGTACCATGATTTTCTCTTATTAACATAATTTATTTCATTGTAATCCATTTATGCCTAAATATGCATTTCAGTCTTGTTAGTATTACCCCTCATTGAGTGAGGAAAGTTGTACTTTTCCTCCCTAGGGCGGAAAGTATTGGTGACATTGACATTGACATATGTGACGTTATTGACAGATGATATTAGTACATTCGACCCAGTCTGTGTCCATTTATGAGATAATTGCTAAATTATTAGGTAGTAAATTTGAATTAAACTATTATTAAATACTTTTAAAACGATGCTAACTTGACAGTTCTCAAAAAATATTTGACAGCTTAAGCCGACTATCTATCATATCACTCACAGGTATGTCTTTATTTTTTTAGACATATATTTTAAATTGGACTGGCTGGGAAAAAAAAGTATTCAAAACCACGTGAGGAAAATGCTATTGCAGGCAATAGGGCACTTCCTCCTTGGGTTTGAAAATAACTATTGCACTTTTCTTCAGGGTTTCAGCAGGGGCTACTCAAGTTTAGAACGACGCTCTAGGGCATTGTATACGGTAATAATTGCATAGAAGGAAGAAAAATTCATTGTGCTACGCTTAATAAAGCCCAAGGTCATTGCTAACTTTACGAATATGTTTAGAACAAGTAAAGGCAGCTATCAAAAGTAAACACCCAGATCCTTAGCGAACGATTTTCTGGTAAATTGTACACTGTAAAAACAGTTGCAGTAAAATTACATGTAAATCGTTGGTAACAAAGTTGCCCTACAATTTTACAGGTAATTTTGCTTCATAAGGTAAAATTTCTACATCTAGTAAATTTCACATGCTAAGTGTTTTCAAAGATTGTATGTAGAAATTGCGTATGTAAATTTATTCAACTTATATTTACGAACACTGAAAGTAATTTTCATATGTATTTTTATAACGAGAGCAGCAACTTACCTAATTTCTTTTATAGCTCTAATAGTCATACTGAATCGCTCAACCGGGATCCAAGAGTGAATACGCTCCGTGAAACCTACGATTGTTTGTGAGCGTAGCATGATATCATTGAGCCAATAATAAGTTCGAAAACGGAATAGAATTGGTTATGGATTATTATCTTTGGTGGTACGGTGCCACAGATAAAATAGTCCAATAACCATTCACATTTGGCGTTGAAATAATCGTATTTTCCATGATATCCATAGTTTTACGCCGAAACATCAGTAAAAACAAATATAAAAGATCCTCATAATTTACAGCAAATTAATAGTTCACTATAAAATTACTTTTAAAATGCACTAAATACCCAAAAAGAATGTCAATTTTACACTTTTAAGTAAATTTGGAAGTAAGATACAAATGTGTACTGTTTTTTTTCCTGTATTTCCCTTTAACTTCATGGAAAAAGCTATAAAAATTTTTACCTGAAATTTCCTTTTCCATGGTTAATATCTAGAAAAACATGTAAACAAAATTTACTGAATTTATTGTGTTAATTCACAACGTTATTATATGTGATATTCCTGATTTACCATGGCAAAATTACTGTAATTTTTTACAGTGTACCATCCACTCTGTAATAATAAGTAATTGGACGTTTCCTTCTAATAAAACTAATTATAGAACACTTGCTAAAATTTAATGGTAACAAGTTACTTTTACACCAATTATATAGACACGTTAGCAAGATCCCCTTGAAAAACCAGACAATCAGCATTAGTCAATTTTTTTTCATAAACTTTACAATCATCAGCAAATAGTAGAATTTGAAATCTTTTGTATGAATAACAATATCATGTATAAATATCATGAATAGCAATGGATCTAAATTACTACCCAGTGGAACACCAGACACGACCTCAAACGGGTAGGAATAAGCACGCTAAACATAGTAGCATAACAAATGCATTACAAACAAATACAATAAGAAGTGCGAATACCTATTTGTGAACGAAAATGTTTCAATAACCTTAGCAGCGATTAGTTTTTTTTATCAAAGTATCCGCTTTTAGTAGATATGATGTGGACATACTTATAGATCCTCAAGAAATAATATTTTTTTGTTAATGTTAATTTACAGACTTCTCATAGACTCCTCACCACAAACTGCACTAAACTGGACGTACATACCTTTCAATAGCAAAGCTATCATCATCAGCAGAAATACTGAACTCCAGTTCAGTGTTTCTAGGAGAAGTTTGTAGAATTATCAGTGCCACAGTTTGGAGTATTTTTGTCAATGTTAATTTAAATTTCAGATTTTATTAAATGCTAAATGGGAATAAGAAAAAAATTGTATTATCTTGTATATTAACTCGAGCATACGTCAACCAGCTCTTTAATAAAACATAAATATATACGAAAATTTAAATAAGATATCAATATTACTAAACTATAAATGCAAATCTGTAGATAAATGCATTGCTTTGACTCCTCTTTTATTTTAACTAATATGAAATCCACAGCATGTATTGTCGTTGAAATATAATATAAAGATGTAAAAAAAATTATAAATATTTTACGCCATCTATTGGCAAAAATCAGAAATATGATTCATGTTGTTCAATTCGACACTTCTCTTTGCTTATTTCTTCCTTATTTTGTTTAAATTAATAATTATTTCAAGGTTTCAACAATTTTTATTGTCTTCAGAAATTATTTAAAGCGAATGTTTTTTTTTTTTTTTTGTTTTGTCATTTTATCCTAAACTGTTGTAGTTAAATATTTTCTGGAGAAGACAATAAAAAATTGCTGAAGCGTTTAAAAATTATGTCTTTAATTTAATAAAACCCACACTGGATTTTATAAAAACAAGATCAATACCTACGGAAAGCAAAACACCACAAATTAAAATCTTGTTACACAAATAACATTTTACCACATGACGCATAATTAATTACTAATTTGATCCTAGAAACAATTTTTTCCCGTCTTGACAACAAGATGATCGTTTCGTTTATGTATGTATATCTAATACGTGTACAAGCAAAAGCATGTCACTATAACACATTATCGTGCCCAGACAAATGAAAAACTACGTGATAAAAACTGAACAGCAGACGCATCGACCGATATCCGAGACTATAAAACCGCTTTACCTCCCCCCCTCCACCATCGTCGTATTATTATACAGGCTCGGCTCCTTCGACAATTACTTTTATATTACAGCTGCTTTTCAAGTATTATGCAAATCCAACCCGTGCCCGATAACTAAACACACTCAAAAGTGTTTTTATCCGTAGGAATTATGTTCGATTTTTTTTTCTGTCGACCGTAAAAGAGCGGCGTGCTATCTGCCAGGTGCTATGCAAATCGTGTCGAACAAACTGCCGTCTGAACCTACCCACGCCTTGTATCTTCATTAACATCGAGGAAGAAATTGCCGGTGCGGTGGTTAAATGGATTTTTCTTATTTGTTTCATTGATTTGTACCTGCTGGAGTCATGGTATCAAAGAAATGGGTTTTAGATTAGAAAAGAAATAGTGTTACAAATTGTAGTTAGAAATATTTTGGGGGGCATATATGAGAATAAATACGTTTCGGAATGGAACATTCTGGGAAATGCATGCCCTAGATTCATAATACGGCCATTTCATTTAACAGAAATGTGAGATGATTCATCAATCTGTTTAAGAATTGCTCGTTTTTACGCGGTGATTCAAACAGACGGATTGCCAAAACAGTCGATTGGAGATCAGCCAAAAAATACTTTTATATCTGCATTGGATATCAGACATTTGGAATAGGTATATATTTAATCATTAGAGACCGGATTATACGCAAAGAAAAACTGGAATATATGCATCCGTTTTTGAGAAAATATGCATAAGCTTGGGGCGTATATGCAAAAAAATTGCGACAATATGCAAAATTTTTACATAAAATAAATAAGAGCAGAAATTTAAACATTAACTTTATTGTACAAAATTTTTTTACAACATATATCTAAAACAATTTATAATTAAATGTTTTTCAAAATTGTGTAAAAGAAAGTTTTGTCTTCTATCAGAATACATGTTTCGAAATAGAAAAGCTTCTTTCAACATCCATAGATGTAATTGGTGCATTTTTTAACTTTGCAATACATTCTAAAACTAAAATTAAGGTCGAAATCGTTTACTGTTTCACCTTCCAAAATTTTCTTAACTTTCTTCAATTTCAAATACTCCCCATTTTTATTTATCACTTTTATATAGAATTACCTATTTTATCCTTAACCTTCTTACATAGCATATCAAATTCGTCTGCTATTTCGACTGATTCCGAGAGTGACACCCCTTGCGTTTCTAGTTTACGAATGGAACTTGAAACAAAGCTATAATTTGAGGTAATATACAAAAGGTTTTATAGCAATTCTCTTGATGTTACTATCTTTTTACAATTTTCTAGAGCAATGGAGTCAGCAGTGATTTCAAGAATTACATTTTTTATTCCTTCCAAATTATCGGCGAAAAAAATTGCAGCCTCTAACCATGTACCCCATCTCGTAATAATCGGTTCAGGAGGCAACTTAACACCGGGAAGTCGCTCTTTATAAAATTGGATTCGTAAAGGTGCTTTTAAAAATCCTTTTTTGACATTGCTAATTAAATCATTAATCAAAGGGAATTCATTCCTAATGTCTTCGGCTACACGATTGAACCCATGAGCTAAACAAGTGGTATGAATAATGAAAATGAAAAAATTTTAAATTTCGCGCGGCTTTTATCATGTATGGTGCAGCGTCGGACAACATTGGTAAAATTTTTTCACAAGGTATACTTCCAGGTAAAAAGAAATTTGATAAACCTTCTTGAACGAATTGGGCAATTGTCACATTATTTGTTTTTTGAAGTTCTTTACAATAAATTAGATATAATTTACCTACAATATCTTCATGAAGAATTCCTATTAACAAATGGGCAATATAACGGTCACACTTATCCATACTTTCATCTACGATGATATAAATAAAATTATTCCCTACCAATTGTTGATTTTCTACTATTGTTTGGTGGTAACAAGATGTGACATAATTTTTTCGCAAGGTACTTTCGTCAGGTATATTATGTTATATGCAATATTTTTGCAGAAATGATTTCAAATTAACATTGTTTAATCTTGCTAATGGTATGTTAGACGAAATTAATGCATTACACAGATCCGTATTATATTCTTCTTGTTCTGAGTTTCGTGAAGTTGATGCTACACATTGACGTATAGATTGCTGCACACATGCGGATCGCTTTAGTTTTTCACATTTTCCAATACGTGATGGAGTCTTAACGTGTTGATCAATCAGGTATTTTCTCTCAGAAGACACCTACAACAACAATTGTCATTTTATATCAAAAGTTAAAGAATTTAAAAACAATTGCAAAGCTTTTAGTAAAATTAAGCTTACCAGTTTACTGCAGACTCGACAAAATATTTTGTCGCCAAACAAATTTGACGAAAACCCATTATAAAAGATGGACTTAATCCAAATGCACTCAGCTTTGTCAGAAGAATGGCATGATCTATTGTGTCAAAGGCACTAGAAAAGTCTGTATATACTACATCTACCTGTTCTCCATTATCCAGATGTTGACTTATACACTGGGAAATAATTGCTAAATTAGTAACCGTTGATCTACCTGGTATAAAGCCATGTTGATGCACACATAAAAAGGGTTAAATATTATAAAAAATACATGAATAGATGATGTTCTCAAACACTTTGGCAAAATTAGATAGAAGAGATATGGGCCTGTAATTTTTTATAGCTGATGGGTCACCTTTTTTATGGATAGGCAGGACTTTTTAACCCTTTTCCAAACGTTGGGAAAATTGGAAGTGCTGAGGGCGAGATTAATAATCATACATAAGGGATGAGAAATAACAAATATAGACTTATTTAGAGTACCATACAAATTTTAAGTTATTATCAAGAATGTTCAATGCTATTTGTCAATTATATTAACAATTAGTGCTAAAATTAATAATACAAGTATATACACTATTAACAGAAACTTATAATACAAATATTCTCAGCGGTGATATAAAATATAATAGGAGCTATAAAATATATTAAAGCATAATATATTTGTATTAAAGAGTACAATCTATTTCTCTCAGTGTAGGTATTATTTACAAGAATTATCTAGATGAAATCTTATTTGAAGTATACCTTGAAAATAGGATTTGATTGCGTTAAGCAAATTTGACCTTATTCAACAAAATTATTCGTTTACAAACAATTTTTATTTCGGAACACAAAATAATTTTGTTGAAATAATTTAGCTGTGATAACCAAAATTCCACTTAAATAAGTTCATTTCAACTTGTCAAATTTCGGGTATATTCCATTTAAATTAATAAATATTTAACGATAAATGGAGAAATAGAAGCTTTTAGAGGTGAGGTCACGGATCTTTACAATTGGTACAAATGTACTAATAATGAAGAAACCCGAACGGCATACATAAGAAGAAAACGCGAAGTTGATAAACTAATTAATGACCATAAAAGAACTCAAATTAGTAACAGAATTGTAACATCACAAAATAAGACAAAAGAAATCTGGAATATTATAAACAGCGAACTTAAAAGCAAAAACATAAAACAAAACGACGCCATAGTGATTAATGAAAATGGGTCTAAAGTCCAAGATCCCTATACTGTCTCTAATATCTTTTTAAAGCATTTCACTATTTTAACTAATGACAATTGCAATACAGACGCAGTTGTAAGCCACATAAGTAGCAATAAAGATAGTTTATACTTAATGCCTACCACTATCGACGAGATCAGTAAAATCATAGACGAAATTTCAAATAAATCTTCATTTGGATTGGATAACGTCCCCGCGAACCTTGTCAAGAAATGCCGAAATTTTGTTGCAAAACCTCTTGATGACATCGCAAATTCAATGCTGCAACAGTGTGTATTTCCCAATGCCTTAAAACATGCAAAGATTATCCCGGTTCATAAGAAAGGTACTAAAGATAGTTTGAATAATTACAGGCCTATTTCGATGTTATCCACATTTTCCAAAGTATTCGAAAAAGTAATATATAACCGTCTCCTCAATTTCTTTACAACTAATAATCTGTTAAGCGTCACTCAGTATGGTTTCTTGCCCAACAACTCATGTGAAAATGCTATTTTTATCTGTACTAAATCAATTTTATCAGCATTGGACAACAGATTGAAGGTGTCTGGATTGTATTTTGACCTTAGCAAGGCTTTTGATGTTATTGACCATGAGGTATTGTATAGTAAACTACAGCGGTATGGTGTTCGTGGAGGTGCTTTGGAACTGCTGAGATCATACTTGAGAGATAGGACCCATTGTGTTAGTCTCTATGCTGAAGAAAATAACACTAAGATCCCCGTTTATTCAACCATGTCCAGTATTTTACAGGGGATACCTCAAGGCTCGATTTTGGGTCCTTTGATATTCCTAATATATGTTAATGACCTTGATAAATTTTATAAACAACGGCGAATTATGTCAATACGCAGATGACACAACATTCATAGTAAAAGGTAATTCGTATGAGGAAGTCAGCAGCATGTGCACTGTAATTTTTAAGGGCATGAGTGATTGGTGCAAAATTAATAAATTGCACCTTAATATCGAAAAGACCGGACTAATAACGTTTAATTCTGAGGATGAAATGGTGGTGAAGGCTAAAATTGAGCAAATAAAGCACGTAAAATTTCTTGGGGTGACACTAGATTATAAGTTGCAATGGGAGAGTCACGTGGACAGTTTGGTGAAAGAACTTGCCAAACAGTATTATGCAATATATAAAATTCGAAATTCGATAGACTTAAATGCTTTACGAGTGTATTATTACAGTAGTATACAATCAAGGCTGTCATATGGTTTGGTATTCTGGGGCTCAGCTTCATGTTTTCAACGAATTTTTATAATTCAAAAAAGAATATTACGGTGTATGCTTAACAAACCGAGCAGATCGTCATGTCGACCACTATTTAAGGAACTAAATATTCTTCCTCTGCCATCGCTGTACATATACAGATTGCTGATACTCTATTTTAAAAATAGAGGTATATATCCCCGAAATATAGATATATCTCGTACTGGTTTGACAACTAGACATTCAAGAGAACTTGCCATACCTATTCACAAGTCGGTGCAATACGAGAGAGGAGCATATTACAGATCTATATTGGCTTATAATGCATTGCCTAATAACATTAAGGATATTGAAATGTTTGGCAAGTTTCGACGGGCATGCTACGATTTTTTAATGAAAGAAAGCTTTTATACCTTCCAAGAATACATGAAATGGGGAGTAGTACTCGGTAGTATGTCTTGCTTCCTCGTGTGTTGCGGGGGTCCGCCGGGAGTGTTGTGGTTACCGCAAAATGTGTATTTTTTGTTTTATGTACAATGACAATTGCCTGTATCTGTGATATATTACGGCAAATATATATTATTATTATTATTATTATTTTTTCCGTTTTAACACCGAAAAGAAGGGCATTTGTTTGAGCGAATGGCCCAGAAGTATTTTGGTTTACATAAACAAACTCCTTGATATTTTTTTTTTATTGAAATTGATCGGTTATTGCAAAAAATCCATATCACCCTACCACCAGCGTCGCCAATCGGCAGGAAGTACATTACCCTACATGGTGTTCCAAATCTCCTTTAAACAAATATTCCATCCCCCCAAAATTTAATTTGCTATTCATCTACATGAAACTACCCCCTTAAAAATCCCATTAAGAAATGATTTCCTAAAATGTCCCCTCACCTTAAACATGTACCCTAAATTCAGTTAGCAACACTGCTCACCACTGCAATGTGCTTAAGAAGTGCGTTCAATGATTGCGCCTCTTATTAGATGTTTTCTGATAAATTTACCTTATTAATATTGAATAACCGTATATCCTGCTGTTTATTCTGCATATACAATATCGTTTGGATGAAATAGGCGAAGCGCCATCTATGCGATAACACTATATACTAGACTACACACAAGTATTTAAGGTATTTGCAATATGGGGAGAAAACTGTTATTAACACAATAAAATGCGATATTTATTTTTATTTCAATGTAAATACTTAGTTGAAATTAAAAAAAATACTGTGCTTGCTTCAAATACACTATATAACCAAATTATTTGTTTGATTGAATACAGGAGTATTTTATTTTGTTTTTATTATCAACTATTTTATTTTAAATAGCATGTCTATGCTGACAAAGAAAAATTGCCTGTAAGAGACTTGTAATGTACTGGTAGGAATATTTAATGAAAAAATGTGCATATAGAATATTTGTGCACAACAGAATTTGGCATTATTTAAATAAATTTATGTAAATAGTTATTTGAATAAGATATATAACATATTTTTTATAAATAAAATTGTTTATAAATAATTCACTTACCTCAAGTAAAAATTATATACAGATAATTTTGTTTATAAATAAATAAACTTACAATAATTTTCATTTACCAATATTTGTAATTAAAATATATTTTACTCTTCTTTAATATAAAAATGGGCCATACACAAGCAAAGAATAGAATACAGAGAAACAAAGTAACTTAGTATTAAATAAAACACAGACTCAAAGTTTTTTTTAAACACACCAAAGCATAAAACAATCACAGCACCATCAAGTTTATATTAACATCGAAACAAATGCGGCAATATCCAACAGAAAACATAAAACCGTTAGCGGAACAACCGCATGCACGCATACACGACAAAGAAAAGACATGACCAGAGAATAACACTAAGTTTGGCACCCATCGTTCGTCTGACATGCGAGGTTGCTCGCTCGCTTGCGGTTTGGGAAATTTATGAATCAGTTAAACACGACCAGATCGGTATAATAATTTGGGCCCAATTGACTGCCGAATTGACGTTATATACAAGCGGGGCTTAATACGACAATTAACCGATAGAGGCAGGTTGTTGTAACAGCGCACAAATCAGACGAGGATAACCAACACATACATGTATATATGTTACACCGCACGGATACATTGCCGGCGTGCGCATTAAACGACTGTGGTATTATATGACAAATCGAAGTGTTTGTGAAAGTTTACCCCGGCTATATATATGAGATACGCCGCCGTCAGTGAGCGTGTAATGTATGTTATCTCTGTATCAATTACTGATTGTTGGTAACATTATAAATGTGTCATCATCGTTTGATTTAATCATTCGTTTAAACCAATATTATATATACAGTACGTTCGACCGGCCTAAAGTCAGTCGATGTTATCCGAACGACAGTCGTGATAATATGATGCAATGTTATTAAATGCAAAATAATCACGTGCGAGTACTGAACTATTACTGTAGTAATGCAATGTATAATTGGTATTTTTATGGAAATAAAAACAATTCAAAAAATAAATAAATATTCTCACATAGATAAGAGCTATAAAACTAAATATATTGTCATGGAGAGATTACTTGATATTCTACTATTATTTAAAAAAGGGAATGTTACTATTTTACTTAGTTATATTTTTAAAACTTATTAGATATAATAGAAAAAGGATATAATATGTAGCAGCAGACAGCTGGACGATGTCCCGGTGATGTAGGAAATCTCTGCATTTGGCAAGTCCTTCGAGGCATTTTCCTTTAGAATTTTCCCTTCAGGAAGCAAGATGATCAGCAGTGATACACCTACACATCGAAAATGAATATTAGAATTTGTATAGTATTTTATAATAGCTATTGACAGATCAAATTTGGGATCCACGTTTAATTCGAGTGAACAGTTTTATTATTTTTACTGTGTATTTATTTCGTTCAAATTTAGTCTAATAACGTTTGGATATGCATTGGCAGTCCAATTGCTTTGATATGTCAACAGAAAGACAGGGTAAAATTGCTGGAAATTGGATTCTGTAACAATTCTATGTGTATAAATGGTTGCCTACCTTTTGGGGGGCACAGTAATGAATTTTAAGATTGTTAATTTTAAATAGCAATAAGTGTGTAAAAATATCAAATGTATTTTTCTCATAATTCAGAGACACTTACTTTTATATCACAAGTGTAAAGTGATTCCAGATTTTGTAATTTTATTTATTTTCACATCATTGAAACATCTGACAATCCTGTCGGTCTCATGGCCATTCTTATTATAAAACTATGGAGGTTCCTCATTTCGGTTATAATAACGGATTTGGACAGACAGTTGGTCTCCTTGACGAAGACAATCGCTTTCAAGTCAGTTAAAACATTTTCAATTCGAACCATTCACTAACCGAACTCAGTTCGAGGTAGACCTATTTCATTTTGTTCTTGAAAAATTTAACGGCTATTTCGATAAAATCCAATTTTATCCCAAATTACAACAAAAATAATTGTTAATTGTTAAACAAAGTTTTTCACATAAATATTATCCAAATTACCTGCAATTTTTGGGTAATTTTTCTTCAACGACGATTTTTCCGAGTAATGTTCCTGTCCTGAGCGACCCATCCTCTCTGATCTGAAGTACCTACCTTCGATGTAACCGAACCAGAGTCCATATCCGACCTGAACAGTCCTGACCACCGATGATCGCAGAATTCGGCCCTGTAAAAAAAGGTACTCCTCGTCAAATCTACCTAAAAAAGAAACGTATTATTTCAATTCTAATCTAAATTCAATTATACTTATGAGAAATTTTATTTTAATCCGTTCTGCAAAATTTGAGGTTAGAAAATCGTTTGTAACATAGCTAAGCGGTCTCAAAAATTTGTGTAATTAGGTTTATAAGTATTTGTTATGTTTTTACGTTACGAACCAATATCCAGTGATTTACCATCAAGGTTGGCTACTCTGTTTCACACGTCTATTTAAGCCTATCTTAACTCCATTTGAGCGGTCAGAAAACGCGGGATTTTTAAAATTTTATTCAAACGTATTTAAGTACGAAACTATGAATTTGAATTGCAAAAGGTGGAATTACTTAATGAAACTTTAGTGTTATTAATTAAACGGACTCACGGACTTACCTGAGATAATTATCCATAGATTTATGTCTGATATTAAACAAGTTCACATTTTTAATTTTATTTTAATTAAATAAAATCACTTTTATCCACTAGTAAATGTTTTAATTTTACTTAATAGATTGAATCTATTAAGGCACGACATTATCGTGCCTATGATATCTTTTAAAATGGTCATTGACAGTGAATTTGAAGGAGAGGACAACTGACAACGTCCGTGCTCAGAATCTCTACTCTTACTGAAATATATAAGAAAGTAACGACCTATTAAATATTTTTTTTATGTCACCGCCCCTCGATCGGAAATTGCTCGCCCTGCATGCCATCTGGCTGATGATAGAAAACACTTATAAATCAAAATTATTAAAGGTAGATGACACTGGTATATATAAAACTTGATTTTTTCTAATTCAATTAATGTATTTCTTTTAAAATTTATTTTTTTAATCCGGGCTGTATGCTACTGTGTAGCGTAACATATATATATATATTTTTTTTAAATTAAATCACTTCCAAACATAACAAAGTGTTTTCAGCAATAACTGAAATAATACTACATACATATTTTATAGCTTTATTTCATAATTTTGACTTTTCCTTTAGGCCCGTTTTACATTATGCTTAATTTAGTATGAAATTTTGTATAAAATTTTATTTTGAATTTATAAAGAAATTTACCTACATGTCATACATAAAAAAATGACATCTGAAAATTGGTACAAAATATTTGAATATGTCTGTTTGATATTTAAAGTAAAAAATTTGGTATGAAAAAAGTTATGAAAAGGATTAATATTACCATAAAATGGCTGACCAAGAAGTATTGCTGTTATGGCTATCATCTTTAAATGTAACTATGATAGCTAATCCCGTAAAATATCATGTAAAAATTGGATAAGTATGTGACCTGAAGGAAGATGCATTCTAAATTTATTAAATTCGGGATTTTAAGGACTGACGGTCCATTGTCGAACGATTTGATGAACTTTGGCAATTTCCTCATTGTCTAGATGATCTTGACGGACGTGGATAGACCTGGATCTGATAGATTTTACTTCTTCAATTATAAAGGCGCAAATAGTCTAGTAGTACTTAGACCTTCAGATGGTGATTATAAGCTTATTTCTAGTGTTCTACTAAAAACTTAAGCTACATCGATATAGATGAAGTTGCAGAGGAAAATGTTGAAATTTTGGTAAGGTGCAACGACCACATGGCAATAGATCTGCTAATTTTGCAAGACAAGTTAGGGATGAAATATAATTCTAAAAATAAAATGCAATTTTATGTATGTATCTACCTTTTTTTATAGATTATAAAACTGAGTATGTTCAACAAATTGTTATACAATCAATCAATTTTAACTTTATCTAGGGTAGTTTTGAATACTCAATCAACAATTTAAGTTGCTGACATGACCACGACATTATTCTAATATGGATGGTGATACAGCGATATACGATAGACAACAGAACTTCCTTATGCTTTGACTCAACTACAAACTACATCGTGTATTTTTGCGTTGTCTATCTCAACTTAGATTAAGCGATCTGTATAGTACGACAAACGCCGACCTATCCCACTGGACTTAACCAACAATTCACATATTGCGCACGCATATTTCGTTTGTAAAATTAATGAGAAAATAAAACAGGTTCTAAATATTTAGTACAATATTTCGTACGAAATTTACAAATAAATTTTTCTGTATGATACTCTTTGAAATATTTAATACCAAATTTATATCAAAGTTTCATACTAAATTAAGTATAATGTAAAACCGGCCTTAGTCTATATAAATATCTGTAAGTAAAAAAAATTAAATAATATGTTTTTATTCTACATTTGCACTTGTGCTTAATTAACTTAGTCTAATCATTCAAATTTAACTCTACAATTTTAATTTTATATGTTGACATTGTAAAAAAAATTCGTTGGCTTCTAACTAGCCTGAAGATGGGAGTTTATTCCCGAAACTAGTAGCTATTACTAATTAAATTTAATAAATTAATTTTTTGTATACCATGAACTCACACGCCGCTAAATTGGAATAATTGATACTAAATATATTCCTTCCAACAATAAAAACGCTTCCAACAATAATATAAACTACTTCGATAAAAAAAGTCAGATGTATTGTTTAAAATATGTATACTACCGGCTATTGAAGTTAGGACAACTATAGTAAATTACTGCTAACGAAGTAAAAACGACAGGGATTCGAAAGAAAATAAAAATGTATTCGTAGAAACAAAAATATAAACAAATAACAAGAAGAAATAAAAAATAAAACAAAACATTCTCATTAAAATATTACACTTTCTTCTCCTCGAAGAATCCTCCTTCGCCTTTCAATAAAACTCGGATCACTCTTGGCATGCGCTCTGTTAATTTTGTCAGAGTTTTCTGGGAAACATTGTTGTCACAGGTACTCTTTCGAAGATGGGCAGACTTTCCTTACTCGCCTGTCAACAGTTCATCCCACAGTAATTCGATGGGGTTCAAATCCGGATTCTGCAGAGGGGAAATGTGTTTTGATTACATTCGCTCTTGTTGCTAAGCTTTCTGGTGAATTGTTTCACAAAGATTTTTTTTGACATGTTATATACCGGGGCATGCGTTAGATGTGATCACCATCATCCTTCTTTTGTTGTATCTGGACCTAATATTATTCTTAATGTCTTCCATTCAATTATTTTCAAGTCTTCCTCTTCCCTTTTATTTAACACCGCTGTTTCCATAGCGTACGTAATAACAGGCGTTATTTTAAAGTTTTGTATATTTTCATTTTGTTTGCTTTGCTAATGTTTTTACTTTTCAACAGCATTTTATTTCTGCCAAATCCCTGGTAACCTTTTTGTATTCTTTCTTTTATCCTATGTTTATATGTTTGTCCTGATTATACTCCCAGGTAGTGTACGTCGTAACCTATTCAAATTTATATTTTTGAGTTTAGGTAGTTCATGCTTTCTTCTATTTCATTCCCAATCTTCATATATTTCGTCTTTTCTTCGTTAATTTCCAATCCATAATTTTTTCCTTGCTTCCCTAATTTGTTAATTGCATTTATCAAATCTTTTTGTTTCTTCGCTATTATTGTTATATCGTCAGCGTACTGCTGTGTAGTGATTGAATTAAATGAAAAATGCAAAATGAATTTAAAATGAAAAAGAAAAATTAAATTTGCTAGCTCAACGGATAAAATTTTAAAGAACGCAAAAGAACTAATAACCTCAGAATTACCCTCGCGAATTAAAACTTGAATCTAACCACGAAAAGTAAATTGTGAGTGAATGAAATCTGACTTTCTTAAATACCCGAAAAATTGAAAAGGTTTAAAATAAACATAAAAGAATAGAATTTTTAACCCAACGACGTTAATTAGTAATCAAATTTATTTCAACAACGGGTTAAATTACTACTTGTGCAGAAAAAAAACCGTGAACTGAAGGTTCTGGCCTAAAATAAAAACTGCACTTGACTCTAAATTAAAATAGGACAATGCTATTTCCTATGCAAAGCAAAAGTTTTATTTGTTCAGGAAGATAATCCTAAATATTTCAATTTCAATCCATGTGGTTTCAAATT
Organism: Protaetia brevitarsis; assembly: GCA_004143645.1. Taxonomy (NCBI): domain Eukaryota; kingdom Metazoa; phylum Arthropoda; class Insecta; order Coleoptera; family Scarabaeidae; genus Protaetia; species Protaetia brevitarsis. Next base: position 2,169,998 of record RXPK01000126.1, read on the forward strand.
AAAATAAATTAAGCGTGGACAATTTCTAGAAATTTACAAAAAAGAAAAAGGTAAATGCAAGAACAAAGCTTCTACTCATCCAAACGAGGTGACAGATAATTAAACATGAAACAGCAAAATTGAAAAACGAAAAAATAAACTCTTTAAACTATAATGAGAAAAAAATAAACTAAAAATATCTTCCTGAACAAAAATAATAAATGATCTTATATCTATAATGTGCACACTTCAATATATTAACAATTATTACGAAAAGAATTCCTTGATTGGCTATATAAAAGACAATAAATGCGAAATTTACAATATCAAAATGAAATACAAAATGGCAACAAAAATATACAAAAATACGTCTACTCACGTCAATAGTCGAACAAGGAAGTCCCTGACAAAACTCAACAATTGTTTTTCTTACGAAAATCCTTCTCTCAAAATCTTACAACGCAGTCGTATAACAATTCACCGACAACATTCAATAGAATCCGCATTAAACAACACAAGCAAACACTAGACAAATTAATGAATGGAATAATTTTAAAAAAACTCAACACTTAATTAATTAAATCATACAATAAACTCTTTAACTAAATTTATACAAAATAAACATAAAATTTGTGAAAAATTCTCGGTACAACGATAACAACAGCTCGGAAGAAAGTAAACAAATCAAAATATGCAACTCAAAATACACTCAGCAAACTTGGGTTGTGTATACCACAGCAGTACGCTACTATGTGCAAATCATCGGCAATAATATTTTTATTATGTAATTTGGTTCTTCTTATGATAATCTCTAACGTTAAATCGAATAGGGTTGGAAAGATTGGGTCTCCCTTGTTTCACTCTCTTATTTATATTTGTCTCTTCTGTTGTTATTCCTTGGAATTTTACTTTCATGTTTGTGTTTTCCAATCGCTCTTGTTTCTAAGCTTTGTGGTGAATTGTTTCATAACGAATTTTTTTGACAGGTTATACCAGGTCATGTCTCATATTTGATCACTAGAGACCGGATTATATGCAAAGAAAATCTGGAATATATGCGCATATATATGCATCGATTTTTGAGAAAATATGCATAAACCTGGGGCATATATGCAAAAAAAATGCGATAATATGCAAAATTTTTACATAAAATAAACAAGAGTAGAACTTTAAACATTAACTTTATTGCACAAAATTTTTTCACAACATATTTCTAAAACAATTTATAATTAAATGTTTTTCAAAATTGTGTAAAAGAAAGTTTTGTCTTCTATCAGAATACATAATTGTTTCGAAATAGAAAAGCTTCTTTCTTCAATTTCAAATACCCCGCATTTTTATTTATCACTTTTTTATCATGTTGCACCATACATGATAACGTCGGACAACATTAGTAAATTTTTTTTTCACAAGATATACTTCCAGGTAAAAAGAAAATTGATAAACCTTCTTGAACGAATTGGGCAATTGTCACATTATTTGTTTTTTGAAGTTCTTTACAATAAATTAAATATGATTTACCTACAATATCTTCACGAAGAATTCCTATTAACAAATGGGCAATATAACGACCACACTTATCCGTACTTTCATCTACCAAGATATAAATAAAATTATTACCTACCAATTGTTGAATTTCTGCTATTGTTTGCTGGTAACAAGATGTGACATAATTTTTTCGTAAGGTACTTTCGTCAGGTATATTATGTTTGCAATATTTTTCCAGAAATGATTTCAAGTTAACATTGTTTAATCTTGCTAATGGTATGTTAGATGAAATTGATGCGTTACACAAATCTGTATTATATTCTTCTTGTTCTGAGTTTCGTGAAGTTGATACTACACATTGACGCATAGATTGCTGCACACATGCGGATCGCTTTTAGTTTTTCACATTTTCCAATACGTGATGGAGTTTTAGCGTGTTGATCAATCAAGTATTTTCTCTCAGAAGACACCTACAATAACAATTGTCATTTTATATCAAAAGTTAAAGAATTTAAAAACAATTGTGAAGCTTTTTGTAAAATCAAACTTACCGGTTTACTGCAGGCTCGACAAAATATTTTGGCGCCATCTTTTACCAGTTCAGGATATGGCTTAATCCATAAGGAAATTTTGTTCGCTATACTCATTGTATGTACGCACAGTATTTAAAAACGTAACACAATTACATGCTGTTTCGCTCAAAGATATTCAATGAATGTATAGTTTATTTGGAAATTAATAATAATAATAATAAAACGTATTTACCACATCCCTTCTGCTAGGCGAAATTAAACACGTGCAGTTCTTGGAAAAAAGTATTAGAGAAACCAATGTAACAGATTTATCGTTCTGAGAATTGTCAGTTGTCGATCTACATTAGGAATTACTAGGAATTTTTACTAATAGAAAGGATAAGAAAAAGCTTAAATATGCAATATATGCAATCACTAATTCGCGCTAATTAACTTCAATTAGTGTAGTACGTCTACATATAGACTATAATTAAAGATATGCAAAAAATAAAATATATGCACTTTGCAAATAATCCGGTCTCTATAGATCACCATCAGAAGATTGCTCAAATATTGAATTCTGCTCGAGTATGCAGTTTCCAGCAACTTATTAAAAACAAAACAAAAATACTTTTATGTTTCATTTAACGTTTCTTTTTCTCTGTGGAATTGGAACAAAATTCCTTCGAATTGGAACAAAATTTCTTCACAAAAAAATCATTCCTAAGTTCATTCGATTACCTACACATCAAAAACATACACTTCAGAGCTTTATTGCATATATACTTTTCTAAAAGAGAGCGTTTTTTGTTTTGTTGTTTCGGCCGCCGTGAGGCGATAGACTATTTTTGAAATTGGCCGAAGCACCGTGGGCGTCTCGGACTGCGCTATTTATAAAATTCGCCGTTAACACGCGAGCTAGCGGTTATTTCGCTATTATGTCGAATGTATATACGACGCATTCCGTGGCGATTTTCGTGTCCGGCCAATATGTAGTTACCTGCTTAATACCTGGCACTTACTCTGACATAGTGGTAATCTTTGGGCTAGGTAAGGTACCCGTGGCACCTAATAAACTTTCAACGAAACAGTGGAACCGCAAACACGAGTTATATACATATCAGCAATCGAATGAGTGAGAGAGGTCCTGTTTGCTTACTTTATCGGACATTCCTTCTCATCGATCCCGTCTATCTACAATGTACTGTAACATATATCGCGTGTTTACAATAGGTGTCGTCTATACACATGCGGGGAGGTCGAGTGTGCTCGAGGTTTGAAGCGTACAGTTTCCATATTCATTGATAGGTGGCAGTGATAGGTAAATTTTGGGATTATTTATGTACACTCTCGAATCTACATGCATTGGTTTAATGAAACGTTTTTTGTTATTTTATTTTGGTAAATTGAAAGGTGAAGCGCGTGTATGGTTGCATACTTTACAGGCGAATATTTTTAGTTCGTTCAAACAAAATATATTGTTGGCGATCCCGCTAACAACTGTTGAACTAACAAAATATTGTCAATATTTTTTGTCAGTTATTTTAACCTTAGGCCCGTTTTACATTATACTTAATTTAGTATGAAATTTTGTATAAAATTTTATTTTGAATTTATAAAGAAATTTACCTACATGTCATACATAAAAAAAATTACATCTGAAAATTGGTACAAAATATTTGAATATGTCTGTTTGATATTTAAAGTTAAAAATTTAGTATGAAAAAAGTTATGAAAAGGATTAATATTACCGTAAAATGGCTGACCAAGAAGTATTACTGTAATGGCTAGCATCCTTAAATGTAACTATATGATAGCTAGTTTCGTAAAATATTATGTAAAAATTGGATAAGCATGTGACCTGAAGGAAGATGCATTCTAAATTTATTAAATTCGAGATTAAGGACTGACGACCCATTGTCGAACGATTTCATAAACTTTGGCAATTTCCTCATTGTCTAGGTGATCTTGACGGACGTGGATAGACCTGGATCTGATAGATTTTACTTCTTCAATTATAAAGGCGGAAATAGTCTAGTAGTACTTAGACCTTCAGATGGTGATTATAAGCTTATTTCTAGTGTTCTACTAAAAACTTAAGCTACATCGATATAGATGAAGTTGCAGAGGAAAATGTTAAAATTTTGGTAAGGTGCAACGACCAAGTGGCAATAGATCTGCTAATTTTGCAAGACAAGTTAGGGATGAAATATAATTCTAAAAATAAAATGCATTTTTTTGTATGTATCTATCTTTTTTTATAGATTATAACACTGAGTATGTTCAACAAATTGTTATACAATCAATCAATTTTAACTTTATCTAGGGGTAGTTTTGAATACCCAATCAACAATTCAACTTGCTGACATGACCACGATATTATTCTAAAATGGATGGTGATACAGCGACATACGATAGACAACAGAACTTCCTTATGCTTTGACTCAACTACAAACTACATCGTGTATATTTGCGTTGTCTATGTCAACTTAGATTGAGCGATCTGTATAGTACGACAAACGCCGACCTATCCCACTGGACTTAACCAACAATTCACATATTGCGCACGCATATTTCGTTTGTAAAATTAATGAGAAAATTAAACAGGTTCTAAATATTTAGTACAATATTTCGTACGAAATTTACAAATAATTTTTTCTGTATGATACTCTTTGAAATATTTAATAGCAAATTTATATCAAAGTTTCATACTAAATTAAGTATAATGTAAAAACTTGTAGTAAAATACCAGATTATTGCACCTTGTAGTATATTTTTCTAAGCATTTGTAGATAAGCGCTGTATTAACATATATTACAATTTGTAACACCTACATAAACATATGTGTAAGTCAAGCTTTCACAGTATTTTAGTAAAAATCTTCAACAACCATTATTATATTTTCCTACAGCAATGTAACTATTAGCTTCAAAATGTAGTATGTATGTAACTGTTTATACTATACTGTAATGTACGTTATTGTTAAGTGTAATAAAATCTGAAACAATTTTGTAAATACCGTAAACGTAAAATGTAGTAGTTTGTTTTTATAAAATGTTTTATATTTAATTAATCTACACAATTGAGATTAATATATAATATACATAGGTTTATACATTATGTATATTATACATTAAAGTTTGTGTGCTACTAAAGTAAAATTGAATTATTTTACATTATATTTACCTACAACTCTGGCCATGGCTTCATGGAGATCCACGCTGGTAGAATAGCTTCAAAAATTTGAAATGGTGATACACATGCATTTAAGCAATATTTAGTCGAAGTTAACATCAAAAAAAAATATATGTTAATCAGCATTTTTCAGAATATATCAAATGAAAAATATTCACCAAATCGAAGCAAATAAAACAACAGTCGGTAACACATTTATATTTATTGAAAATTTCTTTGTGTTCGTTACATAATAAATAAAACATATACACATGTAAAATCGTTGGTAACAAAGTTGCCTACAATTTTACAGGCAAATTTGCTTCATAAGGTAAAATTTCTACCATCTAGTAAATTTCACATGCTGATGTGTTTTTCAAAGATTGTACTGTAAAATTCGTATGTAATATGTATATGAACTCTATATTTACCGAACACTGAAGTAATTTTCATATGTATTTTTATAAAGAGAGCAAGCAACTTACCTAATTCTTTTATAGCACCTAATAGGTCATACTGAATCGCTCAACCAGGGTCAAGAATGAACACGCTTACGCGAAACCTACGATTGTTTGTAACGTACATGATATCATTGAGCCAATAATAAGTTCGACAAACGAATAGAATTACCTACGCGCACAGATAAATAATCCAATAACCAATCACATTGCGGCCTATGAATTTCGTATTTTCCATGATATCTATAGTTTTACCCGAAAATTCAAGTAAAAACAAATAAATATAAAAGATCCTCATATTTTTACAACAAATTAATAGTTCACTAGTAAAATTACTTTTAAATGCACTAAATACCCAAAAAAATGTCAATTTTACACTTTAAGTAAATTTTGAGAGTAAATACAAAATTGTACATGTTTTTTCCTGTATTTTCCTTTTGAATTTTTGTTACATCTTAAACTTACATGAAAAAGCTATAAATTTTACCGAAATTTCTTTTTCCATGTTAAATATCCTAGAAAAACATGTAAAACAAAATTTACATGATTTATTGTGGTAAATTCACAACGTTATTACATGTAATATTCCTGATTTACCATGGAAAAATTACTGTAATTTTTTACAGTGTAGCAGCGCCATTACATTATAGCATTTTAAATACTTTCACATTTATTTATATTACATTATTGCATTTTCACAAAAACAATAATTATTATGAATGAAATGAAATAGACAATTCCAAATAAAAATATTTTTAAATTGTATTAGCCTTTCAAAAGTAAAATTCTTATAATAAGGGAATCCATGAGCTTCGTAATCATTTTTTCGTAATGATGGCTTCAGTCAACCTTTGTTAATGTAATAGTGCACATTACGCACTTCAATTTTTAAGATTATTAATACTAGTATCAAGTTAAAACTTATAAAGACTGTCTGAACCCACAATAATTGTATACAAAACAATACGAAACATGTGTAGTGAACGCTACTAAAATAAATCTACGTATGGTTTATAAAAAATTAACCTCAAAACTAATTATTTTGTCACGTCTTCACACATAACCCTAATACTATTCAACACGAAGTAAAAATATAATAGTTTCTTATGTTTATGTTTATTTTTACTAAGACTTACGAAGTATGTCAACTTTTACGAATTTGTAAAAATATATACGTATTTAACAGCTTCTCAATTCTCTTAATAATTACCCTTTAGGTACTCTAAAATTTCAATATACATACATTTCTACAAACTTTGTAATTGATATACTTATTTACTAAAAATGAAACACCTTTTTGCGAAAAATAACATAACCCCTGTGTAACAACTAAAATACCATTGACAAGAATAAGAATTATTTCCTAATAAAATTAATCAAGCAGGCACTACTAATCCCTAATCTCAAACGCTAGCTATTCTTTCACCCTTTGTTAACCTATTCTTTTTTTTTTCGATGAAAATGGAGGGGTACAACATATATCATATCTTATAGGAATCTAAATGGATTTAGTTATTTGTGTGAGTTAAAATTATTTACTAAATAATAATTCATTGTCACTATGAAGTGCCGAATAACCTTGGTGTGTGATTCCCAAATATATACCGATCTATGCAGGATGACTGCATAAACCAAGCGACTACCAAGAAACTTGTTCAGTCAAACAAGCCGATTAATATTACTAATTCTGCTAAATGTAAAAGATGCATGCAGTTGACTAATGATGAAACAAATAGATATTAAACGTTCATACCTTCAAAAAACAGAGCGTTTATAATTCCCAATTTATCAAACTTTCTTTCACGCACTCATTCATCTTGATAAAACGTGTGCAAAATGTCTTCTTACCTCCGCTACCAAACAACGTGCCACAACACCAAACACGGAAATGATAAACAATGCGCATGTGGAGATGCGTTAGTTAATATTTGGTCACAAAAAATACACCAATAGAAACGCAGAGGAATGTGATGTCATCAGCCTTTTTACCCCCGGATAATGTTGTAGTGATTTACCACATAGTTGCGTATGTCATTATTACGAGTTTTAAGACAAATTTTTAGAATTTATCATTGGAATAATAACAACATTTTGTAAGCAATTTATTAGCAGCTTTGCCTTTATTTTAGTAAAATTGTGTCTATAACGTAGTTGCATTATTAGCATTATAAATTTGACGGTTTTTTTTTTGCTACAGCAGTGCGAATAAGAAGATTATAAATGTAATAAGGGTAACTACAAAAAGTTATTTGCAAAATGGTAATAAGCAGTACATACTTATTTTTTCCGTGTATATTTTATTCAGTTTGATTAAAAATATTGTTAATACAATCATATTTTTCCAACAAAATGGTATTAGTTGACGGAATGCATTTTCTTCTCTCGGTGTACGTATTCCGAATCAAACAATTCCTAGAACGATAAAGTTTAGAGTCTAATTTTAAATCCCAATCTCTGCTATAAACAAAAACGAACCGAGATACTGTTTTTATTTGGTGTTATATTTATATTATACGTATTGCAATAGTTGATCGATAAAAGAATTTTCCCAGAATTGATGAACGTCTATTAAAAATATTTTACATCCCGCTGCGTCCGTCCACTGTGTGGGTCGTCAACTTAATTCCCTCATAAAATGCACACACTCCAGCAGATTGTTGTATAGTATATGTATTTTCATATATATATATACGCCCATCAACAGTTGCGTAATCCCAAAGCTAATATTACGTTTGTTTGTGGGTTAATATTGCCTATAGGATAGGATGTGTGCTGGGCGTTTCGTCATGGGATTTCGCCCACATCCGCTTTGTTAAACTTTTATGAAGTGTACTTATTACCGGGCAATTAGATATTAATATTTTTAAGGAGGATGCATTATATATTATTGTTTAAATTGTGTTGCACTTACGAACACGATGTGAATCACACAACCAAGATCATCATATAATTCTACCTTTATTCCACGAGAGTATCATTGGACTTGTAACGTTTGAGAATGAATCACTGCTTCCTTTTAAAACCAAATAAAATGCACTTGTCATGTGTACTGTATTGATATTGAGTTGTTGTTAGGGCTATTCCTATTTTGTAAAATGTAGAGCAGTACACCCTAAAAAAAATGTGGTAAAATTACCCCAAAAATAGATGGCAACTGGGCTATCGCCTATTTTTGGGGTAAATTTACACCTATAGGGGATTTTTCACATGCTTGTGGAATATTCCTTGAAAGTGTGGTAATTCCTAAAAAATCCCTAATGGAATGGAATAATTTCAGGTAGATTTATCACACCTTCAAGGAATGGTCCACCAGTATGTGAAAAATCCCCTATAGGTGTAAATTTACCCCAAAAATAGGAGGTAGCCCCAGTTGCCATCTATTTTTGGGGTAATTTTACCACATTTTTTTTTAATGTATAGATTAGAGTAACAACAAAGAAATTAGAAATAATTGATGATTAGGTTGTTTTATCATCCAGAAATATTAAGTTTCAGTTATCTAATAACATGTTTATGTCATTTAGAACTTAATGCAGATTCTCCACTTAAATATTCAAAATATACCATTTATAATATTAGATTTAATTTTAATAATTTCTGAAGGATATGTTAATTAGTTGGATTACAGAGAGTTTACAATAATTTCAATAAATTTTTAAATTCAATAAGCAATGTTTTAAAGAGTAAACATTTTGGGAGAAAGGTCGATAAGAAAAGCCAATAGTTACTAAGAATTGGTTGTATTCATAATACAAAGATCTAGTTGAATGTAACCATAAAATAAATTTTGTCTAACAAAATACATTAAAAAATCTTATCAATTTGAGTTTGGATTTGGAGCTTTTTTATTTTTGTTGCCCTGTTCAGGGTGTATTAAAAAAAAAATACCTCTGCAGAACTTCTAACGTGTTAGAAGCCTCTTTTGCGTACTCCAAATGAAAATTAAAATATGCCGCCATCATTTGTTGTAATGCAGAACGAAATAAATCTGTTGCGTCTAATAACTGTCTTTCTACCATTAAAGAATGCGACTTCACATTTCCTAGAAAAGCAAAATAAATGTAAAAAACATATGAAATAAATATATTTTTATTAATACCTTCTTCCCAAGCATATTATCAACGGTGTATTCACCTCAATTTCTTCAAGTTTAGATTTATCCTGAAAATTTTTAATAAATTTAGCATTAAAAAATATATTGTATGTAGATAATAGTGCTGCGAATCGAAGCCTCTTTATGTGAAACCGGGTTTGGATGCAGTGATTAATCGTCTTTAAAAATTGTAACCGGTAAAACCGGGTTTCAAAATCAAAACCGGTTTTTAAAAGCAGATTATTGCGCCTTAAATAGGTTTTTCGAATTTAAAATACATAGCACTTTTAAAAAAGTAATACGTATTGTTTTTAGTTTGAAACTGGTTTTAAAAATCGATTTTAAAAACTGAATTTTAAAAACCGATTTTTACTAAAAATCGATTAGCCGGTTTTTGATATCTGACGGTTCCCGCAATACTAGTATATACATAACTAATGTTGTGATTAACTATTGAACTCAAATTTGCCGTCCTGCGGTCTTGCACATTTGCATGTATAAGTGCTTAATACCTACTTTACTTTTGTCATTAAATCCTAGAGTAAATCCAGAATAGTCTCTTCTTTACTTGTATCATCACTTAACAACGAAAACATAGCCTCCAATAACGGCAAAACACTAGTCGTTTTATATTTCCAAATGTTTAATGAAAGAGAAAAAAAAAAGAATTGACTCCTTCAAAACGAAGACTTTCTGTTGTTTAAATTGAAAAGTTTGATACGGTAGTTTCCTGCGTGCCACTTGCACGTTGAAAACTTTAAATAAATGTATCATATCTTGTAGCAACAATATCGCCAAATCCTATTGAGGTTAAGTTCCCAGTATATCATATTAGATATCCATACGCAGGTGTATGTTTATTATTTATGTGTGCTGTCATAGCTAAGTACATGGTAATCATCTCAATACATAATTAATGTAAAATGAACTTACCTCAATCTTTATTTGCAAGACAAAATGAAAAACACACCATTTACATTTATGCGTTGAAGCCATCAGCGTAGATGCCGCACTTGTATTCAAACTGCGTACCTCAAACGCTTGCGCGTTGTATAATCGACGGCTATGTAATGCATTCTCGTAACGGGTTTAATTTTTGATCAAGCGACACAATGTAAGGCAATGTTAAACAAAAAATTGTGTTCCAATCAAATAACAGATGCATATATATAATATATATAATCAGAATTTCATGCCCCCTTGTATTGTCCATATTGTATTTTTACCAACATAAGGGGTAATATTCCACGAAATATGTTATTTTTCCTTGCTCCTAAGCAAATTTCCCCAAGTGGGGGAAAATTACTTCATTTATTGGAAGTATTTTTCCATCAAAGTCGGTTTACCAGGCAAAATTACACCTAATTTGTGGTAATCTGATGTTTACCCTCTTTTTGGTGTAATTTTACCTTATATTTCATGTTTTTTCACATACCAGTGAGGTAAATTTACCATCATTTTTTAGAGTGTAGAGCAGTATAAAGAATCAACTTTTAATAAAACAGATGCATGTCTTTGTGGTCGATGTTTATTTTAACATATTACATCTTAACATAATGTGGTTGAAATTAAATTGAAAAGTAAAAAGTAAATGCATAATTTATAAATACTGCTCAAAGGTATTACCTTCATTCTCAATACATTTTTGTGCTCGCTTGAGTACACTCTGGGTAGCTCTTAAGATAGTCCTTCCATCCAATTGGCGGTAAACCTCCCTAACCTTATTTTGCAATTCGTTCACGTTGCTGTGCCGGGTTTTGGTCCATTTGTGCCAATCCACTTATCGACAAAAATGATGTCCAGATAGTTGTGAACTATGCGGCAGTTGTGTGCCGGAACACCGTCCTGCTGAAAGTACAAATTTTAGGGCATGAAGTAGATAATTGACGTTATCAAGGAAATTCCTCTAGAACGGTACGAATAAATTCCAGATATCTCTCTCCTGTCAATGTACCATTGTTGAACACTGGACCAACGACTGTTGAACCAATTAATCCACACATTAAAACTAAATCGAACTTGTGCAGCATGTGGACGCATTATTAATAAATTTTCTTGCGACCAGTAGTGTTCATTCTTCTTATTAAACATTCCTCTATTGGAAAAATTTGTTTCATCACTCCATAAAATACATCGTGCTCCATTCAAATTTTCATCACAAAAATTAATAAACCATTCACAGAAAGCCACCTCCCTCCTGTTCGATTCTCCTGGTAATGTTTGTGAGGTTCGATACATAAATGGGATATACTTATGCTTTTTTAAAGTTCTCTGAACTGACACGTAACTTAAACCCAATTCCTTAGTAGCATCTCTAATGGAAAATTCGCGATGGGCTTCAAAATATGCTAACACTGTAATTTCTACCTCCTCGTTGATAATGATATTTTTCTTTGTTCTTTTCTTCTTAAATAAGCAATCGTGTTGCCTAAATTTTCTGTAAAATTTTCGAAAGTAACATCGATCTGGCTGCTGTCGTAATCAGAATCTTTTCTTTCTTTTACAGTTCTAGAATATGACCTTTGTAATTTCCGCCAAAGGATTAATTCTAAAAATATTTTTTTAGAATTTGCACATACGGAATCGTTGGTAGATTAAAGTAGATGTAACTTTCCTTATGGCTTATTCTCCCCCTATGTCATTATTTTTTCAGTTGCTTGTATGTACTTACAAAAACAAAGTTTTATCACATCTGATGTGCGCATTCGCTCCTTCCTTAAGTCGATTGTATGTTATTTGTATGCCCTGCTTATCATCACTAAACGGACAAATGAAAACAATAAACAAGTTATTATCACCTTGAATTTATCGTTTAAATGGTATATGACACAAGTTAATTTGGATTTAATTCATTTTATTTCCTGCATGTGAGATCTACATAATTATGCGCATATATATTTTTTTTTAATATTTCCTTCAAAAAAATATGTTATATATGCGCATATACATAACCTAACATAACCATAATTACGTATGTATTTACTTACATAATCAGTTATAATTGTATTATTGTATATGTATTATCATTTCTCAAGCCACCTCAATTCAATTCGCTTTAACACCACACGACTCGAATCGGCTTATATAATAATCGCCATAAAAACATTGACAATGTTTGTATTAGGGACGTACATTGTTATCTGGGGTTATCTCAGTTGCTACTGAAGCTGAACAGATAAGCCACAATTCTATTAATGAAGTAAGTATGCCTGATGTATATATAATGTATGTACATATGGTATATTCTCACTCGCACAAGTAGAAGCGTTTAAATTGCGATGTAATGGAACACCGCGAGTTCCTCTGGATTAAAGTATAACAGTGTATATGATCAAATATTCCTACACTGAGAAAAGAGATTGCATTAAATGAAAAGTTTTATAACTTTTGATTTTTATCGTGTTCAACGAAAAGAATACTTTTTCTCAGAAAAGTGTTTATTTTAATTGAAAGTAGCGTGCTGTTTTGCGAGAAGACTATTTTCTTCTTAAGTACATGCTTTTCGACGAAAAGTAACCGTAGTTAAATGGAATGCACTGTAGTTTTGATTAATATTTTATAATGTCTGTATAACTTCTATTTAAGTAAGACAATACACATTATTACATATTATATTGTTATTATAATGTACATATTTAACAACATATTTTAGTTTCTTTTAAGTATTATTGAATTATAAACAGTATTTTAAATAAAAAAAAGCCGGGCGTTTTGGTTTATTTGCGTGGACACGCATGTATACATTGATTCAAAACTGGTGCCTTTTAACGGAAAATGCAAGCACCTGTATTCAAGCTGACTGGTTTTTAACGCGGAAGCATTTTAGTTTTATTCATGTTCCCACGTGCATAACTCTCAGATACATAAACAATAATGAACAAAAATGAATATTTTTCGCGCGAGGTTAAAGAAATTTCAGATATAATTGGAATCTTTTCAGTTAATGCTGATTTACTTATAAGCCAAGGAACTTTACAGCAGTATACACAGAGATTCAAAATGATTGTCAATTCCGCTCCTGTAGATAGTAACAGGGTGTAGGTATATGCCGCGTGTTTGTAATGAAGGTTTGAACTAAGTCAGTGTTGGAATATAAGAAAGTAAACGGATCTGTCATAAATAAGGAAAACGTAACCTATATTTGAACTCGCATTATATAAACGACTATGGATTGGTGTTTCTGCTTGTAAAAATGAAATGTAATTAATTTAACTTTACTAAATTATGATTTTACAATTCAGTACTAACTGGTGTTTAACTAAATTTATTTATTACTTTAAATTATAACATACAATTAGTATAATTATTAAGTGACGAAACTGCATCTCTCAGTTCGTCTATGGTATGCATGCGGTTTCTATAGATCCTATTTTTTAGATAGCCGAACATGAAGTAATCTAATGGGGTTAGATCAGGCGATCTTGGTGCCCATCTTTGTGCTCTAACGAACCTGTCAGCAAAAAACTGTTGAAGTTATTGGCAGGTTTGTCGAGCAGTATGTGCTGGAGCATTATCGTGCTGAAAATAACCTGCTTCAAGCTCATTTTCTTGTAACTCTGCAATAAACAATTCCAACATCTGTTGGTAACGTTGGGCTGTTACAGTTTCCTCGAAGAAAATTGGCCCTATTGTTCGTTGCCTGGACATAGCTAACCAAACTCCAACTTTTACGGGATGCAATTGCGTTTCTCGAAATTCGTGTGGATTTTCTGCAGACCAGATACAATAGTTTTGTAAATTGATATAGTCTGTTAGATAAAACCAGGCCTCATCCGAGAAAAATGATTTGTTTAGCAAGTCATCGTCCCTTAAATCGTTATTAAACCAATGACAATATTCCAATCGCCTATCGTGATCTAATGGTAATAATTTCTGTACCGTAGAAACTTTATAGGGATGAAAATGTAACTTTCTTTTGACAGCTCATTGCGCTGAAGTGTATCATAAGCCTATAAAATTATAAAATGTAATAAACTATTTCACTTAATGTTAATATTGATTTTTTACCTGTTTGTGAGCTATTACCACAGATAAATTCCCTATTTTCTTACAGTATTCAGAAATACTATGTTGGTGATATTAGATGTAAATATAAACGATTTGAAAAAAATTATAAGATAAATAATCGAAAGATACTACAACACGCACGCCACTGTCGCTAAATGTCAAGAAAATTCATTTTATGTATGAAATTTGTATATAGCTAACTTCGCTCATTAAATTGGTAATAAGTATAGATAAATTTTTCCGGAAACAGCTTTTTTCTTACGACAATCATTTTGAATCACATGGTATAGTGTTTGCAGGTTTTAAAACTGTTATACTCGGGAAAGGTGATCTTGTTGTTTTCAACAATTTTTCATGCCTTTGGTTACAGTTACTAAATTATTACTTGATTTAGGAATATTTTTAATGTATTATATTCAAGCAAACAAATAATTTGGTTAGTAGATTTATTTGAAGCTAATGCAGTATTTATTAATTTAACTAAATATTTACATGGAAATAAAAATAAATATCGCATTTTTTTTTTCGTATAGCAGTTTTCTCCCCATATAGTACAGCAGATGAGCAGATATACCTATGTGTAGTAGAGAAGTTGTCACATAGATGGCGTATCTCCTATTTCATTCCAGTAACAGATAATATTTCGCACAAAATAGGCTGGAAACTACGATCGTAACAATCTAATCTGGTATATTTAGTAGAACAACATCTGATATGAGTCATCGTCATTGAATGGACGATTTCTTTAACGGCACACTAGAGTGCTAGGGTGATCACTGCGACCAACTCCCAAATACTACTAGGATTTACAACATTCTAACGGCAAATCCCTCCTTAGTTCATGGGTTTTTGGAGATAATTCATTTCGATTAAAAATGATCACGATATTTTGTTGTGTTTATGCTTAAGTCTAAAGTGAATAAACGTTATAAGTAAAGGAAAAACCCTTTTATTCAGAATGCTTACGGTTTTCTGCCAATGTGCAGAGTTTTCAAGCTCAAAATAAAGGAGACTTGAATCAACTATCAATATCTTTCACTTAAAAGGACGAACTGCTTTACCGAAAACCATATTATTTCCGAAGAAATGCGTGAATTTAAAATTATATTCCTTTTCAATGAAACACCAAATCATATTGGCCAAAAATAGAAAACGCAAAAACTTTTGGTTTAATGCAATTCCTTTTAGAGAAAAAGGATACTTCTATTAGTGTACCACAAAAGGTATTATTTTTCGGAGCAATTCTAAAAAACACGAACAGTACACAACTGAACTAGTTAGTCCCTTGGATCCAAAAAGACAAACAATATAAACAGAGATTGTGACTCTGAAATTATAAATTCACTTTCTCAAAATGAAGTTGGAATTGATAGTTTGAAGTATTAGGAATATGTAATTAGTTGTCTCATTGTAACGTTAGAGACTACATGGGTTTCATTTCTAAATAGATATCTATACTTCCAATACTTAACATAAAAAATAAATATTGACTATTACGATTTCAAAACTCCTCCACCCTCCCCAAAAAACCGCGCACAATTCATCGCCTTTCCCTTTCGTATCCTTCTATTCTTTTACTACCCCCTTAAATACGACCTGGCTGCAATAAAATTAGCTCTTAAAGAAAGGGCGCCTTCCTAGAATCCATCCTCCAGGCGCTAGCACGAGCACGGAGCTACACCGCCCATAAATAACGTAGGCTATGAAGAGACGCGCCTGCCTCCATATTTCTTCCGCGCTTATTTGTTGACTGGGGGTTTGGTTGTATTGGGTATAGCCGTAACGGTAGCGCGCGGAACTGCTGTTCGTTCTACAGAGCGACAAATCACGCGAATTTTAGCCTGACCCCGTTTCGTGGAAGGAATATAGGATTGAACGAAAATGAAGGCGTACTTTTCAGAGTGTGGTCGTCTGTATAGATTGATGATAATATGAAGTGAATTTTTGTATGCGAATTCGAAGATTTGACATATTAATAATAATAATAATAATAGCCTTTAATTCAACTACGCTACAAAATAACGTCATAACAAAGACAAAAAGAGTTTGAGTAATTAAAGTAACGTTCAAGATAAAACAGCTTAGAGAGTAAGGAATTTATTAAGGGGAGGTTTACATATATATGTCGGAAAAGTACAAAAACTTTGAGCTCTTTTTTCAGACAAAGGAAAAGATATAAGAAATACGGTTTTTTGTTAATAAATATATTAAAACTTGAACATGAAAAAATATATCTTTTTTATGACAAGACCACTATAACGTTCGCTATTTGTATCTAGGTACCAATGTGCACAGAAAACACAGTCAAACTGCGTAAACTCTAGCATACGCAAAAGTGATCTGAAATTGAAAATAAAAAGAAGAGTTAGAAATATATTAAATTTGTTGGAGGTTATACCAAAATTTAACCAAATAAGTCGAAAGCAAACAATGTGGCAGGTACCTGGACTTTGATTTGATTATTTTCTGTTTTCTTTTTTGTGTGTATGACTGGATATAAAAAAATGTGGAATATTGCAAATTTTAGTATATTATAGGTATAACCTCCAATAAAAACGGTTTATATTGAGAAAACAAAAGAATTAAGTAGATATATTGAATATTTGAAGAACTAGAACTTACGCAGATTTGAAAAACCATGTTTCGAGAAAAACGCGTTCAAAGTTTCGCAGTAAAAATTTTTACGAATAGTTCAACATACACTTAGTCAGCTATTCCAGCACCATACATTAATCCTTCTTCTTTTTCATACTTCTGCATTTGCAAAATTTGTTGCTTCCCTTTAGACAGCACAGCGAGTTTTGCAGCGCTGGACACACTCTGCTCTGCCCGTTGTATGCGCTGACGATCAGAATTGACGACTAAATTTTTGGCATTAAGTCCTATTGTAATTCCCAACGCATTCATTATTTATAATACAGAAAAGTAACCTTCATTGAATAAATTTGCGGCAATGTAGGTAGCAAGTTGAATTGTTTGTGAGTCGCAGTGTAAATCTTTTGGAGCTAGTTTTACACACATGAATTAAACGAGTCGTTTCGGTTTTGACAATTTTTTCCAATGCATCTTTGCAATAAATCACTGTAGAAAAAACTTCATAAATAGGTAATTTTTAAATTAGGCTAATAGCATCTTGATTTTTTTTTTTACAAAAAAGGGTCATGTTTGAATGAAGCAAGCTTAACCTTGGCTTCTGCAATGCGCCACTTACACAGGCTGTCTACACCTTTTGGACAGTAAATGTATCGTGGATCCGCGTCGGTTGAATATTTATAATGAAATGTAGCCCAAATAGCTGCCTTCATTTTTTATGCAGAATATGGATGTTGTCTAATTGCCAGTCCATAGTACACTACTGTTAAATTATCAATAACTTTGTCAGTCAGTTAACCAGCGCCCTTTCCTCAAAGTCCACTCACTCTTTTTTGTACATCTTCAACGCGTTCTCTTTTTTTTCTTGGACATCTCTGGCGAAAAATCAGAAATTGCTTAAAAAGTTGTCTTGTCTCAGTCGCCTATCCGAAATCCTGCGAAAATTTCTTTTATGGCATCGC
This sequence comes from Protaetia brevitarsis, assembly GCA_004143645.1. Lineage (NCBI taxonomy): Eukaryota > Metazoa > Arthropoda > Insecta > Coleoptera > Scarabaeidae > Protaetia > Protaetia brevitarsis. Next base: position 2,188,263 of record RXPK01000126.1, read on the forward strand.
ATCGACTTTCATTTTTCCTGTACTACTCTGATGATCCGTAGTGCGGTTACCTTTGCCATCATATTCCGCCGTACCTTGCTCTAGTTTCCTATTGGCGCAATTTTGCTCATAACAAGCAATATCTATAACTTTCTTCCTGTACTTTCCAATTAAAGTAGCTCTATCAAATAACGATGAAAAACCTAGTTTTTTTCATGAGCCGTGTCCAGAGACTATATAGACGTAGTGGCTCATTTCCTGCTTTAATACTTTCTTCTTCTTCTTCTTCTTTCACGGCTTTCTTTTGAACTAATTCAAAAACGGCTTTCGACGCAATATGAAAATTATCGGCAAAACCATAGTAAATAGAGCTACTGGAGAACTACTCGAACACTTTTTTAAATAAATTGGCATCTTAATCAAAGGTTATCTATATTTTTTTTTCCAACATCACACCAAATACTGAATTAGAAAAAGTAATCGCAGAAATATACCACAAATACAGCCGCGGCCATAAATGGTTAACACTTTAGTAATTCTAGGATATACAGTTCCACGAAACTGTATTTATTTGTTACCTTTAATGGCTTTCTAAGAAATTTAGTGTAAGTAAGTGCATCTGCAATAAATTGATACATTTTATGGTAGTTTTCTAAAGCGTGAGAAAGTGTGTTTTAAGCAAAAGAAATATTGTTAGATCAGTTTCTTCAAATGTGCGTTTTATTTCGTATCTAATTGCTTCGTATTATTGTAATATAAATAGCTACTCTGTCGTTTATTTGTGATCGCGACTGTAGTGACATTTATAATCATTAAAGACAACTATAAATATACTAACAAACAATAAGTATAATATTTCGACCCGAGTAGCCCCGAGTCGAATATGGTATTGCATCTAATATGCTCCGTTTGTGTTCAGTACACCCGCTCTTTTAATAAGCCGTAGCGGCTTAAACAATGCAAATATTCCGAAACCGCTTTAACCATGTACTTTAGATATTTGGAGCTTTCAAAAAATGCAAACAACCAAAAATCGATTTTTCTAGTCAAATATATGTAAACCTTTCCTTAAGAAGTTATAAGACTGTGGTGAATGTTTTCTTTGGAGAACATACTTTAAATAGTTTTTATACAAGTTCTATTTATTTTACAGGTAAACCCGTCTCCCAGTGACCCGGTAGCTCAGCAAATCATTAGTAAACTCGGCGACTACCAACGCGTCAAACCGACTTTAATGAAATCCTTCCTCCACCATGAGACGGACAGACTAATCGGCGTCGATAACATACCTCCCAGTCCAGGAGCGCCCACCCTGTTACCATCCGCACAATCGAACAATTCCTCCTCCTCGGTCAGCAATGGAGGGCCACCGATCTTCCCATCTTCCATACACCATCCGCATCACATACCGCCGGCCGCCTCTTCCCGACTCCAACCGCCGCCGCCGGAGTTCAAGAAACCCCAGCAGCAGAACGGCGGTCGGCCGCCCAGCCACCACCCCCACCAGAGGGGCGTCTTCGTCAAGCCGACGGACGGGAAGCCCCCGTACGAGGGTAGAGGCGGCTATCCCGGGCAACCGGGCAACAAACACGGCAGCAATCCCACCAATAATCGGTCGAATGGGATTCTGCCGCCGAAGGGGCCGCCTCCCCCTTTGGGGGGATCGTCGTCTGCTGCGGGTGGCTCGGTGGGGAACGCGACGTCTCCATTGACTGGCGCGGCGAGTCGGATGTACGCGGCTAATAGGAATCTACCTCGTTTAACGATAGAGCAGGTGAGTTGAAAATCCAGTAGTCCTCCAACAATTTTTTAAGGGGTAGATGAAGCCTGAGCAATTTATTACTTACCAAGCATCTCCACAGAGTCATATTTCACGCTTAATCACCATAACAGCCCCGATAATATAGTTGACCAGACTGGGATTCGAACCTACGATCCCTATAATGGTCAAGGTCCTTTAGCAGAAGTTTTGTTCACCAATTACTTAAATTACATTAAAATAATATTGTTCAAGCTTCAATTACATCAGAATATAATTATTTCCAAAAGCCAGAAGACGTCAACCTTTTCGTTTTCAAAAAGCTGAAAAAAAAACTTATGAAACATGCTAAAATAAATAATCTTTATTCCTAAAGTAGTATACCAACTTTAATTTAAAAAATATATGTACTTTCACATCTGTATGAAAATTCAGCAGTTGTCAAACTTTTTCTTGTATATTTTTTCCTGACATTCCTTTTAAGAAAGTAAAAAATTATATTTTTCTAAGGGATAGATGAGGCTTAAGCAATTTATTACGTATCAAGCACCTCCGCTGTGTCAAACCTCACTCTTAATCACCATTACCATTAAGCAACTAGTCACCGTATAATTGACCAGACTGAGATTCGAACCCGCTAGCCCTAGTAATACTCATGGTCCTTTGGCAGAATTTTTGTTCACCAACTACACAATTTAACACCAGTATTATTTCAAAAAAGTGCCATTAAAATAATATTGTCCAAGGTTCAATTAAGTCAGAATATAAGTATTTCCAAAAACCAGAAGTGGTCAACCTTTACGTTTTAAAAAAGCTAAAAAAATCTTAGGAAACATGCTAAAATAAATAATCTTTAGTCCTAAAGTAGTATACCAACTTTAATTTCAAAAATATACGTACTTTCACATCTGTATGAAAATTCAGCAGTTGTCAAACTTTTTCTTGTATATTTTTTCCTGACATTCCTTTTAAGAAAGTAAAAAATTATATTTTTCTAAAGGATATATGAGGCTTAAACAATTTATTACGTATCAAGCACCTCCGCTGTGTCAAACCTCACTCTTAATCACCATGTGTTCGAAACTGTGCCCCTTCACTTCGATACATTTATTTATTCGCGATTGGAATGCTAGTCAATGATACAAAACCGTACTTTATTAAGTACTTGACAAGCTGTGAATACTTACACATTGTCCGATCCCCATTTAGATTATTAATTATTAATCCAATACAAATTAGTTAGTGTTGAATATTTGAACAGTAATGGAGGCTATGAAGGGTATGATAAAGTAAAGTTCTTCGTTGTTGAATGGCTTTCTGAAATCTTATTTAATGTTAAAATAAAAAAACACAAAATCATGTTTGCTTGCTTCTCTTTTTTGTGTATTTTTTTCTAGACGTTCACAATCATGTTTTTACAGCGCAATCTGTTACGAATCGAAACAAAAGTTTCAAACAAAAACTACATACTTGATGGCGTAGAATCCGAATCTGCAATACAAAATGGGGGTTAGTAGGCTCCATCGAGGTGAACAAATTCTGTTCGCAATTTTTTTTTGATCCGATGTGTAGTTTTCGAGATATTGTCTTCAAGTCTCAAGATAAAAAACTCACCGGAATTTCTATTTTAAGATCAGTGGTTATTAAATGTTTTTTTTTTTTTGAAAAATTTAATCAAGTAAAAAAAAAATACCTGAATATTTATTAATTTAATCTAATCTGCCATTAAATTTATTTTTTCATTTATTTTTTAAATAAATATATCACAAACTCAGCAGTTTCCAAACGTTTGGCAAACGCATTAAAATATTTGTTCCTACTACTATTACGATAAATTAAAACATTTTACAACTCATTTCTATATGCTCCTCTATATTCAAATCATAAAAACCTACCATAAAACCCACCATATAATCTTTTATTGCCTCACGTTTTGCCTCGATTAGCCCCACTATATTTGGCTTTCTCCACGCCTGAATTACACCAGTATTCGGCAAATACCGTTTCCGAAACGGATTCACGAACGCTAAATTTACAACGTACATATTTTTCCTGTTTAATACCTACGGGACAATACGTAAAATAAAAAAAAATATTTGGACATCGGTTACCAGTTATCCATCTTTTCACTCTCCAAGGATCCTAAAAGATAGAAGGTGGGTTTCTATTTTTTTTCACTTTTTGTCAGAGCCGGTAACCCTTCAAAAGATTTACGACTACGGACGCGCTACTTCGACCAAGTCCGGGCGTAAATTTATTGGCCCCAGTCGAATGCGTATCTCTGTGTTAAATTGGACAATGCGTTCGTCCGGTGAATTTGCCCTTGATTTGAAGATTTACGTATTGGATAAGTGGTAGAAAACGGAATATTGTGGTGGGTACTCAATCGGAAGTACAGTATTAAACAGTTAAAATGTCTCGGATGTAAGGTACACTAAGAAATATGATTTCTTTGTCGTTAATAATTAAGGGTTAATCTGAATAAATTATTATTTTTTGTTCATAAATTGCTATAAAGAAATATTTATTTCAAATATATTTCAATCAAACAGGCATTTAACAAGCATATACATAAGTGCATTTCTTCCTTATAGAAAAATACAGCTTTGATTTGAAAATAATCGATACCGTAAAGTGGGGCAATTCCGATCTGATTTATGTTCTATTTCTTAGCTGCAATTATTATTATTGATCGAAAAAAATTGAAAAAAATTATAAAGTGACCGGCATAAATATTGCAACATATGGGATTTTTTTTTATTATTAAAATATACTAAAACTTTTTTTGAGGATAGATTGTGCATGTCTGGGAACCCCAAAATCTATTTTGACACACGTCAGGTGACCACTAGTATGGCGGTAAATTTAAAAAATATGATGTTAATCTCCAAAAAGTGAGGTTAGATGACAATATATCAAAAAGTTATTGAAAAAGTTGTTTAGAATTCAATTCTGAGGCTGTGTGCAAATTTTTGTAAAGGTACTTAAAAAAAATTAAAAATCACAATTTCTCCAAATATTGTTTAATTGAATTACATATTTCCATTTTTTTTTTCGTTTTTAGCAGCTCACCTACAGTAATATTTCTAAATCTGGGTCATACTCAAACAATTTTGTCAATGTTTGCATAATTAACACAGTAAAAACTGAAAAGTACATTTTCGTAATGACAGTTGTTGTTGCAAGGGAGTGTATCTAAAGGTAAAAAATAAAATTTTACAAACATTTTTATTTTAAACTACTTAATAAACACTACTTTTATTGAAAATTATAACACTTTTTTGTTTTCTGCATTAAAGTGGAAACCGTTAGCCTAAAACTAATAACTCATAAAAGTACATGCACGCACGGAAGGTATCAAAGTAGGTTTTGAAATTAGAGAACAAGGAACAATAAATAGTAGGTAAAATAAAAATAGTTTAATGTCTATGAAACTCAATAGAAGTAAATGACTAATAATGAAGTACTTTTAGCTAATGTTGTGAATTGTTATTAAGCAAAAACATTTAAACAATAACTAATAGTAATGAACAACTTGTTAGACACATATTTCGTTGTGTTTCTAGTAAATAAGGTAGGCTTTGAAATTAGAAACAACAAATAATGTAGTAAACTATTTTAATTTTCTGATAAATGAGTAATTACTAGTATTTTTATTTTACCTACTGTTTATTATTCCTTGTTCTCTAATTTCAAAATCTACATTAATACCTCCGGTGGGCGCATGTAGTGTTACCAGTTTTGGACTAATGCTTTTCACTTTTATGCAGAAAACAAAAAAAAAAATTATAATTTTCAATAAAAATAATGTTTGCTAAGTGGTTTAGAATGAAAATGTTTCTGAAATTCTGAAAGCGTACTTTTCAGTTTTTCACTGTGTTAATTATGCAAACATTGACAAAATTGTTTGAGTATCAGCCAAATTTAGAAATATTACTGCTGTTGAGCTGCTAAAAACGTAAAAAATGGAAATATGCAATTCAATGAAACAATATTTGGAAAAAATGTGATTTTCATTTTTTTTTAAATATCTTTACAAAAATTTGCACAGAGCCTCAGAATTCAATTCTAAACAACTTTTTTAAATAACTTTTTTGGATATATTGACATCTAACCTTACTTTTTGGAAATTCCTGGCATATTTTTTAAATTTACCGCCATACTAGTGATCACGTGGCGTGTGTCAAAATAAATTTTGGGGTTCCTAGACATGCACAATCTATCCCCTCCAGAAAAATTTGGAATATTTTAATAATAAAAAAAAGTCCCATATGTGCAATATTATGCCGGCACTGTTAATGATCATACTGTTTAGCTCACATACCATCTTGTATATTAACCCAATGTATTAAAACACTATTTTTTTTAATACATCTAGCGTGATCGGTTTTGCCCCATAATAGGGGGCAATTCCAATCACCCATCCTTTTTCTTATAAAAACCGATTTGAAAGCTACACGAGGTAAATCCAATAACAAAAATTTGATCTAAAAAAAAAGGAAACTTACGGAAATAACAGAAAATATATATTATAGAAATGGCAAATAGATAAATAATGACAAACTATAATAATTCAATAAACTAAAACTAAAACAAAATTTCATTCAACGCGCTTCCCTCCAGTTCAAAAACGTAGCTTCCCCTTCTATGACCAGCTGGATAATTTGATTTTTGGAAATTTCCTAAATTTCGTCAACTTGGAGAAATACAAAAGTCATCTTTTCTCTTCCTTAGAAACTACCGGTTCTTTAAAGTATTCTGAAGTAATAATAATAATAATAATAATTCATGCCTTCGCATCCCCAACAGCTTTCGCCAATTACAGGGTAATGAATATGGCACCCCATTATTTTCTGATGCTTTCATAATGGATGAAGTGCTCTATTTTACTGTCCTGATAGCGCTTTGGAGGTATTTGGGGTTATATTGCTGTCTCCCGCCAGGCCATACTTTTTTTTATAGTTTCTCACCATAATTTTCAATAAAACCAACGTAGAAACATGAGTATGTCATATTTCTCCGTTGGTCTATGAGTATGTTCTTTGTTCTTTTACTTTTCAAACTGATCGGTATTACCCCATGAGGTGTTAATTTTCCCCTTACTCTCTTGTTATTCCAACACTTTCGTAAAGTTAAAAAAAGAAACGGTGAAGAATGAATGACAATTGATTCTTTTCACCTTATCTCTTTTCGAAAATTCGCTTAGTCCTAGTGGGATTCCCCAATAGTAGTTTGTTTCCGTCTGTATGAAATATTACTCGTTGTCATTTCATCGGAAATTATTTTTTTAACGCAGGAAACTTTATTGCAATACTTAAAAAGCCAGTTAGTTATCTATGTTATAAACAAAGTTTATTAAATGACTGTGTTGCAAAACTTTCTTATCCTTTCCATAGATGCCAGACTAAATAATTGCCGTAAAATCAGGATTGATCGATTTTACCCTATGCGATCGAATTTGCCCCACTCTACGGTATATTTGTTTGAGGCAAAGAACATCTATCTCGAGGGAAATGAATAAAACTCAGAGAAAGTAATTTATAATACCTTTTTATTTGGATTGTCAAGTTCCTTGAACTGGATAAACTATTACTATAGAAAAATGCCCACAAAATTGAAATAATCCTTAATGTTTCTTGCTGCAATCCATTCTCTGGTTGTTGTAAAATTATCTCTCGCATACGGCTTCGTTTATAGAAGAAACCTTTTATCTTATCTACCAGATGTCGTAGGATGTGGACCTGTTAAATTTATAAGGGGGTTTCATAGGCGGCAGGTGTTTAGATACAGCGGTGCTAAAATGTGGTGGAAAAGCTTAAAGATTATATTAATGTAATGATTAAATTAAAATATTAATGTAATACAAACTGGGCAATTTAACTAGGATATGATAACACTTCAACTTAATTGTATAGAAAAAAAAATTCAAACGGAATCTTCTTTTTCAGAATCACAATTCCACTTCAACGTCAAAAGAACCTATGACTCCTAGTGGGGGGACGCAAGAAATGGAAAGTATTTTTAAGGTAAGTCAGGTGTTTTTTGTTATTCCATTTTAGATATTTATTAAAACAGGATGTGAACAAAGGGATATAGAGTTATCATCATGTGTTAGGTAGTAAAAAATTTATAATGATTCCCAGGTGTAAATATTTAGCTCTTCGTTTTAGTGTTTCATTTAAAAGTCTGTACGTGAGTGTTCTTTTTCTATTATGATTTGTAATATCGCATCTATATTGAAAGATAAAAAGTGGAGTTTAGTCTGGGTTGCTGAAAAAAAAAACGTCCTTGGTAGAATAACACACTTTTTGAATGCTTGAAACTAGGTTACCATTTTCCTTTGTAGTTTTTTTTTATATATATATAAATAAGTGGCTCAAGTGATTTTGGATTAAAATGGGAGAAGATGTCTATATATACAGGGTGAGCAAAAAGTAAATTGTATAAAAAAACGTAACAAATACCTTGGAAGATCTGTTATCTCATATTACTGTTGTTATAATAATAAATGTCTTTATGTAAGCTGTAAAAATGCTTATTATATTGTCATTTAGATAATATGAAATGAAATATGTAGTTTGCCATTTAAAACAAAAGTCAAGACAGCATAACACTTACATAAATCAGCCTGTATATTCAGACGTCGTTAAAAAAGCGTATAGAATTGAAAATAAAATTTCATGGGTTTTTTAAGTCCTCCGAAAAACAATATTGAGAGATCTGCATCGCTCTTATTTCTTATAGTTTTTAGTCATACACAGGGTGACATAGAAAAAACTACAATGCATAGCAACATAGTAGATAGTGGACCAAGAAATAACAAAAAAAAAGTTCCTATACACTAATATCTGATTGCTTTTTGTTTTCAAGTTACAAGCTGTTGAAGTTAAAAGGCTTTTATTAAACAGAGCAACATTCAAAAATATAAGATACATATTAGTTCTGCATAAGGTGTTTTTACGGACCCCTATTAAGATTTTCATTTGACATATTGAAGGTATTTTAAATAAGTAGATAATAAAAAATTCTAACGGAAGTTTTAATTGAAATCATAAACAAACAGTAACACTGACCACCTTTGTTTTAGTATTACATATAATAAATTAACGAGATGGTTGGTGCTGTATTTCGCTAACAAGTCTTGCTATATCAGGTTTAATGTTGGAAACTTGTAATCTCAATTCTGATTCTAAGCGGTTCCTATATTTATTTTTGAGGTAAATAAGAGCAGAGAAGGTTTTTTCAAAAATTTGGAAGTAGCATTTTCATATACTCTAATTTTAAAACGCCATTGGTGGATATTTCAATGAGTTTTTCTTCTTCTATTGCTGTTAGTTCTTATAACTCGTAGATGTTCACTGAAAACGGATCCCTAATCCACTCATTAATTGAATCAAGAGCTGGAAAATATTTACGAAAATTGTGTTGCAAATCATTTAGATGTTGTGCAATAACTAACATATCCTCTCTATACAACTCTTCGTCAACAGATTCAACAAAGTTCTTTAAGTTTAAAAATGCTTCATAGCTTTTATTCGAGAGTCGATGATGCCATAAAGCTAATTTCTTCATTATTGCTTCGATCTTGTCATTCACTTGGAAAATTGTCAGTAAACCTTTCTGTCCTTGAAGATTTAAATTAAGGATATTTAAGTGGGTGAAAATATCTGATAAGTAAAACTTTATTAGCCATGAAAAATCACACATGCGATTACTAAAGTAAAACTGTTTATCGATGAGAAATAGCCTCACTTCGTCCTTCAGTTCCCATAAGTGAGATAACACTTTACCTCGTGATAACCAACGAACGTCAAAATGCAACAAGAGATGGTAGTGCTCACTGTCCATTCTTTTGCAAAGTTGTTAAAAAATCCTTGAATTTAACGGTTTGCTATTTTTAAAATTGTCAATTTTTACTGATTAGTTTAAGGTCAATTGTAGCTTCTCTGGAATTTTTTTAGGAACTAGGGCCTCCCTATGCAGGCAGCAATGAGTCCAAGCCACCGATGATGCAACGTCTTTAATTCGTGTTATCAGTCCTGTAATCTTTCCTGACATAGCTCGCTCCCCACCAGTGCTGATTCCAATGCATTTCAACCAGTCAATATTATGAGATGTTAAAAAGTCGTTTATGCTACTAAATATCTCTTCTCCTGTAGTGTACACTAATGTGGAGATGAAGAGCAAATCATCGACAATATTTTTCGCGTTTTCATAGCTAATGTAACACAGCAAGGTTGCTTTATTTGTTAAATCTGTACTTTCGTCTAGTTGTAGGGCATAATAAGGCGACCACGAACATTCTCTTCCACTGTTTGAATGTGTCATTTGACAATGGTATTAAAGACAGAAATCCCTTGGCAGCGTTTTCATCGACCAATGCAGAAACCATTATTTTTGCAGCAGGTTCTTCAGCTATTGTGTGCGGTTTTCCAGTTTTCGCTATTAGTTGAGAAACTTCAAATGAAGCTCTCACAGCATTTTCGTTGCTATAAATGCCTGCAGTCTTTTTTGCAATTTTTTCTTACCTCCTAGTTCGCGTTCCTTACTTTTGAAAAAATTGATGTTCTTTGTAACATGATTTTTATGTTTAGTCTCAAGATGTCTTCGAAGCTTCGACGGCTTCATTGCCTCATTCGACAAAATTTCATAACATAACACACTGAGACATTTGCTTGTCTTCCGACCCTGTGCAGGTGAAACCGATGGAAAGGTATTCTTTACTATAACGGCGAAATTCCTTACGATCATCACTGGAAGAAGTTTCACTCAACTTTAAGCAAGATGCAACGACACTATCATTTTCAGTATTCTTTTTGCGTTTGAAATTTAGGCAGCGATCCATGTTAGGGATTTAAAAATATTGCACACGATTCTCACACTATCAAACGAAGTAGTTGTTTAAATAAGTAAAATTAAAAAGGAAATGGATACTCATTCACCGTTATGTGCAACTATAACAAATAATAATGGTAGAGAGATGGCTCCGCCCCTAATAATTACGTGTGAGCACCAATGAAATCCAATGAGGAAAAATACGTATAATTGATTGATAACAAAATTTCGACGTAACCAAGGGAATTAAAATTCTACCGACGACTGCACATGCGCAGATTCTAAAAAATGTAAAACTTGTGGTGTGTTTGTTACATACTGTAAAAGGTATTATTTTTCGAGAAAAATGTTCATTCTGCTTGCGATCGTTGGAACGATAGGGAATCTAATGTGTCGGAGAAGAATATCATCGAAGATTTCATACTGATGTGTAGATAAAGATGCAGCAAGCAAAAAAAGTTCGTTAGCACTGACACAGTTGAATAAGGCGTGTACTCATTTCGTCTCCTAGCAAACGGAAGCCATATTTGCCCTTTTTCTTTGTTATTTACTTTAGCTATCGCTTCACTACACGGGTGTTCATGTGCCTAAGTGCTATATATGGCATATATTCTAACAGAATAGGTTTATGTTTGTTGTTTGTATATATTTATCAGGAAAACATTCTTACTATTTGTATAAAATATATTTATATATATTATATATTATATTATATATTATATATATTATATATATTATATATATTTTGTATATATTTGTATAAAATTTTCTTTTACTAAAATACAAGAACAATATAAAAAGCAATCGGAACATTAGTGTTATAGAAACTTTTTTGTTATTTTTCGTCTCTATCTCGTGGTGCTATGCATTGTAGTTTTTTCTATGTCACCCTGTATAATTTCTTTAAAAACTTCTTATGTCACTGGAGATGGCCCATGAAAATGTCAGAAAAAAATACTAGTGTGAACTAAAATACTGAATCTATTAAATTTTCTGAAAAAAAAAAAAAAATAATAAAATCATTTTTGAAGTATTTATTTCTTGCTTTAACTTTTTTTTTATCACAATATCATATCATAATCTTTTTTTCTTAAAAGCATTAAAAACCATTTAAAAACTATATGCATGTTAAGGGCAGTTTTTTAAACATTTTTATTTCAGTTAAGGGTGGGCAAAAAGTGGTGGGGACAATGCATTTTTCATTTCCACAGTTTCTTGAAAAATGAGAACATTTAATTATGTTTTAAGTTATGAAATAGATCTGTATTTCACACTATCATAACAAAGAAATAGTAAAAGGATCTGTAATTGAATAACGCGAAGAAGAAAAAATCGGTTGAAGAGTGTCATTATGATCGTTGCATTTTGTATATATATGTATGTGTAAGAGAATTGAAAAATATTCATCATTTGGGAGAAACTGAGGAAATCGCATTTTGTAAAACAGTGGGCCATCCTATAAAATTTATGATTTTATGCCCATCATAGAAGTGTAGCACTTTATTCGAAGATGTCGCTACAGAATTTAAAAAAAAAAAAATTGTTAATGTGGATTGAATCCATTGCTGATAGCCTACGTTAACTGCATTTTCATTAATAACAATAACACGAAAAATTTCTGTAAATAAAATTGAAAAACTGGAAGATAAATTGTTACATCCCAGTTATTTATTCCCTGCGTTAGTCCAAAATTATTTCCTTATAAAATCACTCACAATTGAAAGATATTCGTTATAAAAGTATTTATTTTTCCTCATAGCTACAATTGTTACTGTACAAATAAAATAAAACTGCGTCTATACAAATATTTTATAGTAAAGAAAGTAATAATAGTGTAGTTATACATATCAGAAAAAATAATAATACAGAAATTGCTAAATTCAAGAATATTTCATTACGGGCAAGCAATAATCGAGTTATTTAATGATCATCAAATCGAATGATGCCTTGTCCATCATTCAATTATGTCCACCACTACCTTTTTATCAGTTATCTCTTCAGTCATGTGTTCCATCTCCTCAAGCAATTAATTTCTAATATTTATTTTTCCTAAGCGACCACATAATAGTCTCTCAAAATATAAATTGAATTTATTACAAAGTCATGTGGCAAAATACAGTACAGTTGGGGCATGTGAGTGCAACATATTTTTCGTGATATGATTTTTTATATCTTTCTCTAGAGGAAATCATCTAGCTCCGCCTTTTTGGTGATCGTAGTATTGGCTATATGTGATATTGAACGACTGCAGATTCACATGGGAATATAATATTTTCTTTGCAGACTACATTTTCTTATTTCTTAAAAGATGCATTTTAGGTTATGTCCTGCACAAAACACGTGATATCACGAAAAGATTTGACTTTTCTAGCAATAATAGCTATAGATAATAATTGTCGAACTAACTTATTTTGTTGAATAATTTTAACACCTTTCCATGTATTATTTTTGACAAAAATGTATGCGTTTGTACTCGCAATAAGTGCCTTTAGATTAGATTTACACAACAGTGCGATCCTCAGAGCGGCTGGGCTCATTTCAAGTTTTTCCTTGAATTATTCAATTTCAGTAACAGAAGATAATATAACAACATGGCATTTGCCACATATTCTCATCAACCTGTTTGATTCCATTCAATATATCCTACAACAGTGCTTTTTCTATAAAACAAATACATTATTCTAGTAAAATAGGCAAGCACAGATAAGTTCTTGAGCACTCTCAATTCTCCTTACAAAAAAAAAACATATTTCTGATTTCCATTTCCACGCTCGTTTATGTTATGTTTATCATGTTTATGTTCAAAAATGACATACATACGAACGAACTCATATGCCTTGCATTTCATCGGCAATTCCCGGCGCCGCGTCGGCCCGAATTTTCTGCTTTTTAGGCGGCCCATACAAATTATCAACTTTTTTAATAAATTGAATAAAGTGTACCGATACAAAAAATAAAATACAAAAAAGAAACAATAAAAATAAAGTTTTTTTTTTTTTTAATTTCTATTTGATTCAATATAATAATAGTAATATTTCATGTAATAATTCCCTCTATAAACAACTTTTTTGCTCTAGCTACCTCTAAAAAGGGATTTCTCTCTCCTAATATCCAAAAAAGCACCCGACTCGTGATTCACTCGACTTGACCACGTGATATATCCTATGTGTTTACACAAATATACGAATGTATATATTATTTTTCGCCGAAACAATTTTGAAACAGGCCGCGCCATCTACATTTTAAAAGATTGTTAATCTCGCACTTCTTTGACAGAAATGAAATTTTTTATGTTTGTACGCCCCCTTAAAATATTTTGTATTTTTCATAATTTCCAGGAAATGATTGACGTCAGGACACCAATAACAGCAATAGCAGCTACTCCTCGCAATAACGATCAAGATAAGTTCCTCTTCAACCCGCTGCCAATTACTAAAGTAAGCATAAGTTTATTATTTCCGTAATATATTATCATAATTAATTTATTAATACGATCATGGTATTCCTATTCTCTCTCTATCTATCTCTGTACCCTTTCATTTATGCATCCGACAATTCCTCCCACGACTTCTTAAATATTCCAGTCCGTTTCACGGCCATTACTTCTCTATTTCCAGACATTTAATTTACGTAAATCGACCGTTTTACTCGATACTATTTACTACCAACGTGTACGGCATGAGTGGAAGCTTATACTCCTTTAGAATTCTTCGACTTATCGAGTCGGCGCCACTTGGCGAAGTTTCTCATTCTTATTTTTCCTTATTTGCAGACGCAACCAGAGGTGCCCGCGTTAACCAACAATAACAGTTCGAAACGTAAGTAGAAAAACTATTTTTATTTATATATTTGTGAATTTCCTTCGCCAATATGTTTTTTTCTCGATTGTGCAATGATCTTTTTGGCTAGAAAAGAGCTTTTACCACGATTGGGCATAATTTTCAATTTTAAACTGTATTGACTTCTTTAAATTGGTAACGTTGATTGTAGTTTGTAAGAAATATTAAAATATTTTCATCGACAGAAGGAAATATGTCATTGTTACGATAAGATATTATTTACAATCTTTGATTAAATAATAACAAGATTCATTTAGTTTTCATTATTATAACAAATCATTGTACATTAATCCGTGGGTAATATTCGTTATGGTAACTATATTTTCATACGTTCAATGAATAATTTTGTTAATAATATGAATATGAACGACCATATATTATTATTTTTAGATAGAATTTTCATAAAATTATCCACGATATGAACGCAATAAAGTATTAATAATAATAATAATAATATATACTTTATTTCCACTTCATATTATAGATAACAAAATAATAGTAATAAAAAGAGTACTTAAATTTTATGGAGATGGAAATCTCAAGGCGAAGTTTGGTAACTGACGCAAATCATCAGTGACCATTCCTCCACTCAACCTTGAATAAGGAAAAACCTACAAAATACTACAGTCTAATACCTAATACTAACTTAATCTAAATTCGGATGCACCCAAGAGAAAAAATGGTTTGGTCACTAGTATAAATACAACGACATGTTAAAAACAATTAAATTCGAATATTCGATGGTAACTTTGACAACTTAATTGCTTATCTAGAAGGAAGCTACGCAGTAATTTCCTAAACGTGGCTGGTGGTCGATCTCTAACGCAAGAACGAAGAACTATTCTTCGTTAGTTCAATGGTTTGCAATTTATTGCAAGAACGAACAGATGGCATATCTTATTGAAAGATGTACAGCAGTAATTGATTCATTCACAATGGACCATAAGCCTCTACGGTGGCATTCTTACGGTTAATTGTTTAGACATTTATTTAATGTTTTTCGATAATCACCAATACTTGATATCAATCTTGTTATTTTTTAAATTTAATCCAATTAAATAATACAGAAGTAATATTTTGAAATCCCTGCTTTAAGAGTCCAGCTAGAATTAGTAAAAAAAAGACAGATATAATTTATTTTAGTAATTTGAGATTTAATGCTTAAAATTAACTAAAGTAACGCTAGCAAAATAATTAGTACTTGAAGGACCTTGTACTCATCAACGAATTTATTTAAAAGTTCCTACTAATGCCATACAACAATAAAGGCACTGTTCAAGAATTTGCAAAATATTCTCTAAATTATTGTTATATAAAAATTTATCAGCAAGCAGATATGGAATGGTAGGGTTAGTTAGTATAAGCTTTACTGATCGAAAAATATTTTTTCACAAATTTCTTCAACTAACAGAGAAAAGATCAGTGTTTTGCGATATTTAAGATGAACTTAATTTTTGTGGTTATGGGATATTTTTGAGAATCTTGGGAAGAAATATCTTGACAAAAATTAGTTCATTTCCAATTCTGCTGGTGAGCGAATATTTCCCATAAAATTTCCTCAATAGCATGTTTAAAAAACAAACACATTGTCTTGATTATTTAATCAACATCTGGAAATATCTTCAAGTTATTGATCAACATACTCTTCAACTCTTTCTCAGCATGGCATCATTTTTTTTATTATTGAATGAAACACATTTTATTTAAAAATTTATGAACAGTTTAGATTGATGTAGCAATGGTTTACTTACTGCCTTTTGTAGAACAGAATCACTTTTATATCAATTTTCATGCAATAATACAGTCACTATTCAAGACTTTTTGGAAGATTCTAGAGGATTTTATGATTAATTAGAGCGATTGTGGCGGACAGTGTGTTTGGAGACTATTGAAAAGATATCTCGATGAAAAAAAAAGCTAAAAGATGGTGAAGTTATTGGCTAGGAATAATATTTCCCATAAATTTGTTTCGATCACACCTTTAACAATGTGTAAGTCATTGTCTTGATTGTCCAGTCATCCTGTGAAAATATTGACCATTGTGTTTTTCAACCTTTTTTTCGCAGAAGTGTATCAATTTTCATTATTGAATAAAACACATTTCATTTATGAATTTATAAGCAGTTATGATTAATCCAGCAATACTACTTACTGCATTTTGTAGAATGGAACAACTTTTATACCAATAGTCGATGGATGATTTTATTTAAGATTACTCAAGTGTAATGAATTAAACCAGATTCCTGTGGTATCTGGTATTGAATTCATGTAATTATCTTCGATCAAAAAATATACAGAAGAAACGTCAAGATTGTTCGACATTATAAGAAATTTGCTGCGTTTATTATACCTGGGTATATTTTCTGTATGGAATCATACATGTCTGTGCTGTTTCGTTTTTGTGATACCGATGTTGCTCTCACTGAACTGAACTGAACTCTTCTCTGCGAACATCAGTTGATCTGGATTGTCACTACAAGGAAATCCCATTTTGAAGTACTCTGGCGTCTGTGCAAACTGATAAACGAGGTATCTGGTCAAAGCATTGTTTAAATTTTTGTATAAATTAGTGAATAACATTTACAATATTTTGAGGCTACTGTTAATTCTTGTCAAATGACAGTTGAGATTGAAATTTTATTTTGTATAAGTTTATAGACGTGGTTGGTGGTTTTCTTTCACTTATGATAGCACGGGATATTTAAAAGTTATTTTGAGAATTAAAGAATCTAAATATATATTGGATAATTGATAATGTTTGTTTTGAACATTCCAAATAAGTATACTCAGCTTGGGTAAGAGTTCTCATACTCTTTATATGTTTTCGTTATAAACTTGTTAATAAATTATACATGTTATTAATAATTACACTGTTTTATTAATAAAAGCTCGTGTGATACATTGAATTATTAAGAATTAAACTATAAATTCAATATTTAACAAAGTAAAGGCTAGTAAGCTAGTGATTTAGGAGACACCAGTTGTACAGCCACCAGGGCAACGGGTTTAAAAGTTTTAAAACTGGAAAATAATAAAGATATAACTACTCATTGGTCAGTAAGAGGGGAGATCACTAATGCGCATGATTTGGAGTGGTGAACTTTAAATATCTTGGACATATACGGTATTTTATAGCCATCTAGTGGATTGGGATTGTATTGTGTCTATATCATTAGGATATAGAGGAAGGTTATTTATATTTAAAAAAAAATCATTAGCCGGGCAAATCTATTATAGAAATCACAATAATATATATAATGTAGTGATTGTTCAAGATTTAGGGGATGGATTTGAGTAAATGTGACTATAGCATCTTCTGAAGAGTCTTGAGAAGAGAGTTGGTAAAAAAAATGAGTAAGATTACCTACCTTAATCCAAACTCATTGATGTGGCAATTTCTACTATTAATTTTATTTTAATTGCTCTGTAAAAATGTCAAAACATGATCTTTAAGATATTAATCATCATATTAGTTTTTGATTTTGTCTTCAAGAAAAAAAACTAATTTTCATTTTCAATTTTCCACTTATTGTATTGTGTCTATCATTAAGGATATAGAGGAAGGTATCTGTAAAGAAAAGGCAGATTTAATTAGAGAGTTATTTATATTTAAAAAAAAATCATTATCCGGGCAAATCTATTATAGAAATCACAATAATATATATAATGTAGTGATTGTTCAAGATTTAGGGGATGGATTTGAGTAAATGTGACTATAGCATCTTCTGAAGAGTCTTGAGAAGAGATTTGGTTAAAAAAATGAGTTAATTACCTACCTTAATCAAACTCATTGATGTGGCAATTTCTACTATTAATTTATTTTAATGCTCTGTAAAAATGTCAAAACATGATCTTTAAGATATTAATCATCATATTAGTTTTTGATTTTGTCTTCAAGGAAAAAAACTAATTTTCATTTTCAATTTTCCACTTATTGTATTGTGTCTATCATTCAGGATATAGAGGAAGGTATCTGTAAAGAAAAGGCAGATTTAATTAGAGAGTTATTTATATTAAAAAAAAAATAATTATCCGGGCAAATCTATTATAGAAATCACAATAATATATATAATGTAGTGATTGTTCAAGATTTAGGGGATGGATTTAAGTAAATGTGACTATAGCATCTTCTAAAGAGTCTTGAGAAGAGATTTGGTAAAAAAAATGAGTAAGATTACCTACCTTAATCAAAACTCATTGATGTGGCAATTTCTACTATTAATTTTATTTTAATTGCTCTGTAAAAATGTCAAAACATGATCTGTAAGATATTAATCATCATATTAGTTTTTAATTTTGTCTTCAAGAAAAAAAACTAATTTTCATTTTCGATTTTCCACTTATTGTATTGTGTCTATCATTAAGGATATAGAGGAAGGTATCTGTAAAGAAAAGGCAGATTTATTCAGAGAGTTATTTATATTAAAAAAAAAATCATTATCCGGGCAAATCTATTATAGAAATCACAATAATATATATAACGTAGTGATTGTTCAAGATTTAGGGGATGGATTTGAGTAAATGTGACTATAGCATCTTCTGAAGAGTCTTGAGAAGAGATTTGGTAAGAAAAATGAGTACGATTACCTACCCTAATCCAAACTCATTGATGTGGCAATTTCTCTACTATTAATTTTATTTTAATTGCTCTGTAAAAATGTCAAAACATGATCTTTAAGATATTAATCATCATATTAGTTTTTGATTTCGTCTTCAAGAAAAAAAACTAATTTTCATTTTCAATTTTCCACTTATTGTATTGTGTCTATCATTAAGGATATAGAGGAAGGTATCTGTAAAGAAAAGGCAGATTTAATTAGAGAGTTATTTATATTTAAAAAAAAAATCATTATCCGGGCAAATCTATTATAGAAATCACAATAATATATATAACGTAGTGATTGTTCAAGATTTAGGGGATGGATTTGAGTAAATGTGACTATAGCATCTTCTGAAGAGTCTTGAGAAGAGATTTGGTAAAAAAAAATGAGTAAGATTACCACCTACCTTAATCCAAACTCATTGATGTGGCAATTTCTACTATTAATTTTATTTTAATTGCTCTGTAAAAATGTCAAAACATGATCTTTAAGATATTAATCATCATAATAGTTTTTGATTTCGTCTTCAAGAAAAAAAACTAATTTTCATTTTCAATTTTCCACTTATTTTCTTCATAGATTTAAATACATATTGTAGACATGCAATGATTCAGGTTAAATAGTTAAATCATCCAGGCAGTAACAATCAAACATATATCATGTTTTATTCTAAAAGTGATCGACCGAAGCAATTATCTTCTAAGTGAAATCCTATTAAAATTGTCTATTCATGTCATGATATGAGGTAATTCCTCCTTATTACAACTAATATGTGCACACTAATGATAAATTCGTGTCAATATAGGAGTTATTACGGAACTAATGAATGCTGTGTAGGAAATGAAATAGAAATAAAAGTTCGAACAGACTTAAAGACCTGGAGAACCCAGACATGTCTCCTTCCTCGTTTTGCTAAGATCCGCTACATCGTCTACTGTCTGACTTCTTATCTCTCTTGTATTATCTCTTATTCTTAGTCATTTTATACATACATACATGCTTGCATACATACACATCTCTAATCTTCCCACCTATTCGCGTTGTTTTAAACGTTTAAATATCGCCCCTATTCACCCTTCACCCGGACTTCTTATTACTAAAGTGTTCGCCACTTCGGTACACTTCGGTTTATTGCGTCACCTAAGTAAATAAACTAAAAAACACGGGGGGAGACGAGTGTTACGGCTCGCTTAGTAGCCACTGTAGCGCCATCTATCGCCGCCCTAGATTCACCGTAGGAAGCTCGAAGCGCCCGCTCTTCTCTGCGCCGCCGTTCTACCCGCACCATCGGTTGCTATGGTGACGGCTACGCGAAATAGTAAAAGCCATGGGGTGGAATTCTCGTGCGTGCATCGCCTATTACTACGTGCGTAGATACACGTGTATTGCGCACCCGTTTTTCAGGCGGCATGACGAGAACTCCGTTAAGTATAGGTTGGTGACTTGACATATAGAGAGAGATGGGTTTTTCGAAGAAGTTGTTTCAATGTCGCCGCTTCAGATTTGATAGAAGACTTTAACATTAAATGTTATATCTTGCATAGTTAATAGTTATTTGTATCACTAGGCCAGAAACTACAGTTTTGCGAATGTGAGTACAGTTTGTACCGTTTGTACAGTACCAATACCCGCAAAAGAGTTTCTGGCCGTGTGATACACAATGTTTTTTGGGCCGACAAATCTTAATTTTGAATTGAAAATAGAAAAACACATGTCACATACCTTAGTATTTTGACGTTTGCGAGAATAAATCTTTTCCGTAATTTTCCTTCTAGTTTAATATCTATTTATCAATAATAAGTGCAATGAAGACACCAGTTTATCTTAGCATGGTTGAACAGTAGCTTAATGACAATTTATTACACATCTGTTATGTGAATTTAGTGGGGCCAACTTTTAGTGATATTTTTGCCTGCCTAGACAGGAATTCATACTTAAACGTAACTTTCTAGTTTCTTTGTTTGACTTTTTTTTATAAATCAGTAACCTAACACCATAAATACAATTTTGAATACAATTGAATTGCCACAACTAAATTTTAAGTTGACTGTTAGAGCCACCGACAGAAGGCACAGACCCTTTGGCATCTCCGTGGGATACTAAAATAAAAAGGGGTCGATTCGTAAACAAATTTTGCCATCTATTATACAGGGTGACATAGAAAAAACTATAATACATAGCAACATGTAATAGAGAACCAAGAAATAACAAAAAAAGTTCCTATACACTAATGTTCGATTGCTTTTTGTTTTCAAGTTACAAGCTGTTGAAGTTTAAAGGCTTTTATTAAACAAAACCGCATTCAAAAATATAAGATACATATTAGTTCTGCATAAGGTGTTCAAATTGGTGACCTTGTTCCTGAATACACGTTTACAGTCTTCGTGTTAATGACTGACGACATCTTTAAAATATGTTAGCATTATTACGAAGTCTGTCAGCAGACTCCTCAATTCTGTTCCATAATTGTTCGTCACTATTTAATTCTGCGGCATAGACTTTACTTTTCATAAATCCCCAAAATGAAAAATCGAGGGGATTAAGGTCGGGACTACGAGCTGGCCATGGTATAGGTCCCCCACGACCAATCCACCTATTTCCAAATTTTCTCTGCAGAAATTCCCTTACTCTCGTAGAATAGTGAGCTGGCGCGCCGTCATGCATGTAGTACATTCTTCTTATAATATTCAATGGAACATCTTCTAATAAAGTATTCAATTTATTTTCCAAAAAAATCGATAGAGTTCGCCTGTCAATCGTCTGGGCATTCGAAATGGATCAATTAGATAATTGTCGATTATACCTGCCCACACATTAATGGAAAACCCATACACTGGTGATTCCGTATGACGTTCTGATGAGGGTTTTCATCGCTCCAATAATACATATTGTGAATATTCAAAATGCCATCGCGACTAAAACCCGCTTCATCGGTAAACAAAATTAATGACAGAAAGTTTTGCCCTTTATTTTGCAACGACTCGCAATATTGCAAACGCGGTAGAAAATCTTGTTCCAATAGGTGATGGATTTTTTGGAAATGAAATGGATGAAGAAATTGTTCTTTAAGGACTTCCCTAACAGATTCACGATTGACATTCGGTACAGCTGCATTTATTCTTCTGGTGTTTATTCTAGGATTATCTTCTACTATTTGCAAAATAGCTTCTTCATTTGCAACAGTACGACGAGTTCTGTTAACCCCAGAATCAAATTTTGGTTTTTTAAAGCAACCATGTTCTCCCAAACGTCTATATACGTCAATAAATGTCCTAACATTAGGAACTTGCCTTAATGGGTATCTCTCTCGATAGATCCGCTGAGCTTCGGAAGAATTTGAACGAGCTTCGCCGTATCCTACTGATCTGGTGATTTATATGCGCTTTAATGGAAAGAGCCTGTTTCTATGCTTATACATTTTTTGAGCAAATGAAAAGAAAATACTGAAAACTGCCTTTTAAAAAGTGCACCTTGAAATAGGTTATGTACGAAACGATTTTGACAGATATAACACGTGGTAGTGGTGATATAGATGGAGTAGTTCCTAAAATTTAGACAAAACAGACGTATACTTCAAACAAACTATGTTGAATCGCGAGTGCAATTGTTAGTGTAGAGTCATTGCAATTGATTTTTCTCTAGATCCTTCTGCACTGTATTGTGAGGGCCTATTTGTAGAGATATTTTGTCTGTTAGTATCGCCGAAATAACAAAATAAAAAACAGGTTTCTGATTTCTTTCAACGTGAAGATTTGAATCTGACTATTACAACCCATCTGGTCCAGAAAATGTTTAAAAAGAGTATAATGCATCAATGACATTGCTTGTAAGAGAACATAAAAGATAGTCCATATTCGATTTAATGATCCCATGTCATTTTCTACTCCAGCTTCGATGTACACATATTCTTGCAAGAAGAGAAACCCTCGAGTAAGAAATGAGAACCCGGCTTTTACAGGAAAATTTAATTGGCGTGGAAGTTATAGGGTGATTCTTATTGCAGATTTTCTTCAGTAACAAAAACAAATCATACAAATTTCGATCTCAGAAAAGCAATACCCAAGTCGAGGTTTCATTGAAGGACTGAAGGAAGTAAAATTGTGATCGTCAGGACCGCGATAAATACTTAGACTCATAGAAAATGATTGTAACAATAAGTATTTTAAGACGATATGACTCCAGTTACATTATGGCATTTTAAATTACATTAAAATAATAAAGTATGTCAACCGATGACAACAAATATTATAACAAAGTATATTGTAATTCAAATTAAATGTTTAAAGTTTAATTCATTACATTATTGTGATTTACAGATTTTATTTAATAGAATTGAATGAAGCAGTAGGTTGTTTTAACATAGTCTTTTTATAATTCCATTTTAAATGTGATAACGAAGCAAAATTGATCTGCATATTAAATTAAGATATGGAGTACTTAGTTATGTTGCATATATTATTGTCTTAGGCGCACTTATAGAAGGAAGAAAGAACTCCACACCTGATCACATTGACAAATTCATTTATTCGAACAAGTCATTACATCAATCTTTATTATTATAATGCCTTACTGACGATGACCACGAAAAGTCAAAGTGACAGGACGTTTTTGGTCTGTTTTTGGTTTAAACTTTTGGCCAACATTACAATGTGAAAATCTGAACGTTATACAGTCGCGAGCAAATGTTATAGGCACCCTAAATTTTGGGCGAATATCACAGTAAGAAATGAGAAAATAAAAACTTGTAAGTAATACATTATAAATATTTTAGTATTTTAAGAGATCTTATTATTTTTTTGCATATTAGAGTGTTTTTAGTACAGCTATAATACTTTTTAGATGGAGGGGGAAAGGACTTCTCGAAGACTTGAAATATATTAAAAAAATAATATATTTTACAAAAGGTAATCTATAAAGACTATTTAACCATAAAGACAATTATATAAACGTTGAAATAACTGTCACAAAAAAAATGCAAGAAACATGAAACCCATTAGTTTTACCACAGGTGCCTATAACATTTGCTCGCGACTATAAATGATTGGAAGTTAAAAGAAGGACATCTTCCGATGATTTAGCCTTTTTGACTTATATGAGTTTGATATGTATTGTCATGAATTAATCATTTGATATTATTTAAGTGTAAAGTTACTAGTTTTACTTTTATATAATTAAAAAAAAATAGGATATAACAAAAAAAGAATATAGAATGTAGCAGTGGACAGCCATACGATGTCCAGGTGATGTCCTTCAAAGCATTTTCCTTCAGAATGTTCCTTTCAGGAAGTAGAGATTATCGGTAGCGATATACATACACATCGAAATTAAATATTAGAATTTGAACAGTATATTTTTATAACATATATTGATAGATCAAAGTTGGATCTAAGTTCAGTTCGGATGAACATTCTAATTTTTGTTTCACAGTGTACTTATTTTATTTAAATTTAGTGTAATAATGTCTTTATATGTGTTGGTAATCCAAGTGCATTGATATGTCAACAGAAAGATAGGGAAAATTGCTGGAATTCGGTTTCGTCGAAATTTGACGTGCATGCAAGGTTGCATACTGTTTGTACAGTAATTATTTTTTAAGATTGTAAATTTAACATAGTAATAAGTATTTAAAATTTTTAAATATATTTTTCTTATGATCTAGAGACACCTACCTTTATTTTATAATGAGTGTAAGGTGGTTCCAGAATTTTGCAATAATTATTTATTTTAATCGGTTTAAACATTGCGATAGTCCATTCGTCACATGGGCATTCCATGTATTAAACATCTATATTCCCCTCACTTTGGTGAAATTAATGAACTTTCTAAGGTAGTTTGCCCCCCTGCTTCGAAAGACAATCGCTATCGAAGTCTGTTAGAGTATTTCAATTCAGAAGGATTCGCTAGCCAACCTCCGTGAGAGACGGACGTGTCTCGATCAATTTTGTAAAATTTAACGGCTATTTTGATAAAATCCAATTTATTCCAAATGCCAGCCTAAAAATGATTGTTAATTGTTAAACAAAGTTTATTTATCACATTAATTTTATCTAAATTTATCCTATAACCTTTGAGCAATTTTCTCCAACGACGATTTTTCCGAGATATGTTCCTGACTGAGCCATTCTCCGTGATCAGAAGTACGAGGTTCCCATTTAGATGTCCCGTTCCGACCTGCCACCCGGATGCCGCCGGTTTCATTCCTCCAAAGGTACCTCCGCAGTCCAAATCAACTTAAAAAAAAGCTATTATTTATTAATCTAAATCTTATTATATTATGCTTATAAGAAATTTCATTTGGGAGAAGAATTAAGTTATAAGTTGGTAGTTCTTAATGTTAATAGTTGATATGTGTTTACGGCATGAACGGAAATTCAGTAATTTTACCATCATATATTGGACATTCTGATGTTTCACCCACAGAACAGCAATAAAGAGAAACGCAGGTCCTGTACAATTCGTTGGAAACACGTGACGTCATGATACGCCATAGGAAAGCGGCCAGCGGGCCGTGCTTACGAAATATGGCGCCAGATTTTAAAAATTAGATATGTTTCGATTTTCCTTAATCTCATCAGT
Source organism: Protaetia brevitarsis (assembly GCA_004143645.1). Lineage (NCBI taxonomy): Eukaryota > Metazoa > Arthropoda > Insecta > Coleoptera > Scarabaeidae > Protaetia > Protaetia brevitarsis. The sequence continues at coordinate 2,213,852 of RXPK01000126.1, forward strand.
GTGATACGTCTGCTAATAAGAGGTGGCATTTACAGTTTACATTTAATTTAACAATGTCATGATTATATTTTTAATTCATTTTTTAATCATTTTTGAGATTGTAATTTTTCGTAATGTATCTGTTATGAATAATCACAATTTAAGATTAAAAATTATATTATAGCATTATTAAATTAAAATGTAGGTGTAAATATTGACCAATATGCTTGCAAAAATCACAGACATACCTAATTTAAATAAAAAACAACGTTGACTAGCATTAATAGGTTAGAAACAAATCACTATAAACTTTTAAAAGAGAATAAGACATGTTGCTTGTATTAATATAAAAATATAATGAAAAATTTAAATAGCAAATGAACATAAAAGCAGAAAAACATAAATTCTGAAAATTCGAAAACCGTAATATACTTTAATAAGCAATCGATAAAATCTGAAAAGAATGTCAACTGTACCTGTCTTAAATTTGGTTTTCTTAATTCTGAATACTAATTACTACTATTAAAATTTTTTATTAAGCATTAGAAAAAATAGAAATTTTATTGAAACAGTTTTGGATTTTAATTTTTTTAAGGAAACTCCCTCTTCTTGTATGTTTTCATAGATACATAGCCAAAGAACATTTCTAAATGAAACTAAGCGAGGAGAAGTTTGAGCAAATTAGAAACTGATTAACGAAGAGTTCTTTAACTTTGAGCTGCCTTTGAGTAAGTGACAGGAAAGAGGCAAAGAAGTCTTGTTTAAGATGATGAATTGTAAACAATAATCAAGTAAATTGATAAAGATAAATTCGAAATAAAATCGTTACTATCTTGTTTTAAACGAAGTAAATTACTTGATTAATCTTATGGAGATAATTCATCATTAACATTATTGCAGGAAGAATACCATCTCACTTAAACTATAACTACCATGACTCTACTTTTGTTACATATTAACCATACAGCCATGCCAGTCTGACAAACTGCTAATAGCAGTTACGGGTTAAGGTACATCTTTCAATAATGATTATTGTAATCTGGACCATCAAAGACTCTTGTGCATATTCAAAAAAATTCTACAAAATTATACGAATTGATTCTTTAACTCTACCAGTTCTTCGACATCCAGGAAACTTGTAATTTCTGTGGATGTTGGCCATATCTATCTACACAACTAAAATTTTGAATCAAACCTAGTAAATTCACTTAAAAATCAAATTTATTTACTTACATTTTGAAGAGCACAGATGACGGCTTTTTAAACATGTTAGCGGTAAAAGCGGCAAAAATCGGCATTACAGCGAAGAGAAAAGTGAGAAATTATGACAAACTTATTAAAAACAACGGGAAATTTTCTTAAAACTCCCAGTTGCATCATATTTAGAATTACAAGTGCTTAAGGCGCTTAAGGGTAGAGGTTAGGCGAATTTTGCTTGTTGGTTTATGAAGCGATAATTGCCAACATTCATTCAATGAACTGAAGTTGAACTTCTTTCATATCAATAGTTGGTGCCCATGCTAGAATGCGGCGGCCTCGCTCGTGGCTATGTTCGTTTGTTTCCAATAACTCGTATTACCTTTTCATACCCATGGTTTCAGTCGTCTTTTAAGCATAGAATTACTCAGATGAAGGTTCCGAAGACGCGGGAATTTTTAAATTTAATATTAACCGTATTAATTTTTCTATGGTGGAATTACCGACAAAAACGTATTTCTAATTTGTGGTCTCCTTGCAAAAGCTAGTCTTCGGCCGCCAACTTATACTTGATGCGCCTCCCGTTTCTCTCACGCACAAACCGCACTCCCCTTACTAATAAATGAACGCGGGGCAACGAGACGACGAGAACACGGCTCTTTTACGCCGCGTAAACCGTAGTATCTCGAGTGCAGCAGTTTGCGTGCAATCTATTCCGCTTAATGCGACGCAACAATATACCTAGTCGTAGTAGTCGTCGCTTCAGCGCGACGCCAGTGGAGTAGTACAGCGAAACCTAGTTGAGCCGGTGCGCCGGCGACGACGACACCACGGCACAAAGTCCACAGAAGACCCTAACCATTCCTCTCCGCGTATAAAAAGGCGCGCGCCTATGCCCCGTCCAGCATTTGACGACGTGCGAACGTGCAGCGACGTTCTTACGTAATGGTGGCCGACTGACGCGCTCCTCCATATCCACCTCTCTCATTCTATCGCGCGCCGACTACACGCGTGCCGTGCGCTGTCCGCTTGTTTCGTTATTATATCTCGCGCTGTTGTTGTTGTAGTAGTGTTGTGTGTGTGCTTGTGTTGTTGCGTTCGCGCAACTTAGGATAACGTAACTAAATAGAGACGGACGATCGTTCGGAAGTGGCGTACTGTTGTGTGCAGTTAAGAGTGGCTATGCGCTTTACTTGAATTATCGAAGACGGTGTTTAAATACCCCCGCCCCGAAAAAAAAGGTGACTCGCCGCAGTGTTTGTTTTGTTTTATCCTCTTATTCTCCACATCTTCTTCTCTCGGTCATTGTCTATTGCGCGCGTGTTATTTCGTTCATGAAACGAAGAGAATATATACAGCATAATAATAACGTCGTCATTGTTTGGATGAAATCGATGTGTTCATCTACGCTTTTAAAGGACCCTCTGCGATCACCACGCTACTCTTCGCGATGTACTACGATGTGATGTTTGAAAATGTATGTGTGTGCGAGCGCCCTGTGCGTTTGTTTGTTGTTGTTCCTCGAGAATTTTTGCGTAAAGTTCTATTTTAAAGTGCTCCTGTTGGTCCCAATAACGGATAAATGCGAATGACCCTTCTATTGAAGGACTACTAAGCCTTTTTTATTGGTATCATTGTACAGGTGAGTTTCTGTAAGAAGATCTCTTTAAAATGTGTCGAGAGATTGGGATTTTTTGTGAACATCAAATTGTTAGCATCAATTCCTTTAATTCTTTACATTTTCTGGTGTCACTTTAAAAGCTTTTCTTCTATACTGAAAAGAATTAACATCAATTCATTCTGGGAGGTACACTTCTCACAGGAAAAATCGGGACACCACCAATCGAGAATTTTAAAATTTCTTGGGTGTAAATGCAGCTTTCAGAGGATATATGCTCTTATCAAAGCCGTAAATCACTTTTTTGTGTGTATTATTGCCATCAAAGACTAAAAATTTAAACAGAAATATAAATATATAAAGAGAAAAGGTTTATACATTGAATAAACACATTGGAATTTCGGTGGCGGTGTTTTCTTAGAAACACCGATTACGGAAATATTAATGCAAAAAAAATACATAACAACTAAAAGGCCTCTTGAGTAGACGGCACCATTTAGAAATACACATATATGTATTTAACTTGTTTGATATTATGTAGAAATAATTCTTTTTTTAAGAAAACATGGCGATGGGATTTTAAAATTATATTACCTATTACTATGATGTTAGTTACTTAGTTTGATTTATGCCCGAAAGTAATACTTTCGCAATAGACAATATGTCAATCCTCCTGAGGTTTTGAACAATGTGATTTTCCCATTGATTAATTACACTATTATTGATGTATTCATTATTGTTGTTGTTTAGTATTCTTAAATATTGTATTACTACAAAATATTTTTCTATGTATTAAAAAATTGCCAAAAACAGTTTAAGATTATTTACAAAATTTCTAAAGCAATTAATTTCGCAAAGAAATTATTTACTTTATTAACCCTCCGTATATGTATTTTCAAGAAATATATCTTAACTATCGCCTGTGTAATCCAATGTCGTTCTATTTTCTTGAAATATAGCTAACACTTTTGGTCTGTAAACACAGCTTCAGGCAGTAGCAACGAAAAAGTATTAAATGTATCAAATTCAAAATAAATATTTTAGCACTAACTGAGATTGACCAAAAATATGCTTTCTTACAATGTTTGTTATGTATTATAAATTCAATAATATTGTAAATAATTGTTAATAAACCTGTGCTACATAAAGACAGTTTGTAAAGAGACCAAGTGTTGGCCATATTTTAGAAAATAAATCAACGACGTCAGATTACACAGGCGATAGCTAAGATATATTTCCTGAAAATACAATAACCGGAGGGGTAATAAAATAAATAATTTCTTTGTGAACTTAATTGCTTTAAGAATTTTATAAATTATCTTGAACCTGGTTTTGATAATTTTTTATAGATAGAAGAAAACTTTATAGTAATACAATGTTTAAGTATACTAAACAACAATAGTAATTAATACATCAATAGTGTAGTCAATAAATCTGTGAAAATCACATTATCCCAAAACTGAGGAGGCTGACTGACATATTGTCTATTGCTAAACTAATACTCGCGAGCATAAATCGAACTAAGTACGAGCACTAACGAGTAACATTAATATTAAATAATAAAATTCCATCACCATATGTTTTCTTAAAAAAGAATTATCTCTGCATAACATCAAACAAGTTAAATACATATATATTTCTAAATGAAGCCGTCTATTCAAGAGTTCTTTTTCTTGTTATGTATTTTTTTTTCATTGGTATTTCTAAAGGAAACGCCGCCACCGAAACTCCGATTTGTTTATTCTATACATAAACCTTTTCCTCTCTATATATTTATTTTTCTGTTTAAATTTCTACTCGTTACCTTTAATGGGAGTAATATACATAATTAAGTGATTTATGGCTATGATAAGTGAATACCTCCTCCGAAAGTTGCATTTACAATCAAGAAATTTTAAAATTCTGGATTGCTGGTGTCCCGATTTTTCCTGTGAGAAGTGTACTAATAGATTATAAGGAATCAATCAAGAATGAAACAGTATTTAAAGTATACATTAGCAAAATCCAGGGTATTGATAAGAATTGTATATTGATTTTACCTTTAATAAAGCTACATTATTTACGGAGATGTAATTACAGATAATATAATACGAATTATTTAAAAGCATATTCTTCAGCGTATTACCCATTAATGGCCAAGCATCAAGATAATTAAAATTTTGTTAAAAAAATTATATCTATCCTTTATTTACGATTAAATTAAGGGAAAAATAATATTGATAATAATTTTCATTGTTTACATGGAAAATACTTTGGCAGAATATCTGAATTAAAACCAACTTAATACTAATTTGCTCCACAAATATTATTTAAAAAAGAAGTAATCAAAAAAAAAAATATTCTGTTAGTATTTCTGAGACTTTGGCTATTAATGGGTTAGATTATGAAACTACAAAACTGATAAATATATGAACCATTCAATGCATTATTTTTCGCACCAATTTTGGACTACCCACACGCTCTATAAGATCCAGAAAGCCTATTGGCTTAGAAATCAAGCCTGTAATTTTTTGGTACGTCCCACAGAAATGTTTATTTTATTTACATTTTTATCTATACGATTGATCTACTCATCTAACGGAAAAGAACTTTTATAAATAGGATATTTTCATATAAAATTGAATTTAAGATTTCTGAATGCATACATGTTGAATTTTTCATTAGTAAAATGCCTTTACATTTATCTAACAATAATAACTATTGATCATCGACATCATACAAGACAAACGACTATAACACTTAAGAAGGATACCAAGTCACAAACCATGGCTCACTGACAAAATAAAGAGAATGTCGATTTTAAAACGTCAATTGCACCAGGGAGTGTTGATGGGAAAGATTTCTGGAGAAATTTACAAAGAATTTTGTAAGAAATTGAAAGAAGAAATTAATGCATCAAAGAAGAAAGACATACTCCAATCAAATACTAAACTCAGCAAACAAAACGCGAACAACTCGGAACATTATTAAGAACATACAAGGTCAACAGCGAAAAAAAGGTTTTGATATAAAATGATTTAAACACAACCAGTGAAAGTACCGAAGAAGTAATGAACGCTATGAATAAATATTACACGAAATCATGTAAAGATATCATATTCTTCTTGCAATAACTTCGTTTTTCAAATTGATTTCAACTCCCTTTAACATACCAGAAAGCATCGTCAACACAACATGATCGCAGCTGGGATATGCAGTCAGTTTTATGAAGATTACTGAGTAAACCTTCACAATTTGACTGTCTTAAGGCCGTTTTACAGCTAGTTATTTATTGCGCAATTTATTGGCCAATTTAAAATTTTACGTGTGTAACACGGATTAAATACGTGCTGTATACGTAAAATTTTAAATTGGCCAATAAACTGCGCAATAAATGGCTAGGTGTAAAACGGCCTTTACAGAGATTATCGTTTAAAACAATTACTTTATCATTAATCCATTGTCTGGCAAATGGCACATACACTTCATCGACGTATATATGAAGCAGAAGCATCCGTAAAAAAATATCAGAAGAAACAAATTTGGGCTCAGTGTGCTACCATGCGGGATACCCTTGTTTATCGTAAGTTCACTTGAATAGGTGTTGTCGACTTTGACGCATTGCAGAGGGTTACATAAATATTTAGAAAACCAGAGCACAAAGACGCTAGCACGAAAGTATTTATTTAATTTAGCCAATAAAATGTCATTCAAGCTGTCAAAAGCTTTACTGTAATGGAGGAGTAGCAAGAAAAAAATCGTGATTACAATCTATAACCACAGCGAAGTCAGTAGTAACTTTAAGCACATGAATAACCAAAGGTTTTTTTTTGAAAATTGATTTACGGTAAAATCAATTTTCAATTAGGCTGTACTATAATTTAGCACTTTGTTTTCGATTTTATCGGATATATAACCAATTTAGAATTTGACGACATAAAATATTAGCTTTTGTTGACTCGGTTATCAAAATATTACTTTTTTTTTTAATAAAAGCGTTCCTAACTGCCAACATATCACGGTAAACAACAAACATTGCCATTTTTGTTCTATACGCCTACTAGAAAGCAACAAAAGCACATTTTGACAGTTTTCTGTCTTAACTAGTTTGTTTTATGTCGAATACTTGATATTAGAACTGAAAGTTATCTTTTATTGAAAATGCTAAAGCTAGATAAGGGCTGTTCGAACATGCAGTTCACGAACGCTTCGTGATCACGTGAACCAATCAGAGAACAGATTGGAGTTTTCGCGAACTGGAATGCGTTGTCTGATTGGTTCGCATGATCGTGAACCGTTCGCGAACTAAATGTTCGAACAAACCTATAAATTAAAATTATGTTTATATCCTGTATTGTCTCTTAGCAGCCGTTGCTGCTAAAAGACAATAGATAACTGTTCGCATACACATCAATTTTAATACCAGATTAATGTAAATAGTGAATTACCTCTCGTTGATAATAGCATTAAACATTTGACATTAATAGAATCAATAAATTTTGCAAATTACCTTAAATTTTCAAATGATAATTTCGAGATTTCCAAGAAAAGATCCTTTTATCGTTAAATATTCATAATAAATTTATATAATATATTGTGTTAAAAATACTTAACTGAATGCCTCATAAAGAATTATTACAAAAAGCTACAACGTTCTTACAATACGAAAAATGCCATCTTTGTATCAACACTAATGTAGCGTTAAAAAAAAAAAACGAATTTATTTCAATTGACAATTTTTGTTTGTCACTCCCTATGCAGATTTGAATAATTCCCAAGTGTCATTAATAATTCACGGTATTAACGCATATACGTAATGCCGTGTTTAATTGGAGCGCTTCATCGTAGATACAACAACCTTGAAATTCTTTACTTAAATTACATTATGTAACCTTTGTATAAGTGAACTTAACCATTTATTTGCTTACTACATAATTTTTTTTTCTGTGCGTATGAGAACAATTTACAGATTACTTAAATGAAATTATATGTTTTGGCGGGAAATTGTATGGTTGACTTAAATATTTTATTTACCTACATATTTTTTTTTCTGCAAGTCTAAGAACAAATAGAGAATTATATAACGTAGTTTAATGCACTGTTTTTAACGAAAAAAAATGATAATTAACTTAAACCAACGAGGTGGTGTTTTGAGACCTTTATTGTTTGTGAGTGAATTTAAAGTATATATATTTACCTTCATATTTTTTCTGCACGTTTAAAAACAAATAGAAGATTACGCGGTTGAAAATACTGTTTTTAACGAGCAATTTCATTATTAATTTAATCCAACAAGGGGGTATTTTGAGTCCTTTATTGTTTGTAAGTGAATTTAAAGTATATATATTTACCTTCATATTTTTTCTGCACGTTTGAAAACAAATAGAAGATTACGCAGTTAAAAATACTGTTGTTAACGAGCAATTTCATTATTAATTTAATCTAACAAGGGGGTGTTTTGAGTCCTTTATTATTTGTAATTGAACTTAACCTATTTAAAGCCAGTGTTCCCAAATGGAAACAATTTGAATGATACCTGATAATTAATATACCGCCTAAATACAAAATTTTGCTAAAAATGGAAACAAACAAAAAAAAAATATAGAAAAAAACTTGGCCACAAATGGGTTAAAATATTTATTTTACCTACATATTTTTTTCTGCACGTTTGAAAGCAAATAGAAGATTACGCGATTGAAAATACTGCTTTTAATGAGAAATTTCATTATTAATTTAAACCAACAGGTGATGTTTTGAATCCTTTATTGTTTGTAAGTGAACTTAACCTATTTAAAGCCAGCGTTCTCAAATGGGAACAATTTAAATGATACCTGATAATTAATATACCGCCTAAATACAAAATTTTGCTAAATATAGAAACAAACAAAAAAAAATATAGAAAAAACTTGGCCACAAATGGGTTAAAATATTTATTTTACTTACTTATTTTTTCTGCACGTTTGAAAACAAATAGAAGATTACTTGGTTGAAAATATTGTTTTTAACGAGAAATTTTATTATTAATTTAAACCAACGAGGTGATGTTTTGAGTCCTTTATTATTTGTAAGTGAACTTAACCTATTTAAAGCTAGCGTTCTCAAATGGGAACAATTTGAATGATACCTGATAATTAATGTACTGTCTAAATACAAAATTTTACTAAAAATAGAAACAAGAAAAACATCGGAAAAAAATGGTCTCAAATGAGTTAAAATATTTATTTGACTTACATAATTTTTCTGCACATTTGAAAACAAATAGATTAAATAGAAAATTAGGCGATTAAAAATATTGAGAAATTTCATTATTTACTTAAACCAGCGAAGTGATGTTTTAAGTCCTTTATTGTTCATAAGTGATTTTAATCTATTTGATCTATTTGAAGCCAGCGTTCCCAAATCGGAACAATTTTAATAATGCCTGATAATTAATATATAAATAAATACAAAAATCTTGCTAAAAAGATTAATAAAAAATAGGTATTTATTTACCTACATAATTCTTCTGTAGGTTTGATGATAATAATTATACAATCACACAGTTTAATGTATCTACTATTTTTTATTGAGAAATTTTATTATTAACTTAAACCAATGTTTCAGATTCATTACTTGTTATTCTAATCCTTCAACAATTTTTTTGGTATGCATTTAAAAAACAAATAAAAATTCCTTCATTCATGTTTTTGGCGGGAAATTTGATTATTAGTTTAAACAGTTGCAATGGTGTTTTTATGTCCGTCATTCAATGTTAATTTCTTATTTTGTATATTGTATCCACATCACTGATGTCTAATTTTACTATTCTTAAACAATTATTTTAATATTATAGGCGCCAAATTTAATACCCAACATTTTAAAATTCCTTCTTCTCTCACAATGAAGCTAAAATAGCCGTTATCCCTTGTAACCTACTACTGCATGTTATCGGGGCGAATAGGCAGACACAATAGAACTATTTTCTTTTCATTTTTTTTTTCCTTTTCTTCCCACCTCCTTCCTTCCGCTGCTAGAACATCTGTCTCGCCGTCACTAGTTAATACATATATATAACTCTCGGGTAAACTATACGAAAGGCGCACAAAGCTGTTCTAAGAGAGGGGTGGGGAGCCGTAAGGACGATGGGTCGCTTCCCTCAGGTTTCGATCGATAAAGTTAAGTTCGTATTATGTAGACTGTAGGGCTATTACTTTTACCGATATTCTATTTCGAATGGGCATAGCATTACGATGACATGGGGACACATTAAATGTATACGTGATTGCACTGTTATGATTTTTTGAAGGGGAATTTTAGTGTTGATATGTTGGAAAATATAATTAAAGTTTGCAGACATCTTATATTCATTTGATCGCTTATCTGGTTTACAAAGAAAACAAATATTGTAGAAAAAATCTGAAATAATACGTAAATTAAAATTTTGAACGGAAAATTTTGAACGTGGTGTATATCAGATATTTTTAACATACACTGATGCCCAAAAATATTCACTACTTTTATTAAGACAGTTTTATTTATCCTATATGCAATTGTTGTACTATTTTTAGAATAGGTGATGCTTTTTCATTATTAAATAACCTTCGAACAAGTTGTAATTTAATTGAATTTAAAAAAAAAACTACTTAAATTTATATTACAGCAAACAATTTCATTTCTAAGCAAGTTTTTATTAAATTTAATTTGTTATTTTTTTTTTATCATATTTTGTAAAATTATTCAAGCATATGAGCAATTTCAGAAAATTGCACTAAAAAATTATAGGTAATTATTAAATACTATACGAGGAAATCATATTACGTATTTTTATGTACTAATGTCAACATGTAATGTTTTATTTTGTTCTTTCAATTTTTCATTTAAATTTTGTATAGATTTAGTGTTGTAGCCTGATTATAGTAACTACCATTACGGGTGCTAGATAAACATGCGGTAAAAATTCAAGGGGTTATTCCTTGGCTTATTCTAAGATATTTTGTCTTAAGATGATTTTTGAAAAACCCCTTTGTTTCGAACAATACAGGGCGAACAAAATTTGCAACAACCATATTCGATATTCGTTGAAATTATTAAATGTAAATAAAAGTATGGTTACGTCATGAGTTTATCAAGTACAAAATTGTTTACAATGCGTTGTTATTTTTTCGATCCCGATCACATGAAACGGCTGTTTTATCTAGTAGTGGATTCATTTGAATTACGTCTCATGGGTCGCATTTGTTTAAATTGAGTGACGTTTGGCTATTTGACGTGTCTTTAATAGTTAGTGAAATCCTTTATCATGATGTATACGAACGCCGAGATGACTGACATGCATTTCACGTATGAACTTGCTGATGACAACTCATTAGAAGCTAGACGATTGTACGTTGAACGATTACCTACCTGCCCGTAATGTCCCCAACCGAAAAATCTTCGAACACATTCATCGACATCTTCGTGAAACAGGTTCAATGAAACGAAGTGGAGGGCCAGGAAGATCAATGATTGCAAGAACGGTACAATTGGAACAGAATGTGCTGATGGAGATGATAGAGGAAGATCCTGGTAGTTCCACGCGAAAATGTTAAAATACTTTGAATGTAGTCATTGGACCAGTTTAGAAAATTCTTAAGGACAATTTGTTGTATCCATACCACATTCAACGCGTTCAGGCACTACTACCTGCTGATTTTCCTTCACATATTGCATTATGTCAATGGATATTGCAAACATTAGTTCGCACCCTCTATTCCTGACACAGATTCTTTTTACCGATGAAACCAGTTTCTCAAGAAATGCAATAAGGAATTTTCATAATAACCATGTGCGGGCAGATGAAAATCCGCATGAGGTATTTGAAGATCGTTTTCAACATCAGTTCTCGTTGAATGTTTAGGTTGGAATTGTGAGTGACTATCTAATTGGAGCGGTATTTCTACCAGGAAGACTTACTGGCGTGGTGTACCGCAATTTTTCGGAAGCAACGCTACTTGAGTTTCTGGAGGATGTACCATACGCGACAAGAATTGCAATTGTGTCAATGCACCAATGGTGCACCCCAATTACAGTTGGTTGCACGTAATTTTGAACAGGAGGAAGCTCATCTCGCAAATTTATTGCAGATTGAGCAACTTTACATGTATCTTTTGATAATAAATGTTGTTACTGTCGCAAATCTTGTTCGCCCTGTACCATCGAAACAAAGGGGTTTTTCAAAAATCATCATAGGGCAAAATATTTTTTAGAATAGGCCAAGAAATAACCCCTTGAATTTTTGCCGCATGTTTACCTAACACTCTGTATATTTGAACTAACTAAAAGGACTTTGTTAGTTTGACCTAAATTTTGGTGATCATAATTAAAATATCACAACGATTATTTTTCACGTGATACGTTTCAAGGGTTGGATTGAACTCTTGCTAGGATTACTATAACAATATGAATTTGTTGTACTAACAATAAATATTTAACAATTTTTTTCGCTCCTGCAGCAAAAAATGGTTTGTCATAAACAACCAAACAACATTGTTAAATTAGCTAAATTTTGGTTAGCTCAATATTTTTCTGAGTATACACTGTAAAAAAAAGTTGGAGTAAAATTACATGTAAAATCGTTGGTAACAAAGTTGCCAACAATTTTACAGGTAAATTGCTTCATAAGGTAAATTTCTACCATCTAGTAATTTCACATGCTGACTGTGTTTTTCAAAGATTGTACTGTAAAATTCGTATGTAATTTTATATGAACTCTATATTTACCGAACACTGAAGTAATTTTTATATGTGATTTTATAAAGAGAGCAAGCAATTTACCTAATTCTTTTATAGCACCTAATAGGGTCATACTGAATCGCTCAACCAGCGATCAAGAATGAACACGCTACGATTGTTTGTGACGTACATGATATCATTGAGCCAATAATAAGTTCGACAAACGAATAGAATTACCTACGCGCACAGATAAATAATCAATAACCAATAACATTGCGGCGTATGATTTCGTATTTTCCATGATATGTATAGTTTTTTAACCGAAAATTTCAAGTAAAAACAAATAAATATGAAAGATCCTCATATTATTACAGCAAAATTAAAAGTTCACTAGTAAAATTACTTTTAAAGTGCACTAAATACCCCAAAAAAATATCAATTTTACACTTTTAAGTAAATTTTGAGAGTAAATACAAAATTGTACATGTTTTTTTCCTGTATTTTCCTTTTGAATTTTTGTTACATCTTAAATTTACATGAAAAGCTATAAATTTACCCGAAATTTCTTTTCCATGTTAAATATCCTAGAAAAACATGTAAAACAAATTTACATGATTTATTGTGGTAAATTCACAACGTTATTACATGTAATATTCCTGATTACCATGGCAAAATTACTGTACTTTTTTACAGTGTAGGATCAAACCAACAATTTTTTGAGTTTGACGCTTTTAGTACTCAGGTACAGAAAGCTCTGCGATAGAAAATATTTGAAGAAGAGCTTTTATAGTGTTATTAACTTCTATAAAATATGGACATCTTTTATAAGAGTTTTATAAAAATTCTTCGTTAAAGAATTTTTAAAATTAAAAATTTGATTACACTTTCTATATTTAACCAAACTCAAATAAAACACTTTTTATAATACAAGCTTTGCATAATACAAAAAGAAATATATTTAAACTAAAAATACTGATTTTGGCAATAGCCAAACGAAAACTTGATTATATTTAATGTAATTTTTTACATATTTACAGTTTATACAAGCATAAACATTTTTCTTTTAATTATTATTATTAATGTGGTCCAAACAAGAAAAACCAGAGATCCAATCATTTTTTACGTATTTCTTTAAATCCTAAGTATTAAAATTATAAACGAAAATGCAAATAAAAAACAAATCAACATTTAAATCCACATCGACTGGCCTCTTTAAACAGTTAAAAAGAGCCAGAGAACATTCACTGTGACGCCACAATAACCGGCTGCCACTACGATCATCTCTAGTTGGCTGTTCCGATGCCTAACCTTGCGAACTAGTCGGTCAACCTTTGTTTCCGATTGTTGCCCTTCGTTACTCCACATCGTCGCACGGCCGACAGAGACGGACGTATATACCGTATTTACACTGTAAACGCGATGTCGTCCTCTATTCTCCCCGCATCTAAACGCAACAGTCCTGCGTCTGTCCTGGGCTCACTTCCGTCCGTGCAGGCTCGCTGATGTTCGCCCGGGTTGTTGACACTGCTTGCGTTACCGGGGCATACATACATACGTATAAGTAAGTAGTATACGGCGGTATGCCTTTACCTGAACTAATTGGGAACCCCTCCTTATCGCGTTGAGAATGAGAGCGAATGTCTCGAGTTCCCGTAAGCGGGGATTTCTGTGTGGGAAAGCTGACTGGTTTCTTTTAGGGATTCTTCTAGTAATGATGCTCTTCTCTAGGAGTTTCGTTTTATTAAAAATATTAATTTAACTCCGGAAGAAATTAGAAAATGGTGGAGTTTATATCTATTACTTCCTTTTTCTTCAAATTTAAATTTACTAAACTTTCTATTTAAATCTAAGTATACAGATAGATAAAGTTTATTTGTATTGCCAATGTACAGAAAAAAATATCGTATAAAACGTAAACACGGCAAAATACATGTCGTCAAATAAATATTATATATGTATATATACAGGGTGTTAGGTAAACATGCGGCAAAAATTCAAGGGGTTTTTCCTTGGTCTATTCTAAGAACATTTTGTCTATGATGATTTTGGAAAAAACCCTTTTGGACGAACAAGATTTGCGACAGTAACAACATTTTATTATCAAAAAGTTCATGTAAAGTTGCTCAATCTACAATAAATTCTGAAAAATTCTGATTGGTTGACGCTTCTGAATGTCTAGAAAAATAGTCAATCCTCATATCTGAACAAAGAATTCACACGAAATTCTAGTCATTTCTGTTCTATTAAATACGCGTAGTCAACTCGTCTGGCAAAGTTTGGAAAAATCAACACTAAAATATTTGACTAGCGCAAAATTAACGCCAACACCGTAATATTTTCAACAGTGTACGGGCAGGAAATCGTTCAATTACAATCGTCTAGCTTCGAATGAGTTGCCATTAGCAAGTCCATACATGAAATGCATGTCAGTCATCTCGGCGTTCGTATATATCATGATAGAGGATTTCACTAACTATTAAAGACACGTCAAACAGCCAAACGTCACTCAATTTAAACAAATGTGACCCATGAGACGAATTCAAATGAAATACACTACTAGATAAAACAGCCGTTTCATGTGATCGAGATCGAAAAAATAACGACGCATTGTAAACAATTTTTTGTACTTGATAAACTCATTGGCGTACACCATACTTTTATTTACATTAATAATTTCAACGAATATCGAATATGGTTGTCGCAAATTTTGTTCGTCCTGTATCTTCGAAACAAAGAGGTTTTTCAAAAATCATCATAGGACAAAATATTCTTAGAATAAGCCAAGGAATAACCGCTTGAATTTTTGCCGCATGTTTACCTAACACCCTGTATATAAAAATACTTGTTTACAAAAACAAAAACACAAAAAAAGGAAAAAGCATAGTTACAAAAATTAGGAAAATGATTCATCCAGTGTGTAGCAGCATTTGACAATTAACATAGCTTTTAATTTACGTTTAAATTGTTTAATAGTGCTTGCAGATTTTATCTCGCCTGTAAACGCATTGTAGAATCTACAGCCAACACTAAAAAATGATTTTTCATATTTTGTAGTTCTATATCAGCCAGGATGTAAAATGTGTTTAAACCATGTAGAGTATTTATGAAATAATTCAAATTTTTCAAAAAAAAAACGATTTGTATTTATAAATACAGTAGACTTCCCATTATTCGAATCCCAGTTTACCACCTTATCCGAAAGGAATGGAAATTTTGGGTCGGCCAGTTTAACCGAAACAAGTCTAGGTGAAACTTCCGAGAACTGAATTTTTCGTTACAATTATTCAATACAGATATTCTTGTAGTGGGATGTAAAAGATTCCATTCTTTTAATCGAGATTTTTCTTTGGGTAAACCCAAAATCCTATATCAATTCATTCAGATCTGATTGAGTAATTAGATGTAGTTCATTAGAAGGAGCATACGTCAGATTACTTGAAAACACATCGTTTATATCTGCCTCGTCGTGGTATTTGCAAAACAATTTTAATGCATTGGAGTTAGAAGCTCACAATCAGTTCTATTTAACGGTTTGCTTACAGATAGAATGTCAACATATACTCGTACATTACTTTGTGTTTAATTTCTTTTTGTAAACGTGACGTATTTAAAACTGTATCGTTTTGAAATATCAACCTTCTAAAAATTATATAAAAAAATATATGCAAACTTGCATAACAACGTAATGTTTACTCAATGACAAAAATAGATTGTTAAAACCCAAATAATTTATACATAGATTTTTGTTACCTTGAGCAGGTTTTTTCAATTATATAATTGTTTTTCGTTTAGTTTTCGTTCGTCTACGTCTAGGGGAAAACAAAGATTAAAAAAATGTTTATTTTCCATATGATCAAAAAAAAAAAAAAGTAATCTGAAAACATGTTTCAATATAAAAATATTGCAGATTATCATTTAAAAACATTTTCCTTTCTTGTGTTTTGCAAAAATTTCAATTTATTAATATGGTTTAGCTGGCAAATTAGCAAAAATTTAATACAGAAACACAATCTACGGAACAAAGGATTTTCTAGTTGGATGATTTTAAAGAATGTTATCTTTATGTTTGTAGTAGTGTGTAAGTAAAATACAAATCCTATTTAAGTTTCTGAAGTTAAGTAAATGAGTAATCTAACGAAATAAACATTTATTTTTTACAATAGTTAAAATAAATTCTATAAATTGTCCTTAGTAGTTGCAGTTTTCATATGTAATACCCTAGTTAGTATAAAGCTACTTTCTCAACAACACACGATTTTGTAGTGGTTGGAATCAATCAATTATAATTTCCGATAAAGACCAATTTTGTACAAAGAAAAAACATAATTTGTCATATACAGACTGATTCAAAATAAATGCGCACCATTGCTATCTCTGTTATTATTGATTCTAGAAAGTAAGTTAAATTAGCAAAATATTAGTGTTTTTAATGCTGATTAATATGCAATAGACGAAAAAACAATTGCATGACGCATTTCCAAGAAATGTTGACATTTATATATTTTTTTTCAATTGAACACCCTGTATATTGTTAAAAAAATTGAAGATATTTTAATTTGTGATGCAAAAGTTTTAATAAAATATCGTCTTAAAACTAATAATAAAGAATTTATGGTTGTTTTTAATTGATGCCAAAGATATGTAAAATTTATAGTAGGCTTCTTTCACTTTAAGTCAAAACAAATAGTATGTTATTTGAAACTGTCAAAAACGCACTGAGCTTAAATCTTTTACACGTTTAAGTATTAAAAAAAGGTGGTTATTTCATTTTTGTGTTGTGTTCCTTACTTCTAATTGTTATTATAACATTATTATTATTAGTAGCTTGAACAGTTTTTGTTATATTTAGTTCTAAGTATTAGATAATATCTCACCATGGTATTTTCTCATTTGGAGAAATGCAATATGCTAGAAGCATACATTGTATGCGGCAAAAATTCAATAAGGACTGTCGAATATTATGCAGAACAGTATCCTTTACGACAGCAACCAGATCGGCGTTTACTTTCGAAAACTTTACAGACGATTTAGGCAACATGATTCCTTATTTAAGAAGAAAATAACAAAGAAAAATATCATTATCAATGAGGAGGTAGAAATTACAGTGTTAGCATATTTTGAAGCCCATCACGAATTTTCCATTAGAGATGCTACTAAGGAATTGGGTTTAAGTTACGCGTCAGTTCAGAGTATTTTTAAAAAGCATAAGTATATCCCATTTAAGTACCGAACCTCACAAACATTACAACCAGGAGATTCGAACAGGAGGTTGGCTTTCTGTGAATGGTTTATTAATTTTTGTGATGAAAATTTGAATGGAGCACAATGTATTTTATGGAGTGATGAAACAAATTTCTCCAATAGAGGAATGTTTAATAAGAAGAATGAACACTACTGGTCGCAAGAAAATTTATTAATAATGCGTCCACATGCTGCACAAGTTCGATTTAGTTTTAAAGTCTGATGTGGATTAATTGGTTCGACAGTCGTTGGTGCAGTGTTCTACAATGGTACATTGAGAGGAGAGAGATATCTGGAATTTATTCTTACCGTTCCAAAGGATTTCCTTGATAATGCCAATTACCTGATACGCCAAAATTTGTACTTCCAGTAGGACGGTGCTCCGACACACAACTGCCGCATAGTTCACAACTATCTGGACATCATCTTTGCCGATAAGTGGATTGGTACAAATGGGCCAATTCGATGGCCAGCACGCTCTCCTGACCTTTCACCTTTAAACTTTTTTCTTTGAGGATATTTAAAAGATCAGATATACAGGACGCGGTACAACAACGTGAGCGAATTGCAAAATAAGGTTAAGGAGGTTTTTCGTCAATTGGATGGAAGCACAATCTTAAGAGCTATCCAGAGTATGCTCAAACAGGCACGAAAATGTATTGAGAATGAAGGTGATACCTTTGAGCAGTATTTATAAATTATGCATTTATTTTTTCCTTTTCATTTTAATTTCAACAACATTATTTTAATATGTAATGTATTAAAATAAACATCAACCACAAATACATGTATCTGTTTTATTAAAACTTAATTTTTTATACTGCTCTATATTTTACAAAATAAAAACCATTATACTTTCTTTATTATTTGTTTTAAGAAAATATTGTATTGATCCTTTTGCATCGTAAATTAAAATATCTTTAATTTTTTTAACAATATACAGGGTTTTTTTAAAGCTTTAAATCTTGACCATGTATATATAATATTTGATTTCTTTTTTCTTGGTTTTTAGGTCTTTAATATTAAAACATGAATGAATACGACGACGACGTTTTGCTTTATTTAAATTTTTTTTTATTTATTTGCTATACACCAATACACCATTAGGCCTAGCAAAACAAATTATACATAAAAAATGACAATTAATTGAAAATTTTACAAATATACCTATCACAGAATTCATTAATGCAGTAGAATTAACACTAACACAAACATATTTCCAATACAAAAATAAATTTTATAAACAAATTTTTGGATGTGCAATGGGTTCACCAATTTGTAGTATCATTGCACAAATTGTTTTAGAGTATATAGAAGAAAAAATTTTAAATAAAATAAATTTCGAAATAATTTTTTTCAAAAGATATGTAGATGATTGCATAACCGCGCTAGAAGAAAAAAATATACCAGTTTTACTTGAAAATTTTAATTTCTTTCATCCAAGATTAAAATTTACAATTGAAATCGAAGAAAACAATAGCATTACCTTTTTAGACCTCAAACTCATCAGCAATGATAACAAAATTTTAACTCAATGGTATACTAAACCAACATGGTCTGGACGTTATCTAAATTTCAAGTCTTCACAACCTTTATCTCAAAAAGTTAGTGTTATTATTAGTTTAGCTGATAGAGCAATAAAATTAACAAGTCCAGTTTTTCGATCAGATTACTATTACAAAGCAAAAAAATTCTAGACAAATAATTATCCAAATTCTCTTATAAACAAAATATTCAAACAAAGAATCTTTCTTTTTTATAATAAATCAACAAAAAATATAAATAATACTCAAACAATTACAAAATTCATAAAAATTCCTTATGTTAAACATTTATCCAAAAAAATAAATCAAATTTTCAAACCATATAATTACAAAATTGCCTATCAAAACACAAACAAACTACAAAACCAAATCTATTCAAAATTAAAATCAAAAATTGAAAAAAGTAAAACATCACACATAGTTTATAAATAGACTGTCAAAATTGTAACGGTGTATATATAGGTGAAACCATGCAATATTTGGAAAATAGAATAAAAGGACACAAATACAATAAAAATCTTACAGCTTTAAAAAAAAACATGAAATAACTCAAAATCATACCTTTGATTTCAACAACGTAACAATTTTAAACAAAGAACAAAATTTAAAAACACGTAATATACTTGAAATAATTCAAATTTATAAACATAAAAATGCAGTCAATGATAAAACCGATATACAATATTTCACAAAATTATATAATTTAATTTTATAACTAAATAAAATATTTGTAAAGAACTATTTAATTACAAACTTCAAAAACAAATAATCAAAACAGCCTATTTTAAAATGCAATCTTTAAATAAAACATAATAATATATTCAAAATCATAGCAAACAAAACAATTTGTCATTTATTAAATAAAAACATTTTATTTATAATTTACAATTTCTACATTTATTTATATATCTACTTGAAAAAGCTTTTAAATAAAGCGAAACGTCGTCATCGTATTCATTCATGTTTTAATATTAAAGACCTAAAAACCAAGAAAAAAGAAATCAAATAATATACAGGCTGTTCAATTAAAAAAAAAAAAAAACATAAATGTCAACATTTCTTGGAAATGCGTCATTAAATTGTTTTTTCGTATATTGCATATTAATCAGCGTTAAAAACCCTAATACTTTGCTAATTTTACCTACTCTCTAGAATCAATAATAACAGATATAGCAATGGTGGGCACTTAATTTGAATCAACCTCCTGTATAACCGTACATCACTTTCAAAACATCTTTCCTTTACCTTATTGACTCAATTAATGGTACAAAACTTGTGTAATAATTCCTCCTAAATAATCAACCGATACGTCGCTGACATCAGATGAGGCGAGCACGTGCCAGAAGCCGCGCTAAACAGCGCCAACTGCTTCTTCGGTGGTGCCCGGCCATCTGGCTGCAGGTGTTCCGTTGCCACCTCTCAACAGGTGTCAGCGGACAGCAGACCGCGTGCTACCTCCATATATACTACCAAAGCCGTAATGGTAATGATGATGACGATAATGATAATAATGCCATCTCAGACCGAAGTATACATAGTTACTGCGTACTTGACTAACCTTTGTTCTTGTTTCCTTTGCAGGGAAGGATCGTACGTCCATCAACAGGGATACAACGTAAGTATTAAACTCCTACTGTTTAGTGGCTTGATTGAGATCTTGCTGTCTCGTAATTATGTCGCGTGATTTAGAGAGATTGTCACACTGAAGATGATTATTAATATGCGAATGAATGCAATGTGTTTATTGGTATTTGTTATGAAACTCTGTAACGATGTTTACATAAACTCTGTATAGGCAATTGGAACGGTGTATAGTTTATTAAACTGATTCATTTCTTTTCTTTATCTTCATTATCTTTTTTTTTACATATACAGGGTCGCTAAAAAGTATGGATACAGTTAAATATTATGAAAACTATTGAATAAAACTTGTTGAAATTTGGTACATGGTTAAAAGTATTTAAATTCTATCGTTTTGAAGATGTTCTTCAAATTTCTATCTTTATTTGTTCTGGGGATACAAGGCTAACTTGATTTTTTTTTTAAATGACACGAAGGGTGAAATTTAATATTTTTGAAAAGAGAATTTTTTTCTGCGTTCTGTGATGTAACACATCCATATCTTATTTTAATCGAAACTTAAAAAAAAAAATTCGAACTAGTAAAATTTTGAAAAATGAAAAATTTTGTTAACCGTGAAAATGTTATCTTTATCTATCGTTACTTCTTTGCTGCGTGAAGTTTGACCAAAAAAATAAATAATAATAGTTAATAATAATTGTAAAAATAACACATTTAACTGAAACAGAACAGATTTTAATAAAAAGAAGCTCAAACAAGAAATTACATAATTTTTATGTTACAAAAGATGTTCGAAATGATTTCCATTTACCTCCTGGCAATAATGAACACGTTGAGCAAAATTTTGCAAAGAATCAATCAAAATATTTGGAGAAATACTGGCAATTTCGTTTCTTATACGTTATTGTAGGTCTTCGATTTGTAATGGTTTGTTGACATACACTCGATTTTTTTACATGACCTCACAGGAAAAAATCAAGTGGGGTTAGATGAGGAGACCTAGCTGGCCATTCAATAGCCCCCCTTCGCCCTATCCATCTACTGGAAAATCTTTCATCCAAATATTCGCGCACTTGACGACCAAAATGCGGCGGTGCTCCGTCTTGTTGAAACCATATGGTTTCTGTTGGTATACAATTTCGATTGCCGTGGTTTGGAAATATTTCCCTAAGTCGTGGAACAAAATGTTTTGTTGTAAAAGTTGCAAATATCTTTCAGACGTTAAATTGCCGTTAATGAAAAAAGGACCTACGATATTTCGACCAATAATGCCACACCAAACATTAATTTTCGATGCTGCATATGAACCTGCTGTATCCAATACGGATTTTCTGTCAGACCAATATCGACAGTTATGGCGGTTAACATATCCATTTAGACTTATCAGAGAAGAGGACTCGATTAAGAAAGTTACCATCCTGATGTATTCTGTGCATCATAGTTTCGCAAAATTCGGTTCTGCGGTCAAAATCGTCGTCACTTAATTCTTGTGGCAAGTGGATTTTATAAGGATGATATTTTTCGCGTTTCATTATTTTTTGTATGGATCCTCTACTCATGTTGTGGTTCAACGCCAACTATTGTACTCAATTTTTTGGATTTTCTACCACATCCAACATAACATTCAAAGAATTTTCTTCGTTGGTAATAATTCGAGGTCGCCCAGGTCTTGCACGGTCTTTAACGCTACCAGTTTCTTGAAATCTTTGTAAGGTTTTTGAAACCGTCGGGCCTGGAGATCGGTTCCCAGTTTGGATGAATTTCATTAAAAAGAGTCACTACTTGAGCACAACTTCGTTTTTTGTAGCCATAACCAACCATCATGAGAATTTCTATATACGCTCAGTTTCGCTTAAATATACCATTATTATACAAATTATTGCACACAAGTTTAATTTTTGGCGAATATGCAAGTGACACATCGTCAATAACAGCATTTTCAAAGCTAACTTAGTTTTATTTTTCCAGAATTAAATTTTTGAATTTAATTTTTTTTTGCCTTTTAATAAAAATAAAGGTGGGCATGTGTTACATTACTGAATTCAGAAAAAATGCTCTTTTTAAAAATATCAAATTTGACACCCGTGCCAATTAAAAAAAAAAATCAAGTTAGCCTTGTATTTTCAAAATAAATGATGATAGAAAATTGAAAGAAATCTCAGATGATAGAATTTAAACACTTCTAACTGTATGCTAAATTTCAACGAGCTCTGCTAAACCGTTCTGAAAATATTTAACTGTATCCATACTTTTTAGCGACCCTGTATTCAATTTACTGAGAAAAGTAACCTTGTCAGTTTGTGATTTTTCAGTTTTTGTAATTAAGAAGATAGAAATTTGAAGTATAGACTCTATTAAAGTAACAGGAGAAAAATAATATTATAGAAAATTACAATTTCTTTTAAAAAAATATTATTTCAAACGAAGGAAACCTTTTTATCAATACGGGAAATACACACTTAGTTCAAACCACTTTTTTCACTTCGTTCATTATTAAATCTCATTCAAGACACGGTTATCACGACATGCAACGGCGCAAACATTATCTCTAAAACAAGACGCACTATTTGTCTGTAGTAAATATTTACGTATCACATTCTAGTGTCGTTTAAATTTAGGACCGACTTCAAAAACAAATCCAAATATTCAATCTGTGAAATAAAACGCGCTTCTATATCTATCTATCTATGTATGTATATGTCCCTGATAGACGGATATTACTGCTGTGATTATTTGGGAATGAATTAGTCTCCAAATAGCTTCCCGGTGACGTGTCCCAATGGGAACATTCCGAGCGGGCCTTTGCTAATCCAATACAAATCGTTTAGTACTCTGAACGTACGATCAACGAAACGATAATGCTCTGAGGATTTGTGTCGTTTTTTAAAACGTTAAAATCGATCCCAGACGATGCCTTTGCATTATTTATACTGCGTAATTTACTAGTAAATAATACAGTGGTGGCTTGTGAGAATTTTACGTGGGGGCACTTAGTTTTTAGCATATCTAAACCAGCACTTTGGATTTCGAGTCACAATCTGATTTTATTGTTAAGACGTTCAGTATATTTAATACAAAAACGGCCATTCTGGATACATCGTAATTATCTTTAAAAATATGTGTTTGGTAACTGACTGCAACTGTAACAAATGGAACTAGACGCTTTCTTTCTACGACGCTAATGCACTTTAGCGAGCTGACCACACTTTTGTATAGAGGCAGTGATAATTTTTTTTAAAGTTTTGTTTATAATCATTTGCATACATTGGCAATCATAAACACATTGATTTGCCAAGACGTGAAAAAGTAATTTATATTTACGAGATGACCAAGAAAGCACGAACTTTTTTTTTATATTTTAATTTAAAAAACGATTTTTAATTGAAATACAATGCGAAATTAAATTTAATTCCAAAAACATGAAGGGAAATAGTCTTCTATAAGTGTACATGCATAGAAATGACGATAACCTCCTAAAATAAACATTTAGAAAAAAATACAAAAACTTAACCTTTATTTTTTCATGTAGTTGGATAACAGAATTACACAATGATGATTCGTAAAGCATGACTCTTTCTAAAAATTACACTGAGGAAAGAGATTGAAGATGAGAAAATGTTTATTTTAAATAAAAGTAGCGTGCTGTTTTGCCGGAAGACTATTTTCTTCTTAAGTACATGCTTTTCGACGAAAAGTCACAGTAATTAAATGGAATGCACCTTTTAGTTTTGATTTTTGAAACACCAAATCATGTTGGTCATATAGAAAACGCAAAAACTTTTGGGTTTAATGCAATTCCTTTTAAATGAAAAGGATATTTCTCTCACAAGGGAACACCGGCGGGTATCCCCCTCCGATTTCGATGAAACTTAACAGATCGAAAGAGTACCTTAAAATAAGAGACACGTATTTTTTTTTATCGGCGTATCCGCACGATTTTGGGGTACAGCCCCCTCCAAAGTTTGGACGATTTTTCAATTTTTGCAAATATTTCCTAAATTATAACAGATATTAAATTTTCTTCTTAACATAATTTGCAACATATTGCATGACCCTAAGGGTGGTGTCGTCCGTATTCGCAAAAAGTTAATAACGGGGGATGGGATACCCCGTACCCCCCATTTTTTTTACATCTTTTCTTTTTCTTATTCATCAAAAGAAGGCCGTTTTTACATAGAATACGATGATGTATAACAAGTTTAGAAAATTAATAATTGTAAAAATAGAAAAATAATAATAAAGCTTCAAAATTAATAAACTTGTCTATTGATATAAATCAAATGAACTATAACAGAAATAAGTTTTTATCCTTAACATAATTTCCAGCATAATACATGGTCTCAAGGTAGATATCTTCATAAAAACTAATAACGGGGGATACCCCATACCTCCGCATTTTTTTAATAATGAGTTTATTCATTATTCATCAAAAAAAGATCGCTTTTACATAGAAAACAATGGTAATAAATTTGGAGGATTAATAATAAAAATAATTGTAATAATAATAATATAGTACATTAACAACAATTATTTGTTATCGTTACTCCGCTGCTCTCCTTACTTAAATATTTCTTAATTTAGAATTGTATCTACTCGACAAGCTATGGTAAACCTTTCTATGCCTACTAACTTATACTATATACTATACGAAACTTTTATCGGTGGTAGCAATATAAATCGTTTTATCAACTGCAGTTAGTGACTGCGTTTTATATATTTCCTTAATAAAATGTTATTCATTCTTAGAATACCATAATCCTTTAGTGCGTATATATGAACAAATTTGCTACACAGGACGAAGGATTAAATAATACATACATATATATTTTTTAATTTATTTCAAGTTTTTCGTGCAATGTAGGTGTACAATGTAAGTATTCAATGGAGCATAAATATAACTAATGTGTTTGTAACGATTATAACATTTCAGAAACAATAGAACAGAATTATAAAAACATTATAATGCTTATAAATGTTTAAATACATGACATACTGTAATGCGATTATTGGTATATATGTATTGCAATAGCGAACAAGATTAATATACATACAGTAATTAAGCTATGTAAGTATTACGGTAGTGATAGTGTGTGTAAAAGTGTTTAAAACACAGATTTTGTTTGCACCATGAACACCGCACAATAGCTGGTTTATTGCAAATACTACACAAGGGTGTAGACTGCGCATCTTTGTTAAAACAAAACTCTACAGGATTTTTAAAGGGCCCTGGGGCCTGTTGCATAAAAGTACAATTACAATTTACAGGTGATACTTTTGTTACAATCTGTCAAAATTTGACATATATATATATTTTTGCAACGCCCGTAAGTCAAATTTTGACAGATTGTAACAAAAGTATCACCTGTAAATTGTAATTGTACTTTTATGCAACAGGCCCCAGGTCTTTCCTCAACGTATCCGCTCTTATACCACGAGTACTTGAATACGTCGAAAAATCTTGGGGAAGAAAACTGATTATTAAGTTGCAATCACTATATCCGAAAAAGTTCTAACAAAATTTTTCCACAGTCCAAAACCATATACATCTAGAGGTTGTACCATCGCTGTCGTTTGTTTTGGTATATTTAAAATGTTCATAGTTTTGTCTTTTGGCACTAATTGCTGAAGTTCGGCAACACAATGCCCACTCCAAGAATCAATCAAAAGGACACTCTTTGGCGCCCGGCATTCGAGAGGAAAACATCCGTTAGCCAGGTTTTGAAATGATTTGAAGTGAGCTTACCAGATAAAAAATGCGGGGGTATGGGGTACCCCGTCCCCTTTTAGCTTTTTATGAAGATATCTACCTTAAGACCATGTATTATGCTGGAAATTATGTTAAGGATAAAAACTTATTTCTGTTATTGTTCATTTGATTTATATCAATAGACAAGTTTATTAATTTTGAAGCTTTATTATTATTTTTCTATTTTTACAATTATCAATTTTCTAAATTTGTTATACATCATCGTATTCTATGTAAAATCGGCCTTCTTTTGATGAATAAGAAAAAGAAAAAAAAGGAAAAAAATGGGGTGTACGGGGTACCCCGTCCCCCGTTATTAACTTTTTGCGAATACGGACGACGCCACCCTTAGGGCCATGCAATATTCTGCAAATTATGTTAAGAAGAAAATATAATATCTGTTATAATTTAGGAAATATTTGCAAAAATTGAAAAATCGTCTAAACTTTGGAGGGGGCTGTACCCCAAAATCGTGCGGATACGCCGATAAAAAAAAATACGTGTCTCTTATTTTAAGGTACTCTTTCGATCTGTTAAGTCTCATCGAAATCGGAGGGGACACCCGCCGGTGTTCCCTTGTCACTGTAAAATTGAAAAGAAAAAACAACTTATTTATCACGGATAGTTTTGGGATTAATTATAACAATTGTACAACAATACTTACTGTAAATACTCGGTATTTTGATATCCTGCTTTACTTACACGGAAAATTCGCTGGCATAGATCAATGTGGTCGATTAATTAGTTTTCACATTTGAGGTAAATCGAAGTGAGATTGGATAGGCGTTTCATTTCCGCTTGGAATATATTTAATTAAGACAGTTCCAACTTATAAGTTCCACTTTTCATTTCTGTTACGTAATGACGGAAAAAATCCTATATACGGTAATTAATAAAATTGCAGGAAAAGAATTCCGTTTGAACATAAATGAAAACTATATGTTGTATTACATGTTGTTGATCATGTTCCTTTATATATACAAATATGTTTCACTTAAATTGGTAATTCCCATTACAAAGAAATTGTATTTTATGCAAAATAACAGCAACAACAAGATGGTCATTAACAGCAGAAGTTAGATGACGTAGGTGTCAACGCCAATTTAAAGCTGTTTTTGCGCGTTTTAATTAAATCGCCGGTAAGCGCAGGTAGTAAACATCCGCGCCTGCTTCTCTGTTTGTTCTCCTTTTATGCTATAACGGCGTTTGAGTATACACTAGCGTCCACGGAAATTTGGCCAAGAGAGAGTTTTATAAATACCTTAATACAATAAGTTTTATTGTATTCAATTATGGTAATCCAAACGTGTATTCAACCTAATCACATCTTCCATTTAAATAGATAAGTGCATAAGTTATTCCACCTCTACGACAAAGTCCTTTAACCTTATTGGGAGTCTTCTATTTTTTCTATTTCTCGGGTTTCTTGTGGCCTCTTCTGTTGTGTTCATCTCCTTCCCTTCGACACTGGTCTTGTGTGGCAATTGATGTCTTCTCCGGTAACGGCTGCAAAAACTTTCTATCCGTCTTCTTCTAACCGTCTGTTGCTCCGTTTTCATCTTTTTTTTTTTTCTGAGTCCCGTTGATCAGGGTGAAGTGGATACAATGATGATAGACTGAGTAATAATAAATCTCTGGATTATTACGGTTTGCACAGAATTCTTTTCTTTTTTCTGCCGGAATGTCAAATTCATGTATTATCCTTTGAATAACTATACAAGAATGTCGCTGTTCCAATAGTCATTTCTATGAATATTGCGTTGTACAAAAGTGTAATTACGATTATATACATAAACACTACTTAGTCTGTTTAACAAAAAGTCGCTCGTATCTCAAAATCTATTAAAGATAGGTATAGGGAATGCTGATATAAAGTGATAGAGGATGATATTTATCTTCCTAATTTCGCAATTAAAATACAGGGTGTTCCTATTTTAAAAAAAAATGAGTTTTCTGCATTTGAAATATGTCACTTTGTTCCTCAGTTTTGAACACCTGTATGTTAGAATGTAAAATGTGCTTACCGCTTCTGAGAGTTATATCCACATTCATAACATAGCAAATTTGGAGTCTCTACTTGCAGTATTAACCGAGATATTAATTTCTCGATGATGCATTGATTAATACTAAAAAAAAAAAAATCTTAATATAACTCCAAAAGCGGATCATGCAGCTAAGGAAGTAGCTAATGAAAACTGACGTATTGATGTCGTAGAATCCAAAATGATATAAAAATTAGGTCATTCTATTTCAAATAACAAAGTTGACATCCATTTGTGATATTTTGGTTAAGGTATTTTACATTTATAATTCCAATCGAACAGATAATGGTGCCAAAATCTCAAATATAAGTAAATAATAGAACACATAAACTTTAAAGTCATAATGTCCAATACTAAATTAAATTTTATATTAATTAAATCATTCAATGATCACATCATAGTATTGAACTCAGGATAAGCTCTTCAATGAAACATAATGCTTCTTCAGAAAAACTAAAATGTAATTACCTATAAATATAATACAATGCAATAATAATAATAAAAAGATAATAGAATTCTTTACCAAAACTAAGAAAGTAACGGGGTCATTTCATTTATAGATATATACATTTTCCCTTTTTCTGCACATCCAGGTCTTCTACCCAAACAGTCCATTGGGCTTTGGTATATTTCAACCAGTCCTTAACTGCCACGTTCTGGTGTAGTGTATGTATTGTTTAATTGTAACTTTTAAATGAAAGACTCAAACAATAGGTATCATAAGTACACACAAGGACTACAGGCTGTAAATTTTAGGGATATATTATATATATAAGTTAATGTTTACTTTGATTGGATCCTGGATTTTTGTATTACAAACGAATGAAAGTATATATAACTCACTGTATATGTTACTATAGTTCCGTATTATCTCTGGTTCCCGTTTTGTGAAAACTAAGTGTTCCTTCCCTTCCAGTTATGCTTCACTGCAACGACGTCATGTAACAGTAATTAGAATAATTTCTTTTACACAAGAATCCAGATTTTAGAACCATTAAGCATTCGCTAACCTATATATTTTGAAAATAAAGTAAAGAAGGTGGTGTATATTAAGAAACCAGGTTCCTCAAGAACAAATTTAAAATATAGTTAAATTTTCTGACATTAGTGTTCTTATTTTAAGATGGCTACTATGCTGTTTTGCCAATTGTGTATATGCATATACATAATTATACGTGCAATGTGCACCGTATATGCAAATATAACCTGGATAGACTTAATTGATGGGGTACCTAGCTACTCACAGTTTAGTTAAATACACTGATTGTTGCGTATCACATATTAATATCAAACTTTAAAGATTTTTTATAAAGATAAAGAAAAGTTCTAACACTCGACTAGCGTAGTAAACATGTGACTGCAAGTGCACCATGCACGTTGCAGATGCGCAACAGGGGTGGAAGAGGTTCATTTGAAATGGGGGGAGGGATGATACGTTCATCAGTAGTGCAGTTTTAGTATAATAATTGTGTTACCTATTGTTAAATACATTTTGCATTCATTCATGCGAAAGCACATCTTATGTTAAAACAAACAAATTTAACACCATTTTATTTTAACTATACTTTACGTATTTTTTTAATTATACTTATGCGTTGGATTGCAGTTAATAGTTTTTCATATTTCAACGTTGCTTTTTAACGTAAAATAAGCAGTGAAACTATAACGTTTTATTTTAGTTATATTTAAACTATGCATTACATTTCAGTTAATAATTTCTCATATTTGTAACGTTGTTTTATAACCTAAATAAACGATGCAACTACAAGTGTTATTTTAGTTAAATTAAACTATCCGTTACATCTCTTAGTTAATATATAACGTTTCTTCAATGTATAGTTAAAATTGGTTATATAATAAACGTGTTAATTATAACGATTAACGTTGTTTCAACCAATACAACGTTAAATTCACGTAAATGTAACCAACTTGTTCTCACTGGGAAGGAAGGTAAATCAAGTTTCTTCACATCATGACGTTTTCCCGCGAACAAAACTAATCTGCAATCTCCGAAAATCAATTCAATTCCCCATCTAGACGAGATGAACCCGAAATATATCCATTCAGAATCACATCACATGTCGCTACGTCATCGTAGTGGAAGATATCCCTGCGAAACTCGATTCTCATTCTGGAAGCGACCCCTAAATATCCGAGAATAACGCGCAAGGGGGCGGCCATCAGAACCCGCCGAAATACCCGTAGAAACACGTCACCAGATCAGAAAAAAAGTACACGACAGAACTTGGCCGTTTCGGGAGCAACGAACCCACTTACGGGGGAGGCGGAGAAAGTACACCGCAATCGAGAAAGAAAAAAAAACGTTAAATCGAAAGCATACAGATGAATTAGAGTGGGTGGCCGATAGGCGTCGACGCTTTGGGGGTGTGGGAGGCTACCCGTACCGTGCAACCCCCTTACGTCACCATCCCCATGCCCTATGTACACGTCGGCGACCCACGCGCTCCTACACTGGGTAATAATTACGTCCCCATACGATCGTGCACGCAATGTTGTAATGCGATGCTTTACGCTGTAGTAGTAGAGAGTAGAGACTGTAAAAATTCCTCACTTTAATTTTTTAAAAGCAGTTTATGAACGCGTGCACAGCAGCGAGTGATGTATAGTAGGGAGTGGGGGCGCCTCTTGACGTAGGTAGGTTGCAAATTGACTAACTAACCGCGGAGGGTTTTACAAGAGAAATGACGTGATATCAATCATTATTCTCTTATAAAAAGAAATCTGAAATTGAGTTAAAACACGATTAATAAATAGAAAGGAAATATATAAAGGAACAAAAATATATGGGAGTTTGGTTGAGAATAATAAAGTTAAAATCTTTTCTACAGTTTAAATATCTTTCTATTCCAAGGTTGAATGGTCTCACCTTCTTTGAAACGCCTTGTATTTATGCTAACAAGAATGCACGCGTGTTAATAAAGTTACATAACTCACTGCTATGAAGAGGCTACAACTATACGGCCTTATTAACAGGCATACAAAAGGTGAATTCAACTTTTCCATGGCAAAAATTTGGTTGGTATTTTTTGGTTGTATGATTTCTTTATACTTTTTTAAAAGATAAAACGATTTTTAGATTATGTTAGCACACTAAACATAACAGAAATCTTATAAAATTTATCAAGGAATAACTGTTAAAATTAAGTTATTTTCAGAACAAAACTTTCTTAAGGCATATTTTTTTAATATCAGTAACGTAATTTTAAGACTCAAAAGGTATATTTTTTTTCTAATTGGAAATTGTCAACAGAATTTTATATAGATGTTATAGTTTTAGAATGACCTCGAACTATTTGCGAAGATTTTGCTAATGTAGTCAATTTAGTCAATCTATCTTCAGTGGATGCAATTATTTTTCCTAATTGAAAGAGTTATTAAAATAGCCGCGGAAACATTTTACAAGATTTAAGAAACTGTTTTATTACCTTCCAGCCAATATTCCACGAAACCTATTTAACAAGAAAGATAGCTCTACGATGGCTACGAAAAATATTAAGTAAAAATACTAATTAATTGGATAACCATTTCACAGAGTAACACTTTGTCTTTTATCGTTTAAAAAATGCAGCGCTTCTAATTCAACTTTAGATTGATTGCTAGTTTCCAATCATGAAGCGGTGCTGCTTTTGTGGGTTAAAAAACTTTAACCCACAAAAGCAGCACCACTCTAATGAAACCATTAGAGTCGAAGAATTTATCGAAATGGTCAATTATATATTTCTGTATCATTATTACAATCGTAAAACTCTTTACATGCAGTAATTAACTTTTGTTTGAGATTTCTTTAGTGACACATACTCTTTCATCAACAATGTTTTAACAATTTAAATTTAGGAAGGCATATTGCCGCAATGGCAGCGTTACCATCATCTAATTGAAAAATAGATCGAAATCAATGCATCAAACTGTTCAAGCAGACAGTCTTTCTCCCTCATCTTTAAAATGTCTTAAGTTTTGTAACTTCTCCAGTTTATTTTTTAGAAAAAATAAACTTGCCAATAGCATGCCGTAAGAAGTTATCCTGACCTTATAGAATATCCAACTTAGTTCTCCATTAGTAAAATATTTTAAGTCTAATTTTTCCATCAATGATGGTAGCTTTTCTTTTTCTGTCAGTATCTGCTTAAGCCGACAGTACGGCTAAGAAGGAAGGGTGCATCATTGCCAATCTTGAAAGTTATATGTGGTACCGGTTGTTGGTGGGTGAGACTATTCGGACAGCACTTCTCAGTGGCTCGCTGTGTTCTGGCACTCTAAGCCAAGGGCCTTCAAGGCCTGTAGTGCTGAATTATTATTATTATCTGCTTAATGCTATCGTACAATAAGTTCTTCCATCTTGTGCTACCAGGGGTATTAACAGCATGTCCTAAGCACGAAACAACTACTTGAGAAACTTTAGCTTTAGCTGCTTTCTTCCACAAGAAATCGGATTTAGTAAAAGCTTCAGTGTTTTTCTAGTAAGCTTACAATATGTAAGTTAGTACTACCTCTCACTTTTCATGTCACGATTATCGTTTGCATGTCTAAAGATTCAAAGATTGCATATGTGCAAATACTATAGTAAGTAAAATAAAAAAAAAGTACAATTACAAATACTTTATACAAAGTACAGATATTAATAACATTGTAATCGCACTTGTAAAATATATTTACACAAGTACAGTAGCAGGAGCTCTGCTAATTGAAAGGGCTGGGGAAGTTTGTAGATTTAAAAAATGCATTTTTTTTTCTTAAATAAAAATCTTTTCGTTGATTGAATGTTTCTTACATTTTTGCATTTATATAATTTTATACTGTTTTGATGAAACTTTGGAAAAATATTTATTAAGTTGTCGATTTATTAAAAAGATAATGTACTAATAATAATCTAAGAACTATTTGGTTGGTTGAAAAATAAAAGTGGTACTCATCTACTTCAAAATTTATTATTATATTAACTTGGCCTTAAGTGCTTGCAGACACTTTGGATATATTTTTATTAGCCTGCCAAAGGCATTTGATCTAATGCTATAAATGCTTATGATATTAGTGAAGAAATATTCCAGTGGCTTCAAAATTATTTATCTAGAAGGAAATTTAAATTGTATGTATGGATTCAGATACATTTGATTATATTAATCTTAAACATGGAGTACCTCAGACGTATACATCCAGAAATAATTATTTTATACTGGAATCGTCAAAATTTAGAAAAGGAGAGAGTAGGAAGGAATGCGCCGCATTAAAATTGGCATCACTGCGTATTTTAAGGTCATTCTACGCATAGTGTAAGATCCCTATACTAAAATTAAAATTTGTCGACTACGGTATATGCTGATGACATTGCTCTTGCAAGGGCTTACAGCAAACTTGATTTGACATTTATGCATAGGCAAGAAATTTTCAATGAGTTCAATAAGTGAAATAAAAATAATAAGCTTTAATAAAACCAAATTTACGCACATTAGATCATCATATCTGAAGTTTGATCATGTACCATCAACAGTTTCTCATAACACTCACGTCTTCACAATATGTCGTCATCTACACTTGTAGCTGCATCTGTACTACTTTGGAAATATTTGATGAATACATTTGGGCTTAACTGTTTATTCAAATTCTCTTTAGAACGAACATATTTATGGAATATGTCTTTGATTAAGGTTATTGGCTATAGATTCTTCTACTTATCGGATTTTATGGTACTTATACAATTTTTACTTGTATTTTATCTGTATCTTCCACTAAATTTCACTTTTTGTTTATTCTTAGTTTTTCCAGTTTACTACAGTTTATATATAAAAAAAATTCACCGATAAGCAATTATTTGTTTGATGGATTGTTGTCAGCCAATTAAAAAATATCCAACAAATTAATTTGAGAGATTAAATCATACCTACAAATATTCATTTGAGTGAAAATAGTTTAACAAAAATGTTATTTTGGATCAATAAGAATCAATTCAACATAAATTATTTTAACTTAGCAGTAATTTCTTAGCCTCAAATATGTTTTTCCCAACAAAATACATCTCTTCGACTGAAGAAATCCTTTTTATCTGCGCGTGCTAACCAACTGAGAAAAAAAAGCTTATTCGACCGCCTTTAAGCATGACATAACAACCAATGAATTGGTGGAGGAGCTGGCAAGAATAACAACGGGACCACCTAATGAGCATTAGTGGACGAAGATAAGGATCGCGTTCACGCTCGGCCGTCCGCAACACGAGCGCCCCCTAGCGCCGACCTTAACGATGTAATTCGCGCTTAATCTGGTGCGGTCTTTTCACGCTTTTCATTGACCGCTAACTGGCCGCTATAGGAACAGTTTCCCCGAGAGCTTTTACGTCGTAAGAGAGCTAGTGACCTTGGGATTTGAAAATTTCTTTCGTTATAAAATTATAAGCAGTTGATTACATACAATTAGTATCTAGCATATAAAATTAATTTATTAACGAATATACGAACGCCCACGGAAAAGTATTTTCTAAAACTAGAAGATGAATTATTTACGTTGTATGGTGACACTTGTTGCGGGGATTTCGGAAACTAGCTTTAATTGAATGAGAGGGGCTTTTATTGATTTAAAAAAAGTATAGGGCCAACTAATATACAGGGTGTATCAGATATAGAGGTAAATATAATAATATGTAGCAGCTGTAATCATACACGATCAAAAGTCTTAATGCACAGGGGGTCATCTGTAAGCATTAAAGAGAAAAAATATTTTGTAAATGCAGTGGGCTAGAGCCGCACCTGTGCCAACCTAAATGCTGTCCTGAGTATACCCCACATACACTACGATTCAGCCATTACCGCCGTTAGTTTTATGTGGATCGCCTTTGGAGTGTAAGCCACTCGAACATTTTATTTAAATTCTTCCCGTCTCGAAAAAAACGATCCTTTTCAGGACCATCATGACTTCATATAAGGAAAATCGAGCTTGATCGTATCGGCAAAAGCGCGGGAATGTATAAATTCATTTTCCGCGCAACATCATAGTAAAAAAGGCGTGTTTTGCAAATTTCTGTATCTACATTTATTTCTGTGTAATTCGATTTCAATTCATTTTGGCGTAATTGTTTAAATAAATCCAAAGAAATAACTCAGAATCATGTGGTACCGTTTATTAACAACTAACTCTCGATTTGACAAACGCAAAAAGAAAAATATTTACGTTTTTGTGTAACTACTGAAGTCGCATATCCGGTGAAGCTCGGAACGTCTTATCAGGATATTAAAAAATAATACTTTGTAGACTTACGTAGAATGCTCCTAACAAAAAAGAAATTGTTTATTTTATAAAAAGAAGAAATTAAAATGCCTCAGTTTTGCTATTTTTACAAGGGCCTTATTTATTCAGAATGACGTTAAATGAATTTACGGCATACCATTAAGAATAATACTAAATGAGTGCAATGTATTATACATAATACCACGTTTAGCGGGTTGCTTAAACATATGTCCTTGCATCAGGCCCGGTAACTAAAGAATTTTTGGCTCTAAATTTTACTTTTTTTTTATTTTTTATAATTGAAATCCGGTGTCGCGGGTTGGTGCTTTGATATTCGTGTAGTTAACACCCAAGCAAAATTCACTTTTTTATTTGATACACCCTGTATACATAGGTATCTCGAAAGAAAGAACGTGTTTTTATTTGTTGTTATCTCGTTGGGTACCTGCTGCCTATGGCCAGGCGCGTATACAACTTGAGTTTATAGGGGGGAAATGGATATGATATTTTTATTTTAACTAAATAAAAAAAAGGTATGCTCTTTTTGTTTCCTTTAAGGTATTATTTTTGAAATATAGATTTTTTAATTTTTCCTTTTTTCTTTTTTACATTATTTACTTGGTTCAGTTTTTTTTTTTGTTTTGAGATGTCAGTCAGATTATAAAAATGAAAGAGATTCTTTATGAATACATTTTAATTTCTTCTGCTATGTTTCATTGTTTGTTAGCAACATTTTCAAGCAATCTAAAATTAACAAATTAGTTTTTACTTCCTTTTTTTTTATAATAAATGATACAAATTGACAATAAAACTTTTTTTTTATTTTGAAAAACAACACATTTCAACACTTATGCAGGCTATTAGAGAAGTATCAAAGTTATTTTTTTAATGGAAACGGGGAGTTCCATATTATTGCATTTTTGGATTCTCTGACCAAAATAAATGCCTGTTTTAATACGGTTTGTATTATCTTAAGTTTTTTTTTAAATAATTTGAGTTTTATGAAAATCTAACCAAATTTTCATGTTTTAAATACATAATCCTCAAACACCAAGGCTGTATCTTGAGATATAAGGTCGAAGACAGTGTCATTTTTAACACCTTTCAGTTTTTCGACAAAAAAAAAAATAAAAAAATTGAACGTGCACACCAAGGTAGTGTCAAGCACGATACCTCCGCCATGACTTTGCTAGATCTTACTAAGGCCTTCGATTTAGTAAGCCATTCAAGCTTACTGCAAAAGTTGGAATATTACGGAATAAAACCATTGAAACTAACACAGTCTCACCTCAGCGGTAGAGTACAGTTGACGTGCTGCAATGGCCTTGGATCAGGTCTAGAGCGCATCAAGTATGGAGTTCCGCAAGGGTCGGTTCTTGGACCGCTTCTTTTCCTGGTCTACATAAACAACTTCCCTTATAATATCGAGGGGACAGAAATTTGCTTATATCCAAACGATATGTCGTTTTTAGTACATGCTGAAAACCCCAAAGGACTCACTGAAAAATCCCAAATGGCAAATCACGATGTCTGAGGAATGACTGGCTGCAAACAAATTAAAAATGAACCGCAGAAATACGCAAAATATTACTTTTATCCTCGATGGCAGCATTTCATTAAGTGGAATGTTTTTGGGTATCCTGAAGAATTCGAAGCTGAATTGGAATAATCACATGATTATCAGTAGATTAATCAGTAGATTTTCATCGGTGTGGTACGCCTTAAAAAGAATAAAACATACAGCAACTTTAGAAGCCGCAAAAACAGGTCAAGTGGAACATTGGATTGAAAAGTACTCAGCGTGTGTGGCCCAGAAATGACATGCACTTAGCGTTCGTCGAGGGTAGTATTTACTAATTGTAAGTTACATAAGCGAAATTTACAATGAAGTATAACAATACACCGCATTTTATATAATAATCTAATTACAATAAACTTGCTTTGTTATACCATAGGCTGTTTTAAAATCCATGGCGATCCACACGATTCTAAAGCGTCTTTCAGACGAGGCAATTAGTTGATTCCACTAGTTGAACGGACGGTTGTCAGGGAGCATACTGATATAGCAAATGATTGGGTATACCTGGGTTCAGGCGGTTCTCAATCATTTACTACATCACTATGCTCCTTGACGACCGTGCGTTCAAGTAGTGGAATCAACTAATCAGCTGAATGATGGTGATATACTTATAATATATTGGTTTATTACATTCTATTTCTGTTGCACCCTGTATTGTTTTGAATAAAAGGAAAAACTTTCTACGAGTGCTCAAGTCATTTGAACATCCAACTTGATCAGAGAACTAATGTTTGTTCACTGACAGCCCTTCCGATACATTTCCTTCCTCAATTAGAGCTCGCCCGGATGATTTTTTCAAGCGTCCGATTCAAGCTGCCACTTCTCGTTACATACGTCGATCATGTTATAGAAAACAGTTGCTGCGCATTCTCGATACCGCCCGGCTAATAGAAACGCTAGAAATTGTGTTATTAACGTTTGACCGACCGGAAGTAATTTAAATTGCAGGTGCATGAGGGTCGATAGAACGCCACGGCAGCAGCGCTTCCCTGTGTGTATCTATCTCCTTCTTTTGCGCGCGCGTTTTTCGCGTCTCTCATTCCCACCGCCGCGGCCCGCGTCCGTTAAATTGAATCCCCGTCGGCATGTGTTCCCGCCGAATATCATAAATACGACATCGGATGCCGGCGAATGGGAAAATATGTAGGAACGAAAACCGCTGCTCTAATTATCGTATGTATTAATGAATATGCGTAATTGATTTTAATAAAAAGATGTGTATACAGTGAAGGATTTAAGTCTTAATACATATATCAGCCTCCAACAACGGCAAGCGCTAGTTTGTTTTATACAGGGTGTATCCGATATAGAGGTAAATATTTTAATATGTAGCAGCTGTAATCATTTATGATCAAAAAGTCTTAGTGCACAGGGGATCTATCTGTAAGCATTAACTGGAGAAAAAATATTTTATAAATGCCGTGGGCTAGAGCCGCACCTGTGCCCAACCTAAATGCTGTCCCGAGTATACCCCCACATACCACTATCATTCAGCCATTACCGCTGTTAGTTTTGTGTGGATCGCCGCTTGGAGTGCAAGCCACTTCGAACATTTTATTTAAATTCTTCCCGTCTCGAAAAAACGATCCTTTTCAGGATCATCATGATTTCATATGAAGAAAATTGAAGCTTGATGCATCGGCAAAAGCGCGGGAATGTATAGATTCATTTTTGCGCGACATCATAGTAAAAAGGCGTGTTTGCAAATTTTCTGTATCTACATTTATTTCTGTGTAATTTGATTCAATTCATTTTGCGTTATTTGATTAAATAATTCCAAAAGAAATAATTCAGATTCATGTGGTACCGTTTATTAACAACTAACTCTCGATTCGACAAAGCAAAAGAAAAATATTTACGTTTTTTGTAACTACTGAAGTCGCATATCGGTGAACTCGAACGTCTTAAGGATATAAAAATAATACATTGTAGACTTACGTAGAATGCTCTTAACAAAAAAGGAATGTTTATTTTATAAAAAGAAGAAATTTAAAATGCCTCAGTTTTGCTATTTTTACAAGGGCCTTTATTAATTCAGAATGACGTTAAATGAACTTACGGCATACCATTCAGAATAATACTAAATGAGTGCAATGTATTTATACATAATACCACGTTTAGCGGGTGCTTAACATGACGTTTCTTTGCATCAGGCCCGGACTAAAGAATTTTTGGCTCTAAATTTTACTTTTTTTTATTCTTTAATGTTGAAATCCGATTTCGGTGGGTTTGTGCTTTATATTTCGTGTAGTTAACACCCAAGCAAAATTTACTTTTTTATTTGATACACCCTGTATATATATTTTCAAGTAAATGCTGAGGAAGATACCTGATACGTATAAAGTGTAATCAGAATTTCACGTCATTTGTATTGCTTATATTCCGCTTGCATTTTTACCAACATACAAAAGTAATATTCCCCGAAATATGTAATTTTTCTTTGCAATTAGGCAAATTTTCCCATCCCAAGTGGGAGAAAATTACTTCATTTATTAAAGTACTTTTTTCCATTAAAATCGATTTACCAGGCAAAATTACACCTAGTTTATGATAATCTGCGGTTTACACTCTTTTTGGTGTAATTTTCCCTTATATTTTATGTTTTTTTCGCACACTTGTGAAGTAAATTTACCATACTGGATCTGAAGGTTTCCGGGCTGATGTGCCGTAGTCTAGTACTTGTAAAAATGTCGATGGTTGCAGCGAAACCGCAACACCGCTGTCCTGAGGATGCCAACCGTAGTGTTTCGCGAAACGTCGACTTTTACAAGTACTAGACCACGGCACATCAGCCCGGAAATCTTCACATCCAGTATGGACGCCGACCGTGACAGCCTACATTCACTCATAGATTTACCATAATTTTTTAGAGTGCACATACCAATGTAGATTTTGTAGTTTTGGCAAAACCTGAACTTCTGGCGGAAAGCAATTGGGGTGTAATTTTGATTTTTGCTATAATGTTTGCTTAACAAAGTCATTTTTCGATTCTATCGTAGGTTCATATTAATAAAATCCAAATATACAATAGTCTAATAGGTACAGTATTATTGGTTTGCTGATTATAGTAGGCACATCAAGCAGTAGCCCTTAATTCAGTGTGCATCCTTATGATTAGAGGTTTTCTCTAAAAATGTTTAGGACAAAAGAAAAAAAAATCTTATGAATAATGGTGAGAATCAATTAAAAATAGAAGCATGAATCGTCACAATGGTTAAAAATTTAATCTTTCTGAGGTTCTATTTTCGTCAATAATGTACCCGTATCGAATTTTGCGACAATTTTTATCATATCAATCACTGTACAATCAAATACCTACCTACGTTGTTATCAATTCATATAAACACCTTGTATACATACCTACGTATAATACATTCATACGTGAAAAAATATTGTACACGTAAATAAAGCAACAGGTTTCTACTTTTTGATTACTTATCATATCGAACATATTTTATATTGGGACGAATGTCAAAGCTGCTGCATCGCGGAAAACCGTAACACTGACATTAAACGC
This sequence comes from Protaetia brevitarsis, assembly GCA_004143645.1. Classification (NCBI taxonomy): domain Eukaryota; kingdom Metazoa; phylum Arthropoda; class Insecta; order Coleoptera; family Scarabaeidae; genus Protaetia; species Protaetia brevitarsis. The sequence goes on from RXPK01000126.1 coordinate 2,254,798, forward strand.
GTCAGAGGTCATTTACTGATTCTAGGAATGCGCAGTTGTTGTCGCTGCTACGAATCGTAATTACGTATATATTTTATTAAACAAATCGAGTAGTATGCATACTACGTTGATTTTTATATTTACTCGGTAATACCTACGCCCGATCCATTAATTATTGAGTAACGCTTTCGAGGATTTGAAATCGATAGAGGAAGTGGAAGTATCACATACAGTGTGTGTCACACGACAACCTTCCATTAAAAATATAAGGAGAAGTAAATACGTGCGAGATTTATATTTATTTTATGGAAAATCTGTGGACGTAGGTCAGTTTATAGTTAATGTTCTCTTATACCGGAACTAACTGTCAACTTTGTTATTGCAAATGGAAAGGTAGTCTGACGTTTATGTCAAGTATTTCAAGATATTCGTTTTTTTTTTTAATAATTTTGTGTTGTGTAGTGGTTCACGAACTTTTAAGTTGCTTGCAGTTGGTATAATAGATTTTTTTTTTTGCATTTTCATTCTTTCATTCTGTAGTTTTATGTAAAATTTTGATATTTCCTTTTCAATATTAATTGAATTATGTGTTTCTCTTCATGCTGCATTATCATTTTGGGGTTATAAACTTTCAGTTCAGTGTTTCTGCTGATGATGATATCTTTGCTGATTGAAACGTACTTCCAGTTTAGTGCAGTTTGTGGTGAGGGGTCTATAGAAGAAGTTTGCAGTTATAAACTTTGTTTACAATGATAATGAATGAGTGTTATTATGTGGAAGTGGTTAATGTACCAATACAAAGTATTTATATATCATAGTCTGGTCTAATTGATTTTTATGATTAGAAGTAATCCTGGCAAAAATGCATTCATCATTAGTAATTCACTGTCAAAGCATTTTGGCGTGAACGTGGAAATCATTGAAAAAGTCATAGAACGGCAATCGAAAGGCATTTTGGTATAGAAAACGTATTACAAATTCAGATGCACTCAAAATTGTGAAGACTAAACAAAGGTTACCTAAAAAAAAAATAGAAAATTTGTTTTCTATATGCTGTGGTTTCACAATTTGCTTTTCTTTTTCACGGAAAATAAAATATCTTATTCCAAAGTGCTTTTTTCACAATTATTAAAGGTTTAAATAGAGCTAAGTTCAAAGGTTTATTTACGAAGAGCGCCAAAATATCCATTGTATGTTCTAATATTATTATGAACTAGTCGCACAGATTGTTTTTAATAGTTGGTTATAATTCTAGACATTTTTTTTAGAAACTAACAAAAAATTAGAACACCAAATGGTTTCATAGTTTATCTCAAAACTCGTTCTAACTGATTTGGCGCACTTTGCATGCTTCATGTGTTATACCCAGACGGAATAATTTATTCAACTTGATTTTTTGGCATCTGAATGACTATATTTAAAGCAAGCTATGGTAAGAATGTCGATAATTTATTACGAAAAAAAAAAATTATCTCTTAATTTCTTATGAAGAACTTGTGCATGAAAGCTGACTATAGTACAGAAATGTTTAATGGTAAATAGTGATTTGGATGTAATGAAATAAATCCCTAATTACAATGTTGTTCACATTTCACTTAATTTATTTAGTTGTCTTAAAAGATTGTAAATCAGGTAAAGGGTCAATACATCGTAACGTATAAAAATACAAAAAAAAAATATTATCTAAGGTGATTGGTCCCAAACCTCTTCGTCAGAGGTCCATTCTCCAGCTTCTGTCACTGATTCTTCAGAAGAACTTTCGTCATCAGTACTGGGCCCAGCAGGGATAAGCATTTCCATTGCTTCCTGGCTATGTGGCATTGATCTCCTTTTTGTTTTTGGCCTCATACTAGTAATTAAGGGATCAGAGCTGAGCCGTAATTTATCTAAATTACACTGCTCTCTGGAGAATTTCCTGGCGAAATTCATCCGATATAAACGAAAATGCTTGTTCCGTGCCTCTGCTGCTTCTTCGGACAATGATAAAAATGCTGTTTTGCTTCCAAAGCTCGTGTTTCCAATGCTTTTTTTTTTTCGACATTTTGCGCCCTCGTTAGAGGCAGAGTAAATGCAGAGGAATTAGGAATTGGTAGGCAAATTTTAAATCTGTAATTAAACATACTGCTGTGTACTGAAAGTACTAAATGAACTTACAAAAAAGAATTTAAAAAAAAAAATTAAATTAGAAATATATGTACTCACGCTGACAGTCGACCAAGGAACTGTGTGACAAAGTTGAACAGTCGTTTTTCAAACAACAACAGCTGCGTACAACGCAACGCACAAAATCAGTACGCCAACGGACAAAATCTTAAAACATAATAACATAAACTATACCAGCGAACACTAGACATTTAAATGAATGAAATTAATTAAAAAAAAACCTAACACTAAACTAAATAAATTAAACAATTAACTCATTAACTTAATCTTATATACAAATAAAATCTACATCTGTGAAAATTCTCTCGAAACATTGACAAAGGCTGAACGGAGTAAACATGACAAAATCTATGCAACTTAAAAAAAATTCTCGCGAAAACAGGGTGTCCGTCCACAGCAATACATTAAGTAAACCTTGAATTACTTACCGACTTCTTACTATTATACGTATTTAGCACCACCGTAATTCACATTTCTATCTTCGATGCATGCACACAACTACTGCATTATTGGTAATCGTTCGAGTGTCACGTAGCCAAATTCAACCCACCGCAAAAATGACATCATATTTTTTAAAACGAATTTTCACCTTAACATAAGTACTTGTAAGATTTACCTCAAATATTAAAATCCTTAATAAATGAATTTATTTTCTTAATTCAAATATCCGATTCACTCTTTCGTTGCCTCTTTTATTTCTTTGATCGAAAAATTTGTTTCTTGGAGAAAATATATTTTTCTTAAAACAAGCCTTATAACTAAGAATATTATCGATTACAACCAAGTAAAATAATTGTTTCTATACAAGAATAATTTCTTATACATATATTTGAAGGAAGTAAAACTTTTTAAAGAAATATATTTACTTAACTGAAGAAATCCTTTTTATGTGTGTACTCTTGCATTTAACTAACGCACCCTCCTGCAATGATTGTAAGAACCTAATATGATCAGTAATCCAAGGTTTGTAAGGCCTTGTAATTCTAATTTCTCTAGTCTAGAAATAGTATCATTAAAAAAGTAATCTTTGCACTCTATTATTATTTGTATAACATGTTAATAAAATTTAGGGTAAAATCTAGGTGTAAGTTCTGTCACTGAGTATACTACTCTGCAAATTAAATATGAAAATCTTTTTTGATTTAATAAAAATTGTTTTCTCCACAGTTCGACTGTTAAAATACTCATAATAAAAACACCAGTGCAGTAGCATCAAACGATAAATACAATTAATAGGTATACGATGAACAACCCATTATTATTTATTAAGCTGTAGTTTTTTCAAGGCAAAGAGCGTATAATTACCAAGACAACTTGGTCATCAATACGCGACCGCAATCTTGCTAGATTAGCATCTATTGGTAGTTGCACACTGCATTCATTATAGACGATAGGTTTTGCTGCGCAACAAATTGCTCTTTATTATTTACTGTTTTTTGCATGGATCGATAATAATTCCCACAAAAATTATTTACGTCTTCTTTAGGATTTATCTTTTTCAATACTGTTTTTTTTTTTTTCTTGCTGCACTTAATTTCTACTAGGCGACCATTAAATTATATTTACACAAAACCTTTTTCTCTCTCTGATGAAACGGTGGGATTTTATTCCGTCCTCTATCTTTCTCTCAAACTGTCTCTATTCATTTACGCGCTCCGGTAAGACGCAAGTTTCGTAAACGTAATGACGACATACCTCCGAGTAAATAACATTAAACTTCAACTATCTGGAAGGTCGACGTTTCTCTAACACCGGAGAAACCGAGAAATGAAGAAAAATAAATAATCATAAAAAGTGTAGATACACAAAACGTATAAGAAGAAGGCAAAAACCTACCAGAGTAAATTGCACAACTGAATGAATAAGTAGAAAAGCAGGAAAAAAAAAATCAGTGAGAGAAATCTCTTATTTTTGTTTGTGCCTAAGAAATTGTGAAAAGAAGTATATATCTATAGGAAAGAAAGCTGGAATTAAGTAGGAAACTTTTATCTATACGAGTTCGGCAAACTTTGGGTAAATGAAACCAATTTCAGATATTAGAACTGTTAATGACGTCATTATGGACTTTTTATTATTTATTGCAGAACGTGGTATTTTTCTACAATTCCGTGGAAATACAGTTGCGTTCAATAAAATAGCAGCACCTTAAAATAGTTAGAATTGCAAAGAATAAAAATAGAAGCTAAAGATTTAATTTTATTTATTAAAGCACTATAAATAGGTTGTTTATAACAGAAACATAATGAGTCAGACGTAGGCAAAAATGACATGGTGTTCTACCACACGTGGTTCTGCTTTCTTGTTATTTTAAAACTATTAAAATCAACTGGAACTTTTCCGGTTTCACTTAAACAAGCTGTGGTTGTTCCAATTTATAAATCCGGTGATGTAGACAATTTGAAAAACTACAGACCTATTAGTCTATTAACAAGTTTTTCTAAATTATTTGAAAGACGATTGTTGGGGTTTCTCAATAAGTTTAACATCATAAACAAACGTCAGCATAGCTTCATTAAGGGTAAGAATACGGAAACTGCACTTTTCGAACTAACAACGAACTAATTTTAAATGCCTTGGAGAATAAACAAATAACTTTTGCTTACTTATTAGATCTGTCAAAAGCGTTTGATAGCATAGACCATTCCATACTTTTACAGAAGCTTGAGCACTATGGAGTAAGAAGTAATGCTTTAGCTTGCTTTTCATCGTACTTAAACGAGCGTCAACAAAAAGTGCATGTTAAAATTAAAAATAAGGCTGCTCTTTCAGATAACATGACCATAACAAAAGATGTGCCACAAGGTACCATACTAGGTCCATTACTATTTATCGTTTACTTTAATGATATTTATAATCTCAAGCCCACCTCTCTTATAAGTAACTTTTCAACTGTAAATTATGCGGACGATACTACTTTTTTAATCACTGGTAGTACACTAGATGAAGTTATCGATCTAGGCATCCAGCACTTATCTAAATACAATTGCGGAGTGGTTAACTATCGACCAGCTTAAAATTAACCACGATAAATCAAATGTCATCTTCTTCAAATGTAACAAATTTCAAACTCTTCCAGAAGCTGTGAATATTAATAACTGCGAATATCCCGTCCGCACTTGTGTTAAGCTGCTGGGTCTTACAGTCGATGAAACCTTAAAATGGAAAGATCACGTCAATGTACTTTGTAAAAAAAACTATGTAGGTATTGCTTTGCGATTCGTCGACTTAGAGATATAGTAAGTTGGCATGTGCTTCGTATTATGTATTATGGATGCTGCCACTCAAACATAAAATATGGAATCGTTGTTTGGGGTGGTGGTAGCGACTTAAACAGAATTTTTTTGATTCAGAAGAAGATTTTACGTGTGATTAATAAACTTGAGTACTCTCAGTCTTGCAGAGGATTCTTCAAACAAACTAACATTTTAACTGTATATGGTATTTACATTTTTGAATTGCTAATCTTCTTATTTAAAAACAAATGCTTATTCGAGGATAATGAAACAACATGAGTATTCTACAAGGTTTAAAAACGATTATCGCTACCCCAAGCATCGACTCACACTAAGTGAGAACAATTTAGAATATAATTGCCTGAGGTTTTATAACAAATTGCCATCGCATATTAAAACTGTAAAAAATTGTCAACATTTAAAAATTATGTATACAAATTATTACTAGAAATAGAGCCATACAGTATAGAGGAATTTCTAACCTCAAATATACATTTATAATTTTTTTTCTCGACCTGACGTTTGCATTGTTCCTTTTGTATTGAAACACTGCAATAATAAAACTATTCTATTCTATTCTATTCTATTCTAATCTATTCTATTCTATTATACTGATTATTAGTAGGTGGTATTAATTATGAATTAACTACTAATTCAATAATAATTCAAAGGTAATAATTACCTACTAATTTTGTGTCTGTAACACCAAAAAACTTCGGTAGGGGAAAATTAATAAATAAAGAAATATTATGTAATTAAATAAATTTACTTACTACTCATACTTTATAGTTTTACAATGTTTGGGAGAAGGTAGCGTATCGGGGTACTCGAGGAGTGCGCACGGGATATTGATGCGTAGAGGTATAGATGTTATGCGTATCCGTCGTTGCGACCGGTGTTCTCTGGATACTTCCCACTCAATGCCTGGGTTTGGGATCTAGTCAGCGCTGGTTACTAATATAATTTCAATCAGTATGATAATTTGCTGGTATTACCTACTGAAAACTAATAACTAGTAAATACCTACATATGGTTAATGTACACGCCTACCATGTTCACATATTATCGACACAATGGCGCTGACTCTAAGTATTATTTCAAAGTTTTTTAAACCCGTAATCCTTTAATATGAGATAACACGTACGTACTTACCTTCGAATATTTTAATGCTAGGATCTGTGCATCAGCCCTATTCTACCCCATTCTCTAAGTAGCTGTGAAACGGCTGGAGTATCCATTTAGATTTACTTACACTCACAACCAATAACACTGTTCGCTAGTCAATCAAAAAGTGACACCAACTAAAGCGTATGTATATGCAAAACCCCCTAAAAGAGAGGGAACCAATGTCAGATAAGTTTTAGTGCAATAAATGGTGGGGTAAAATTCGTTTCAAATGTTTCAATATTATGGTAATTTCAATTTGATATTTCTTGTTTTCATAATTTTATATAGTAATTCATTATACCAAACGTATAAGGGATTTTATTTTGAATCTACAGACTTTCTCACTATGATTGCATAGATTTATTCCTTAAAACAATAACAATGTTCATTTGGAGGAAGGATACTTCAATGCAAATATGTAGGCTATTTGTTCTAAGAGTATGTTGTGTTTTCAGAGAATTTACTCTTATGTTCTAACCAACAAGATTTAGTTCATTTAAATATATATTAAGTTTCGATTTCTGAATAAATAAAAATATTCAGATTGATAATAGATTTTTTTGTGTGTAAATGGCAGACATAGTTATCAAATATTTATGTATTACTTGCCAGATTAATATTTCTTAGGAACAGTTGTCACAAAAGTTGCCCGATTGCATTAGTTTCATACAGGAATTTTACTCAAAATTTTTTTAGTGTGTATAGAGAGAATCGCCCTTAACAATTGCAATATACAGGGTGTATCCGATATAGAGGTAAATATAATAATATGTAGCAGCTGTAATCATTTACGATCAAGAAGTCTTAATGCACAGGGGGTAAATATTTTGTAAATGCCGTGGGCTAGAGCCGCATCTGTGCCCAACCTAAATGTTGTCCCAAGTATACCCCCACATACCACTATCATTCAGCCATTACCGCTGTTAGTTTTGTGTGGATCGCTGCTTGGAGTGCAAGCCACTTCGAACATTTTATTTAAATTCTTCCCGTCTGGAAAAAACGATCCTTTTCAGGACCATCATGATTTCATATAAAGAAAAACGAAGCTTGCATGCATCGGCAAAAGCGCGGGAATGTATAGATTTATTTTCGCGCGATATCATAGTAAAAAGGCGTGTTTGCAAATTGTCTGTATCTACATTTATTTCTGTGTAATTCGATTCAATTCATTTTACGTTATATGATTAAATAAATCCAAAAGAAATAACTCAGATTCATGTGGTACCGTTTATTAACAACTAACTCTCGATTCGACAAAGCAAAAGAAAAATATTTACGGTTTTTGTAACTACTGAAGTCGCATATCGGTGAAACTCGAACGTCTTATCAGAATATTAAAAATAATACTTTGTAGACTTACGTAGAATGCTCTTAACAAATAAAGAATGTTTATTTTATAAAAAGAAGAAATTTAAAATACCTCAGTTTTGCTATTTTTACAAGGGCTTTTATTTATTCACAATGACGTTAAATGAACTTACGGCATACTATTAAGAATAATACTAAATTAGTGCAATGTATTTATACATGATACCACGTTTAGGGGGTGCTTAACATGACGTTTCCTTGCATCAGGCCCGGATTAAAGAATTTTTGGCTCTAAATTTTACTTTTTTTTTATTTTTTAATGATGAAATCCGGTTTCGGTGGGTTTGTGCTTTATACGTCCTGTAGTTAACACCCAAGCAAAATTTACTTTTTTATTTGATACACTCTGTATAAGTACCCTTCAACCAACTGTTATTTTTCATACATATTCTATTCTGACTTGAACTTAAAATTATTTGTAATCTGTATAATAATAATAATAATACATATATAACTGTATACTATAACAACACAAAGGATAAGCAATATATTATTCCGTTTTTAATTGCCGGGACTTATATACATATATTTTACTCGGGTATCAGCTGCACAACGCTACGAAATCGTCGTAAAAAAACAGTTGCCGAGCGAAGCGACGAAAGGCGCACGCGATGTTCCCGGTCGATTTTCCTTTGTCTGTTTTACGCGTATAAGGAATATATAGGATATGAAACGAACCCCCGAACAAAAAGTCTGGGCTGAGAATACGTTTTTTCCCGTATTAAGAGGTTTCGACAAACGACCGCTGCTTACGTCAAAAAGTATTGTGTTACTCATGCGAGGAACACTGTAAAAAAAGAGCAACTTCCATTCATCGTGTCGTACACAAACCCTAATAACAGGTGCAAATACGCATTGTATTGTAGTTATAATAATAATACTCATTTGTCTTTGATAATATATCGAAGAGGTAAATATATATTGGGTATATCATGGATCTACGGATGGAGTTGACAGTATGTACAACGGACAAAAAAATGGAATTGGAATTTAATATTTTAGAAAGTCCTGCTTGGTTTGAAATCTATGTCGTTTGGTTTTAATTTTTTTTAAAATCCAGTAAGGTTTCTTCTGCTTTGGTTTCAGATAACGTTTCTTTTTCATTCGTTCATTCATCGGAAATCTTCCAATAGATACCCTCAAAAAATGGGAGACAATTGCTAAAATTTTAAACGCAATTTATTTTTAAAATATATTGGAAAGTAGTACTTTGTTTTATTTTATATATTTATATATTTTTTCTTTTTAACTGTTAAGTTTTTCAAGTATAAGTAAGTATTTTTTATTATAAATATATTTTACTTAAATTATTATTATTAAAATTCAATGCTACTAAAATCTAAAAATATTAATATATTTATACGTACAGTGTATATGAGATCGAAAATAGTTTATTTACTTTTGTTTGAATATCTTTTGGACAAGCGAAACATTTTCATTTAATATAATGTGTCTCGACAATCAATCCTTGGTTACGTCTTCTATTTTCTACAGCTGCTTCTTGGTTTTCTAGATTTTCTTTTGTAGCAACCATTTGCTTTTTACAAGTTTGCCATTTTTATTTTATATATTTTAGAAAAAAAAGTAAAGAAAATGTCACAACTGAATATAACCAACTTATGCGCCACCAAGCGTAAACAAGTAGTACTATGATGTCGCACAAGATTTTTTACGTCGAATGGTTGTTACCCACTCGCTGAAATCTTTACTAAAAATTGTAACTCACGACAATCAAGAATACAGACAGCTATGTCCATCTCATTCGAGATTTGGCTAGTGTCGCATACGACATTCGCCATTCGAAATTCAAGAATTGGGCTCCAGACCTTGTTACTGATACCCAGCAAATTATTATTACTTGAGTTTGGAGGAGACAGAGTCTCCACGTCTCCTCAATTCCGACAGCCGTGCCTTCTGCAGGTATAAGCTGCATAATAAACTTGAAGTTGCAAAAAAGGTGAACCAATAATAAGCCAAAAACACTCACCCCCACCATATTCACGAAAATACGAATCATTAACCCTCCCAGTTCTACATAAATATGATTTAAAATTGCCGTAACCTGTTATTAATTTTGCCGCTTGATACGACTAATTTTAACCCTCGTTTCCCTAAGACAGTGCAACGTCACCGATAAATTTTCTAGTCCACCTCCAATTTTAATTAATATCCCACACCTACCCTGGCGATCATTATCAAGTTTATTCATCAAACGCTTTTTCACTACTGAATGTAGTCGCGTAGAACACCTTGTATTCAATTAATAATGAAGATTTTTCTTCGCTTGTCAACTTCATCATGATTATCAAGGTCGGTGAATCGTTATGAAAATGTGTTTAGCTCCATAAATTTTTGCGTCAAGCATTTTTTCCCTGTAATGTATTGGCATATTCTGCACAGAAAAGGTATTTTATCTGAAACGATAACACTTTTTACTGCATGAACAATTTGCAGACTAACCTAAGGCTTGTATCCTATATTATATATTCAATTCCAATACAAAAATATTTGTTCATTATTATTCAAGTTAGGACAGCTAGTTAATTAGTTTAATTCAGTAATTAATGAAATAATTTAATTTAAAAAAAAACATTTTTTTTAATATTTCATACTTTTAACGTTATTGTGAAAAATTGTAGAATTAAGTAAGCGTAAAAATAAAGTATTTAAGCCAGAAATCATCATTAAAATAAACCTATTAAAGAACAAATTAAATTTAACCTAATAGCAGCTGATAAAACTATTACAAACGATATTTAAAGAAAGGCCGACAAGCATTTTTACAATAGAGAGGTGGGGTGGACAGGCTTGTAAAATTTCACGTGGGTGTCTCTGGTCTTCCACTATAGCAGGAAATAATTGATATTATACTTGCTATGAATTATTCTATTAGTAAACCAGTTACGATAACGTTGCTTCAATGGTGGTGTTTCTGAAAATAGTATTTAAAAAATGCAAAAAGGAAAGCCGATAATGTAGAAAAGAGATCGGCTATTGTCACATTACACGAAGATTCTGTGCGTGTGATAGCAGAAGAATTAGGAGTGACAAAATCTACAGTCCATTACACTATTCGTCGCTACCGAGACACCGGAACACTCGAAGACCGGAATCGCCTAAGTCCGTCACGGATAACAACATTGACGAAAGCTCGATACCTTAAAGTGTTGAGTAAGAGAAAATTGACGATTGAACGAGCGACACCTTTAACAACTAAACGCCGCTTAAGGGAAGCCGGTTTATTCGGTCGCGTTGTGGTAAGAAGACCGTTGCTCCGTCGTGAACTGACGAGTTCAAGTTAATAGAAAGTATAATATTTTAATGAGATGTTTTGTTTTATTCTTTATTTCCTCTTGTTATTTATTTATATTTTTGTTTCTACGAATACATTTTTATTTTCTTTCAGATATTCTCGTCGTTTTTATTTAGTAGGCAGTAATTTACTAGTTGTCCTAACTTCAATGGCCGGTAGTGTATTTATTATGTAATTCAATGGCCTATACTTAATAAAACATCAGGTATAAGACACGCCAAATGCAGTATCAACTATTGCGTATTGCACACAAAATAACGTCCCAATCCAATTGAACGCGCTACCATCCATATTTCTACAGTTTCCAATGTAAATATTATCGTCAGCGCTTGTGTACACTTTTTTAAAACATATTCTAGAACTGTCCAAAAATACCTTTTTTTCCGACTAAAACCTCTTCGCCGGTTAATGCTGCTATTAGGACGCTGTGCATGCACGTGAAACAGCTAGTGGTAATTTCGGTTTCTATGTTTTCTTTTCTCTCTTTTCATTCTGTTGGTAATAACGGTACAGGCTTCCGGAAATGACGTAACGTTACGTGTGTTTTACGGTCTGCTCCTCTTTGTTCGTCATATTCACGCGGACGTGCCCGTGAATTTTCACCTAAGGCCAAAAATGATATTTTTTTTTCATTAGTTTGTTCTAATAAAAATATTTTACGAACCCATGATTACCCAGTAAACCAAATTCAAATTTCTCTCACTTATTTATAGTTACTTCAACATTAAAGCATGAAGTTGCCTATGATTTTGTGTTACATTAATAGTTATTTGAATCCCTTTAAGTTGAATTTACTAAATATAATTGAGGGAAATTTGAATTTGATTTACTGGGTAGTAAATGGACAATATTTTTTTAGAAGCAAGATCATTATTATTTTCTTTGTGTAAAAAATATTGAACGCTCTTTATAATATAACCATTAGGTTGGATTTTAGGTCCTATGCTTTCGATAATTCTTAAATTTATTCAAACATAATTTTCGATCTTTAAAGGCGAGTACAGAATTAACTGTCGTGTTAATTGCGCACCAGGTTTTAGTTTTCAATCTATTCTAAAATAGATATCTAATTACATAAGAATAAATACCTATCTACCTCAATAGCGATTTTTTTTTATTAATTAAAACCTTTCGTTGTTTGTTAGAAGTCAGGAGAGTACTGCAAGGCCAAAACATAGCATTGTCATTATTGCAAATTCACTTTTTTTTTGTTAGTAACGCCGATTAAAGGCGCCGCAAGGGCATGCTATAAAATCAAGATGTCCTCTATACTACTTATATTTATAGGCTTTTATATACAAATGTGTCGTATCTGTGTGAGTGTGTCAAACGCCCAAGGTCACAGCGTTTCTTCTATCAATACTTTCTTTGTTCATATGCAATACCTAAACAGAGAAATTGGAAGTATTAATTATTTGTGAAATGAGTTCAAGGTTTATATGGAATCGATACTTTTTTCCTAGATTTCGTAATCTACGATTAGAAAACTTTGTTGCGTTTAGTAAGCTTTATTTCTGTTATTAGGATAGGTATATTGTTATACTATGCTTGACTGACCAAAAAAATTATTCGCATTAATTTTTTTATTCACATCATTACATTGAAATTAGTGGTGGGCACTATCGATAGTGACTATTGATAACTATCGATAGTTTTGACTATCGATAGTTTCGACTATCGATAGTTGACTATCGATAGTCGACTATCGATAACTGTCGATAGTTGAAAATATCGATAATGACCACCAGTATTATATTCACATAACGCAGAGGGATTCTCAAGTTCAATGTAAACATGACAAGCATAGTGCTATTTATTTTCCCTTTCTGAGTAGCTTAAAGGTTTATTTATGTATTGTCTTGTTAGTTAAAAACGTTTGCGTTGTCAATCATCAACTATTCATTGAGTGGAACTAATTCTTTCTTTTGTAATATCTTTAGTAGCAGATACTAATGAAACCATGAAATACTAGTGTCAGAGTTCTTATTAGTTTGGAATTAAAAAAAAACACAAATAATAACTAACAAAAAACAAAACAAAATGTATTTCTGAGGACATATTAGTTGAGTAGAGTGGTGGGCATTATCGATGACCACTATCGATAGTTGTAACTATTGATAGTTGACTGTTGAAACTATCGATAACTATGGATGGTCAACTATCGATAGTCGACTATCGGTAACTATCGATAGTAGGTCCGACTATCGATAGTACTATCGATAGATAAAAATATCGATAGTGCCCACCACTAATTGAAATCAATCCAAACCTAAAAACAAATATCTCCATTGCGTAAGAGTTCACTTAGTAGGTCCAAACAATCTAATTACGTTTGGAACGTCAAAAAGTTTACTATTTTTTTGGCGCCTTTTCCACCTCGATAACCAAATTGTCACTTGCTGTAAATGTATCAGGAGCTTCGATTACGGAAAGATTTTCTCCAATTTCAATTGCTTTTTGCTGTAATATAGGGCCCGAAATAGCTATAAAATTAAATTATATAGTTTTGTGAAATATTTATGTCTGTTTTATCATTAACTGCGTTTTTATGTTTTAAATTTGAATTATTGTTCAAGTATTACGTGTTTTTAAATTTTGTTCTTTGTTTAAAATTGTTATATTGTTATTTAAGGCTGTAAGACTTTGATTATATTTATGTCCTTTTATTTATTCACCAATATATACACCATTACAATTTTGACAGTCTATTCTATAAACTAAGTGTGATGTTTTATTTTTTCAATTTTTTGGTGTTTTGATAGGCAACCAAGAAAAAGATGAAATTAAAATAAAATACAAGGGATGTTATTACAGACGACGAATTACAACATATTAGATGCAGACAAAATATCATATGATCAAGAAATTTTAAAGTCAGATAGTAACAGGTCTAAAAACTGTATAATTTGCTGCTTTAATGTTTTATTAAAATTTAACTTACATACATTATTTTATAAACATTTAGTTTGGAGAATATAAATGTATATTTACTTATCATGCACACAGGTTTCTTATGAACATACTTTTTCGAAGTTAAAGTATATACTAAATAAACTAAGAAATTGCATGTCACAAGATAAATTAAAAGCTTTTTTTATTAATGTTTACAGAAAAAAATATTTTACAAAATACTAAAAATGATGATATTATAGATTTAATTGCCAACAAAAATTCGAAACTGAAAAAAATGTTACAGTTTATAATCAGTATGTTTGAAAAAATTGTCTTTTTCTCATTTATTATTATATAATATGGTTGTAGCCTGCCAGGCATTGTATAACTAAAATAAAATAAAAAAATCTATGCTTGCAAATAAATTGTATTATGCAACTGCAAAACTAATATATTATTTTGTGGCGCTATAATTATAAATTAAGAAAAAGCAGAATGAGGCCAATCGAACTGAAATTTTCTCGAGCTGCTGAACCTTCCCAATCCGGCCCTGCTAAGACATTACACTATTCTTCAATTTTCCGTCGATTTTTTCTCTATACGGGAATAGTGCTTTTACCTACGCCATAATCTTTAACAACATTTGCAATGATCATTCCTTATCGAGAAAGTATTAATCCTGCAAGTAAATTTTCCCTGACACTAATAACAATACTGTTTACGGTTTTGGCTTTTTATTGTGTTCTGATGTGATGGCCAATTTAAGGCTAATCTGGATTGCTTTTAATGAGATTCTCTTCCAGTAATGGCGCGGATTTTTTTCGCTGTTTTTAGACATACCAATCAAAATATTTTAAATTTGATAAAAGAGATTGTTTTAAAACAGTATTTAAATTAAATTAATTTTAAATTTTCTTTTTTTTAATTTTTTGTTTGGTTCTATTTGGCTTCCAAAAAGGAAAAATAAAAAAAGTGGTCAAGGGCGACGGTTCAGCGGTCCTTACTAATACTAAAACACTTTTTTTCATTTCTTTCTGATAGCAAATAGCGTCCGAAAGAGGAAAATGCGTTTTCTCTTTGATCTCGTCCGCCGGGACAACCATAACGGTAGCACACTCGTCGAATTGAGTGCGCTACAGAAATGATACTAGTTGGAGTAATCAGATCTTTTCAAAACATTAGTTAATCTGTCGTATGAACTTGAATGTATAGGGTAACACTATTTCAGATGGTTTTTTAGAAAAATCAAAATTAAAATGCAAATTAATAAGATACTATCAGTAAGTTTATTTGATTTACTAGGCTACAAAGAAAACTATTAATTCAGAAATACATAATTATAGCACTGATAATATAATCCGTACTATGAATCAGTAGAATCAGTGAGTTATTTTGTAAATTGAGTAACTGCTATTTTCGGAAAACTGAATTATCTCGAGCTATGCACAAATGTGAAGAGCATTTGTAGAACACGTGATTGCAGGAATAAACCTCAAGCGATAGTCAGATCGAAAAGAAAGATACCCCTTGTTTTTTTGAATGGTATGAATTGTTTGCTTTCTATATTACATGTGCCCAAAATCAATTGCTAAGATTGTCTAGAGTATTCGCTACGTTTCATTGAGTGTTATTCTATACCTGTATCTATGATTTTACAATACAACTTCCTATAGGTAACTTGTGATAAATGAGTCAGGGTGCCACACACTGTCACAAACATACAAACCTCACTCAACACACACACAGACATCGCACACCTGTAGTCAAGTACCTCTAAAGTTTTTTTCTCTGGAACTGACTTAGCACTGCATTATTGTCTGAAGAATATTTACTTTCTTACAAGTAGCAAACGCGATTTTCTAAAAAAGGGTTAAAGATGCTCGTCACAAAAGGCGAAAAGCATCTTCGTATCAGCGCGAAAAGGAAAAGGCTTCTTCTAAATTTAATGTTCTATGTACAAAATGTAAGTACCATATCTACTTACCTAGACATTTTATTACTTTGGCATTGCGTATTTCAGTGAGCCAAAATCCAAAAATAATTATAGGGCAGTCAATATAAATGACTATGGTTCAAGGTTTGTAATCTAAGCAGATATAAAAGAAGTTGTAATTTATAGGCACATTTTACCAGTCGAAGAAATGGCTGTGTGCATTTTATTGATGTTCTGTTTCGTAATACAATTGGCATCAAGGAAATTATTGAAGTGGTCTAGTATTTATAATTATGACTCGTTAATAAAAAGTAGATACATTATCTATTATTAACATTTACACATTTTATGAATTTCGCACTTATTTAAAACATAGGTAGGAAGTAGGTTGGGTTGTGTAAAATACACAAAAAGACAGTACTGAAAGCAGAATTGAATATCCTTATATTTATACCTTACGTGATGCTATAGCAGCTGTACGTAGATACGTCCTCAAAACAAACATCGGTCTTGTGCGTTAGGTTACGATAGAAGCCGGCGGCCTGTCGGCATTTGATTGAAAAAAGAAAAATGAATATTTCTGTTTCGGGCGTTATTATTAGTCCAAATTCAAAAGTTAAAAAAGTTTTGTCATTAAGACATTGGTCTTCACATGCGCCGTTGAAGCCGATTTAGAAAATTGTTTTTAATAACAAACTTAATAACATTTAAAAAATTTAAATACATAGAAAATAAAAAAATTAAAAAGTTGGCGCAATTTCAAACATTATTTTAAGACAAATACAGTTAAAAATTTCAAAATCGGCCGTACCGTTTTCTCAAAAAGCGCGGAATACTTTTCCGATATATTTATCTCTGTCGCACACTTGGAGGTCCAGATTCGCCTTAAAACTGAGCACATAAACCCTAAAATGCGTTTCTGTTACAAATGAAACGCGATTCGGAAGTTAATTCCGGTCAAATTGTATCATAAAATATCTTCTTCAGCAAACTATAATAATAATAAATATACGATAATACACCATTAACAAGGTTAATATAACATAAACTCATTAGTTTACATATACATATTTTTTTGACATTGTCTGTACGTACTTATGAGTTAATGTGCATTAAAATATCCAAGGCCAGACATTTTTAATGTGTGCAACACATGCTACCGTAATGTCAACTGATCGATTCAATATTCTTATGAAATGAATATTAGATGATGTCATTGATCGTGAATAAATACTAATATATCGCATCTACACGATCCACTCGAAAGATTTTATTTATATAAAGACACTAGTGTACCACTAGGTTGCGTGATAGGACCTGTGTTTTTTCTGTCTTTTTACAGCACAAATATGTTTAATATATTTTTTTTTTCTTTTTTGCTTTGCAGTGACTTGGGGGAGGATCTCACGTTATCCGAGAGCGATGAGGAGCAGGGGAAGAGGGACATCATACCGCCGGAACCTGTAAGGTAATAATTGTCATTTCCTATTTTACTAACAACGCAATAATATACCGACGATAATAACCGAGCAAGTAAGTGGAGCGTTGACCTGTCGTCGTGTGTTGTTGCGACGTGGCAGCAGACAATAAATTACCCGAACTGCTAGACAATCACATACACGCACCGGGGTTTTGATGTTATCGAGAATGAATCGATTTTAGGCAGCGCGAAGGCGCTATTTTAGACTTAGTCACAGCGTGATATCTCTCAAATAATAATCAAGGTGGCGCGAAAGCTTTATCAGACGTGTTGTTGTTGTTGTTACTCCTTGCTTTGTGTTGCGTAATATCCTAACAGTGAGGAAAGTAGCTGATCCGTTCAATACCCTTATTGTTGCAATATTTAGTTCATTATGCTTGAGCTGACGAATCTTTTTTTGTTCACTGGTCTTCTTCAACGTCGTACACAATAAATTTTTGCGTAGTTCTTATTGTTTAATATTTAATTTCTTTTTTCTTGGTTTTTAGGTCTTCAATATTAAAAACATGAATGAATACGACGTTTCGCTTTA
Organism: Protaetia brevitarsis; assembly: GCA_004143645.1. NCBI lineage: Eukaryota > Metazoa > Arthropoda > Insecta > Coleoptera > Scarabaeidae > Protaetia > Protaetia brevitarsis. The sequence continues at coordinate 2,272,858 of RXPK01000126.1, forward strand.
TTGAAAAGCTTTTTCAAGTATATAAATAAATGTAGAAATTGTAAATTATAAATAAAATGTTTTTGTTTAATAAATGACAAATTGTTTTGTTTACTAATATGATTTTGAATATATTATTATGTTTTATTTAAAGATTGCATTTCAAAATAAGCTATTTTGATTATTTGTTTTTGAATTTTGTAATTAAATAGTTTTTTTTAAAATATTGTATTTAGTTATAAAATTAAATCATATAATTTTGTGAAATATTGTATATCGGTTTTATCATTGACTGCATTTTTATGTTTATAAATTTGAATTATTTCAAGTATATTACGTGTTTTTAAATTCTGTTCTTTGTTTAAAATTGTTACGTTGTTGAAAATCAAAGGTATGATTTTGAGTTATTTCATGTTTTTTTAAAGCTGTAAGACTTTTATTATATTTGTGTCCTTTTATTCTATTTTCCAAATATTGCATGGTTTCACCTATATATACACCATTACAATTTTAACAGTCCATTTTATAAACTACGTGTGATGTTTTACTTTTTTCAATTTTTGATTTTAATTTTGAATAGATTTGGTTTTGTAGTTTGTTTGTGTTTTGATAGGCAATTTTGTAATTATATGGTTTGAAAATTTGATTTATTTTTTCGGATAAAATGTTTAACGTAAGGAATTTTTATGAATTTTGTAATTGTCTGAGTATTATTTATATTTTTTGTTGATTTATTATAAAAAAGAAAAATTCTTTGTTTGAATATTTTGTTTATAAGAGAATTTGGATAATTATTTTGTTCTAGGATATTTTTTGCTTTGTTAATAGTATCTGATCGAAAAACTGAACTTTAATTAATTTTATTGCTCTGTCAGCTAAACTAATAATAACACTAACTTTTTGAGATAAAGGTTGTGAAAATTTAGACAACGTCCAGACCATGTTGGTTTAGTATACCATTGAGTTAGAATTTTGTTATCATTGTTGATGAGTTTGAGGTCTAAAAATGCAATGATTCTATTGTTTTCTTCAATTTCAATTGTAAATTTTAATCTTGGATGAAAGGAATTAAAATGTTCAAGTAAAACGGGTATATTTTTTTCTCTTCTAACGCGGTTATGCAATCATCTACATACCTTTTGAAAAAAATTATTTCGAAATTTATTTTATTTAAAATTTTTTCTTCTATATACTCTAAAACAATTTGTGTCAAAAATGATACTAGAAATTGGTGAACCCATTGCACATCCAAAAATTTGTTTATAAAATTTATTTTTGTATTGGAAATATGTTTGTGTTAGTGTTAATTCTACTGCATTAATGAATTCTGTGATAGGTATGTTTGTAAAATTTTCAATTAATTGCCATTTTTTATGTATAATTTGTTTTGCTAGGTCTAATGGTGTATTTGTGTATAGCGATACTACATCTAAAGATATCATTTTGAAATTTGGTTTTAATTTAATGTTGTCTATAAATTCTTTGAATTGTCAGGAATCTTTTATATAGTAATCATTTTTGAACGCGATATTTTTAAGGCAATTTGCTAAAAATTTTGATAATTTATAAAAAGGACTTTGTACATAAGAAACTATTGGTCATAAAGGTATATTATTTTTAAATGCATTCTTTAAATAAAACATAATAATATATTCAAAATCATGGTAAACAAAACAATTTGTCATTTATTAAATAAAAACATTTTATTTATAATTTACAATTTTTACATTTAATTTATATACTTGAAAAAGCTTTTCAATAAAGCGAAACGTGGTATTCATTCATGTTTTTAATATTGAAGACCTATAAACCAAGAAAAAATAAATTAAATATTGTACCTACATGGTCAAGATTTGAAGTTTTAAAGTTCTCATTGTTTTGGCTGTTAAAAATACCCAAAAGGGAAAGTCGTTCTGCCATGGAACAATGGACGTTTTATTGTTGGGATCCTATTTTAGGAATGTTCAGAATTGACGATTAGCGTGAATGAGTTTACAAACAACAATACCTAACTTGTTGTCGTGTGTAAACATATGGGAGTTACATGACCTTGAATTTCTGAATAAATGTATGTTTGTCTGTTTGTTATATATTATCTTATAAATAATGGTTTTTTTTTCACCTTTAGATAATAATTTTAAACACTACATTTCAACAATTACTTTTCATTACACTGTCAGTTTTATAGTTGCAGTGATGCCAATTTTTTTAACAATAAAATCCATATTTAACTCTGTGTGAGTTGTTACAAAATTCTTTAATAACACACCACCGGTTTCACTCAATCCAAGCATCCTCAGGGCAGCTAAAGAAGTGTCATACAATAAGAGTGTGCAACAATTATTAGCAAAATGGTATTATTATATAAAATTGTTTTTTTTATAAATGAGAGAGCAAGGTAAAATTGTAAAAGAATTTAAAAAAGATATTTACAATTCAAAAGCAGTTAATGATCAAAGTTTAAAATTAAAATAAAATTAGAGAGTGCAAAGTAGATAGTCGAACTTATGTAAAACTTGTAAAAAAATCAGACATTAAATAAAGAATAGAACACATAAGTCTAAACGAACGACACTTTAAAATTATTTAAAATAATTGTAAGCACTTCGAACTCAGGATATGAAATGATTCTGGAAAATTTGAGACTAAAATTTAAATAAAGGTAGAAAATATAATAAACTTCTGCCATCTATTATGGAAAAACTCAGCTAAAGTAATGTTGTGCTAAAGACGTAGTAGAATACTTGAAGACCATATATGCAGAAGATTATCTATCGAGTAAAATTTGAAAAAGGTCTCGAAAATTACTTGTCAGTTTAATGAAAGGTCTCTACTAGTGAGCTGTTGCTTCAATATTTCTAATGCCTCTAAGTTATTGAGGTAGGTACCTTTTTTGGCTGTATGTATAATATTCGGAAATTGTGATTAATGTCAAGGTGGTGTTTATTTTCTTTTAAATTTGTACCGAACAAGTAATCTACAGTAGAATTTGGTTTTACGCTACGTAAATGCTCTTTTATCCTATTTCGAAATTTCTAAAGGTCATCCATCCAACGTATGTGCAGTGGCAATCAATACATGTCAGGAGGTAAACGCCTTTCTTTTTTAGTAACTCTATATTATCTTTATTGTTAATAATTAAATTTCCTAAAAGGGATGTATTGTTCTAAATGAAACATGGACATGTGGTTTAAGGATATTTGTAATTTTGTAAGAGACTTATACCCATTTTATTCTGTCAATTGAGATTTTTGTTTTCCCGAATTTGCTGGATTTTTGCAAGCAGATAATATCATTATCTACACGCTTCTTAATCCATGCGTTTTGTACCCATAAGAGAACTTAGCTAACAGTTGAAAATATTGAACATTTAATATCCATTGATTTATCTTAAAAAGTTGTGACGACATACCAAAACTAATCTTTGAATTATCACGTAAATAAAAATCAGGATTTAATACATTAATTTCCTTGGATTTTAGGCAAACTTGCCAACCACTTCCTTGATTAATTCCTTGTTTTTGCGACAATTTTTCGATGAGAGCTGATTAAACATAAGCCGTTTAATCGATATTCTATCATGGTAGATCGTAGCCAAGTTTTCACTCTGACGTGAAGTACTGAATGACCTCTCGATTTCGTACTTGTTGAACAGGGCTGATAATGCTATGAGAAGTGCTTTTTTCGTACTTGGGGAAAAAGTGCTTTTCTCTGTTTATCTATCTCCACACATTGAAACTTAATGATACTGGCAAAAAACAATAGCATTCTTGCTCTTTTTATCAATTTGTAACGGAACGGGTTTTCTTGTCTGGAAGCTTTTGGGGATGGCCAGCCCAAATTCAAATAAGACAAAGCCCAATCCCGTCTCGCAGACAACCCCTCCTGCTCTTTAGACCGGCAAGCCACCGCTGAGAAACAGACTTTTTGTTCGGTAGCGAATGGTTTTAGTAATTTTAGCCAAAGTTGATTCCCAACGGTTTTCCTCCGTTAGTCGAAGCAGGGCCGTTAGTTAGCCTATAGATCGCTGATTTACCCACCTCGTCGGCTTTCTTTTACCGATGATAACTTCCTCTCCAACCCCTTACTATGGGTACCAAATAAACTTCTTTCGAGTTTGGAATGGCGAAATAATAGAATATTTACTTTCTACACTAATATATTGAATAAATTTTGTGACAATTAAGTTAAACTAACAACTACAAATTTAATAAAATAACAAGCAGAAGACAAAACGAAACTCAACTTTTTAATGAACTTTTAAGCTTTTCTTGTTATTGTTGATTAACTTAAATTCTAGTAATTCTCAATTACAAATTATTTGTTTATTAAGGGGGAGAGAGAGAGAGGGAGAGAGAGAGAGCGAACGAGTTACAGTTTTTACGTATTACTTTTCTTAATAATAATATTTAGTTTAATTTAAGTATTTCATTATTTTTGTTTGTATTCTGTTGACATATTTCATAATTGTCTTTTTTGTTTGATATTGTTTGTAATAGATATCTATCTATCTACTTTGGTTAGTTTTAAGCAGGAATTTTGAACATCTTACCGGCCGATGTGGGAAATTAATTCTTCTCGTAATCCAAATTTTTAAGGCACAAAACTTTACACAACACTCACAATTTTTTTAAGCCAAGGAAAGGGGAAATTTATATGAATTCTATCACAAAACAAAACACCTCTCGAGGAAAGCTTTTGCTTCCTGTTCTCGAATTTTAAACGTATTTTGATGGCAAAATCTAAGATGAGAAGTTTTAATTTTAAGATTTAGAAACGCCCGAACAAAAATTGAGACGCGTGCTTTTACTTTAGCTGAAACGAAATCCACGAACCAATTAGTTCAAAACAGCAATGTTAAGGGTTTTTATAAACTTTGATTGTGACGTCATTTTGCACCGATAATTAGTTCGGCCTCTCTTTACAGGAAGGCGCAAGTATGACCGAAGGCGTTATTTTTCTGATCTTCAAACGCCCTACTTGAGAGTAACGTGGGAACAGCATTTGTAACATACAATAAACAAAGAAGTAGATAACATACGAAGTAATACCATATTATCTTAATTACGCGAGTCTTTAAACGAAAATAGACTATTATTTCCTGTGAAGTAGGCGCTGCTTCAGCAAATGCCACGGTACCTATCAACTACGTATTAATAACATGAATTTAAATACTTGCATTATACAGGATGGAATTTCGAATTCTTACAAATTTATTGTTTCATTTTTGCTTTATTCCGGCAAAATTTAGCCAAATCTTCTCTGCCCATATCTGGCTACGCTATCCCATACCTATCTGGATTGGTAGACTGATGGATATGAAACGTGAAATGTTCAATCTTATGGGATTTTAGACGTAATCCAATTGGAAAAGTAAAAAGACCTTGGAGTCAGTTACATTATTTTACTATTGTCTGTCTGTCTGCGCAATTGCACTTATTGGATAATCGCAGCACCACACGTAATTATCGATAATCCATCTACCCATAGTTATCGATAGTTACAACCATCGATGTCCATCATCAGATATCATTCCCCAATAAGATATGTAAAGCGTGTATTTACAATATCGTTTCTATCCATTTTAAAGAATTTTGGAAATATTTCCATTTTTAATATAAAATTGGTGGAATTAATGTAGGCGTTATTGAACTGGACGCCTTATATACAGTGTGTTCTGTTAAAAATATAAATTTCTTTTACATCCCCATGAGAATACAACCACCGTAAGTGTTAACGCATGCCCAATTAAGATCATACCGATATTAGCTTTGTTCTTTTTTGTCCCTTTTGTATTGCAACGCAAAACGCAAAAATTTATAACACAAATATTAAAACACACACACAAATAGTTTACGTTATTACTGCGACTACACTCATGATCAACATGCGCATCTTCAACAAAAATCTCCTCCACTGATGATTTAAGATTTTCAACGCAAACAGCTATTTGCGCCATGAAGCAATATTGCTCGAATCAAATAGAATAATAATCTTGCATGTATTGTTTCCTACCGCAACACAAATAGAACACAAAATCTCTTCCGCGTGTTTTGTGTTCCAACGCAAAGGGACAACAAGTACAAAGGGTATTAATACGTCCGAATTCAGTTACAGGATGTTATCGCCGATAGCCCAGACGCCGGCGCCCATCTCGAGCATGCAAACGGACACCTATCCGGAGATCCCCTCTCCGCCGCGGTCCCCGAGGGCGCCCAGCTCCTCCAGCGACACGGGCAGCGATTCCGGCTCGGAGAGCGACACCAGCAGCGAGGAATCAGGCGACGAGGGCGCCCAGAAGCGGCCCGCGCCCGCCCTGAAGACGCCCACGCCCCCAACCGTCGACCCGCAACAGCAACAGCAGTTGCAACAGGCGGCCGCCGCCGCCGACGAGAAGCCCGGCATCAACAAGTACTGCTGGAACCTGATGTCGTATTTCTCGCCGAAGAAACCGGCGCCCAAGCCCCAGTGCAGTCCCGACCATTCGAATCAAACGGTGGAGTCGGACGGTAGCGATTCCACGAAGGAGATCGACATAGACAAGGTGATCGAATCGGTGAAGCCGAAACCGTTGCTGTCGAGTTTCTCGGATTCCGATACCACCAGCGACAGTCAGCAGAAACAGCAGCAGCATAGGAAGCGGAAGAGGACATCGACGGTGGCGCCGGCAGTTGTGAATCCGCCGCATTCGGATAGTGATAGTGAGAGCGAGAGTACGCACAGGACGGTTAAAGTGCAGAAGCCGACGAATCGCGCCACCCCGCGGACTAAATCGGTGGATTCGCGCAGTGAATCCGAAGCGGATAAAGTGGAGTTGCCGAAGAAGCAGGAGAAGGAGGTCGCGAGAACTCCACAAGTCGACGAAAAGCCGGCGAAGACGAAGAATCGCGGCCGACCCAAGAAGCAGAAACACAGCGATACGGACCAGTTGGTGAGAAAGCGCGGCCGGCCGCCCACTTTGAAGAATCGGGCCAATTATAGCGGATCGGAGAACGAGGTGCCGAAACGCAGGGGACGCCCTCCTCTGAACAAAAATAAACCCCCACCTTCGCCGAGCAGCTCGGACGACGAGGAGAAGTTCGAGAAACCGCCACAGCCCAAGCCGCGGCGCAGGACCACCTCGAAGATCAGTTTGAGCAGCTCGGACGAGAGCGACGCTCCTCCAGTTCCTAAGAAGTCCGAGGAATCGGTCAAATTCGGCACGCCTAAACAGCAGCGGAACGGTTCCAAGGATAAGAGCAGAAAGCCCACGGATTCCGAGAACGACGATTGGAGCAGCAATAAGAACAAACAACAAGGGGACGAGGTGAAGAAGCAGAAGCGCCGCCCCTCGGAGTCGCCGAAGAAGAAGGAAACCGCGCCTCCATTCAGGAGGAAATCCCGACAAGGTGCCGTGATAAAAAGCGCAGCCGTCCTGCCGACCACCACGGATACCGACAGCGATTCCGACGACAAAAGCAAATCGGCGAAGAAGTCCCCGTTGCGATTACCGCCGAAGTGGGATCGGGTGCCTTCGTCGAGCTCGGACAGTGATGAAAGCAATAATAATCATAGCAGCAATCGTCGCCTCCACTCGTCCGACGTCGAAAAGACTAACAACGCCCCCTCGAACGTCGCAGCGAAAGCTTCTTCGAACGTCGAGAGCCCCATCAAGGTGGACGCCGAAGTCAAATCAGTGCAGGATAAGAAGAAGAGCGACACCTTGCGGAAATTATTCACCTTCAAGCGGGATTCCGAAGGCGGAAAAGGCGGGGGTAAAGGTGGCGGTAAAGGCGGGAAAGGGGGTAAAGGGAAAGGAGGCGTTAACGTGATAATAGTGGACAGTTACGAACGGGGCAGTTCCTCCGTCGAAGACGAGGTCATACCGGTGATTCCGAGTACCGCCAATCTGTTATCGCCGATACAGAACGATACCGCCAAGAATCCTTCCGAAACAATCAAATCATCGTCAACCGTCAAGACTGAGTTACCAGTTAGTGAGATTACGAAATCAAACAGCAGGCTCAGCCTGCCGGTCAGCATCGAGCTGAGCCGACTGAGGTGGTATCCGGGTAAGAGCGGGAAGAAGCGATCTGAGGAGGTGAGGCATTGGAGCGACTTGGCCGACACCAGGCAGCAGCAGCCGCCGTTACCGCCGCCCGCGTTAAATCCCATCGAGAATAATAAACATTTAGCGACGACAGTGTGTGATTCTAGTGAGAGGAGGACTAGGGGCAACGACAGCGACATCGAGAGTAGGAAGTCGTGGAAGAGCGACCAGGGCGAGGGGAAGATGAAGCGGAAACGGCTGCACAGCAGCAGCTCTTCCCTGTCGACGACCAGCAGCATATCGCACAGCAGTCGCCGGAAGGAGCACAACAGGAAGGAGAAGACGGGGCACAAGAGTAAACGGTGGAAGGAGGACGGTTACCACCAGCGATCTCAGCACCACGACGCATATCAGTTGACCAACGCGCCTCCCACCAATCACGAGAGGGACGCCGGGGGCGTGAGGGCGGCGCATCCGGCGGCGATCGGGCGCAGGGAGTACTTTTCCTATTTCGAAAAGTCCGACGAACCCTCGCACATCAACAGGTACGTGTTACAAGGTTTAGGTGGTAGTACTGGGACTGCAGGCGGGTATACAGCTTGAGTTTATAGTGAGGGTAGTGGAGATTTATTTTAACTAAAAAAAAAAAAGTTGGCTGTTTTTTTTAGATATGAAGGGTGCACGAGAATAACGATCAGTCTATTTTTTTGTGAAAATAAGATAACGGCGCCATTTTGTAGGAAATTCTGAGTATTATAATAATGCGCGCTCAAACTGTTTCAAAAACGGTCGTAGTCCGTAGAAATCAAAGTTGCTATAATGTAGTTTTGTTTTGAACCTTTAAGTCGCAAGCTTTAAAATTCATTTATCTCTTAATGTTTCATTCATTGCATTCATTCATTCAAGTTAGGGTGGGCACTTGATGTCCGGGCACTTGAGCTTGGTGCTCATTGTACCATCCCTATTGATTCTCTTATTTCCACTCGAGCAGCTTGGTGTTCTCTATAAAGCCCAGTATCTTGCCCAGTGGAAACTTGAGGACCTTCGAGGGCTCCAATAGATCTCTCCCGAAATATTTCTGCCTGAGTACCTTTAGTTCCTCACATGTGCAGATTACATGTAAACTCGTTTCCTCCTGTAGTTCGCATCTTCTACACCACGGTTCGCTTACACGGCCTGTGTTGTATAGATGCTTTTTCAGAGGACAGTGTCCAGTTACCAACCCAGTAATGGTTTTAACTTCTTTCTTACTGCGCTTGAGTAGGTTATCAGAGAAACTACCATCCCCATCTCCTATCAGCGTTTTGGTATGGAGTTGACCTTCAGTCGACCTCCATTTCTTTGTACTTTCTTTATCTAACCAGGTCCAGATCTCCCTTCTTGCGGAATCGTTAGTAATCCACATGCGACGTACCTGGACCATGAAGTGTCTCTTAGGGCCCTCCTTGGCTAGTTCATCGGCTATTACGTTGCCCTTTAATCCTCATGTCCCGGCACCCAAATCAGAGACACCGTGTTGTCTCGTGCCAGTGCATTGAGGGATTGTTTGCAGTCCCTAACTAGTTTTGACCTAGTTGCAGGGTTTGAGACTGCCTTAATGACAGCCTGGCTGTCAGTCATTATATTAATTTTCCTCCTCATGTAGCCCCCTTTTGCAATCATTTCTGCAACAGGCTGCAAGGGCGAATACTCTGCCTGGAAGACCGTTGTATGTTTCCCCAGGCTTATGAATATCCTTTGATTAGGACTGGGCCCACAAATACCGGCTCCTGCCCCCTGGCTGGATTTGGATTTAGCAGTGATTTCACTACGTGCCTGGTCTCTGTTCGGTATGGAGATTTTCACCTTTTCAGTGAAGATAATTTCGGGTACCATGCTGTTCGTGGGCATTTGTAGCAATGGCCCGTCCAGCAACGTGCCCCGTAGTGTAAGTGTGTCCTCCCACCCTGAAGTTGGATGCCACAGGTTGTGGCTTTCAGTCTAAGGATCGCATTCATTGCCTCCGCTCTCACATAGAGTTCTTGCGGGGGGAGGCCCACAATGGTCTCCAAAGAGGCGGTCCCTGTACTGTTAGTTGCACCAGTGATACCCAGCATGCCTGTCTCTGGACAGCGGAGGACACTTCTGTCCTCCTCCACCAGACTACTGCCCCGTATGTTATCGCTGTTCTTATCACGGCAGTATATAGCCAATGGATCACCTTCGGCTTTAATCCCCAGGTTTTGCCAGCAACTCTCCTGCAGCGCCAGAATAGTTGCGTGGCCCTGGTCGTTGTTTTAACTAAGTGATTTTTCCAGCTCAGTTTCGCATCAAGGGTAACACCCAGATACTTTACTTCCTTGGTTAATTGTAACTCCTGCCCAAACAGTCTAATGCCGCCTAGGTCATTGAGTTTTCTCATGTTGGTAAAGGCAACCAACTTTGTTTTTTGTGGATTAACTGAGAGTCCTTGTGAAAGGCACCATTCCTCCACCGTTCGCAGTGCATTACGCATGATGCCCGCCACCACGCCTGGGAACTTTCCCCTAGCTACGATGACAATGTCATCAGCGTACCCCTGCGTCCATATTCCTTTGTCGTTTAATGATCTGACGAGATCATCCACGACCAAGCTCCACAGCAGTGGTGACAGTACTCCCCCTTGAGGACACCCTCTAGTGGTCCTCATGGCGATATTTTTATCTAGCATATTGGCATAGACCACTCTGCCTCTTAGCATGCAGTCAACCCATCTGCTAGTCGTGTGGTCAATGTTCCGTTCCATTAGTGATCGGTTGATCAAGGGCGTTAATGTGTTATCAAAGTGTTATCTTAATGTATGAATATGGAGTTTGATCGTTATTCCCGTGCACCCTTCATATATTTTCAATTTAAGATTGGCTTTTTTTTCAGTTAAAACAAATCTCTACTACCCCCACTATAAACTTAGTTTGAGAGAGTAGGATGACGGTTTTTTTTGTAGATGTAATATTTTAATTTACAACTATCTTCCGCTTGCTCAATGGAGGGGGGAGGAATAATTACACCCGGGAGGGGGTAATTACACCCTTCCCCCTCCCCTGTCCCCCTTGTATACTCGCCTCACTGACTGTGCAACGTTAGGACAAATGTTAACGGTTAAAAATGATATAATGGGAAAAGCAGCCAAAGATTGATGGAAAAAGCGATTCCTTTTTTTTTCACGCAAAGGAATCGTTTTTTCATCAATCCCTGGCTGCTTTTTCATCACTATATCATCTTTAACCATTAACCTTCTTTGCCCGTACGTTACAAGGTTTCCACGTTTCGATTCTGGATCCCGCCAATCATAAGCATCCTATGGTTTTTTTTTCTTTTTCAGAGATCAAAGCAAGTACCTGAGCGAAGCGAAGACGCTGAAGCACACGGGCCGACGAGGAGGTCGACCCGATCAAGCAGTGCATGCTGTACCTCGAAGCGGTCCTCTACTTCCTGCTTACCGGTTACGCGATGGAACACGAGAGTGTTTCGGAAAAGGCTGCCTTCACTATGTACAAAGATACTCTTAGCCTTATTAAGTGAGTCATAGATCGTTTATAACTCCCACTAAATCAATCTGACACAATAACATTTACGAAACTGATTTTGTATAATTGCACTTACAAGGTAACACCGGCAACTGTCAAATTTCGATTTCCAACTGAAAGAATACTATGATAGTAGAAGCACTACGCAATTCTTTTTTTCCCCAATCAGAGAGACATACATGCATCATTTGAAACCATTATCTTATATATACACAAATATGCAAACGTCTACGTGACTATTCGAAGGTTCGTCTTTAATTACAGATCTAATAAGTCTTGATACGGATAAGATCATGTATGCGCACTCTGACGCAATTGATCCTATGTGGGAAAAGCCACAAAGTGTCTTTTCGAAGGTTCATGTTTAATTAAAGATCTAATAAATATTGATATGGATAAGATCATGTATGCATTTCTGCGAAATGTTATTGTTTAATATATTACTCTATACATGCGCAGTCTGATGCAATTGATCCTACGTGCGAAAAGCCAAAGTGTCTTTTCGAAAGTTCATGTTTAATTAAAGATCTAATAAATATTGATATGGATAAGATCATGTATGCATTTCTGCGAAATGTTATTGTTTAATATATTACTCTATACATGCGCAGTCTGACGCAATTGTTCCCACGTGCGAAAAGCCACAGTGTCTTTTCGAAGATTCATGTGTAATTACAAATCTAATAAATCTTGAAATGGATAAGATCATGTATGTGTATCTGCGAAATGTTATTGTTTAATATATTACCACAGTATAAACTTAAGCAGTGATTTCACTTAGTGTCGGTGCCTTTGATATTTTTTTCTATTAATTTAAGGAATTACGCGATGGCGCTTCGGCGGCTTTGCTTGTAACTAATAATTGCAAAGTGACTAAGAAAATAACCTATATACTGGAACGGATTGACAATTGTTAGAAAATCGCACATCAATGCCACCAATATCGTTGCTAAAAGCAGAATGACAGATTGGAACAGCTTTGTAGGTTAGATTTTTGTTTGTAAACAAATTAAAATAGTTCTAGTTACAAGTTCACCCACCTATGCGACACTGCGAAGTTCTCTGGTGGGATACGTTGGAAATACATGTTTCCGACGATGTGAAACTACTGCTTAGATGTATATACTTTGATATTACTTTATAAATGCCCAGTTTGGCGCAATTGGGACCTACGTGCGAAAAGCCACAAAGTCTCTTTTCGAAGGTACATGTTTAATTACAGATCTAATAAATCTTAATATGAATAAGATCATGTATGCATTTCTTCGAACTGTTATTCTTTAATATATTACTCTATACATGCGCAGTCTGACGCAATTGATACTACGTGCGAAAAGCCACAAAGTGTCTTTTCGAAAGTTCATGTTTAATTACAGATCCAATAAAACTTAAAATGGATAAGATTATGTATGCGTTTCTGCGAAATGTTATTGTTTAATATATTACCACAGTATAAACTTAAGCAGTAGTTTCACTTAGTGTCGGCGCCTTTGATATTTTTTTCTATTAATTTAAGGAATTACGCGATGGCGCTTTGACGGCTTTGCTTGCAACTAATAATCGCAAAGTGGCTACGAAAATAACCTATATACTGGAACGGATTGACAATTGTTAGAAAATCCCACATCAATGTCACCAATATCGTTGCTAAGAACAGAATGACAGATTGGAATAGCTTTGTGTGTTAGATTTTTGTTTATAAACAAATTCAAATAGTGCTAGTTACAAGTTCACCCACCTATGCGACACTGCGAAGCTCTCTAAAGGTGGGATACGTTTGAAATCCATGTTTCCGACGATGCGAAACAACTGCTTAGATGTATATACTTTGATATTACTTTATAAATGCGCAGTTTGACGCAATTGGTCCTACGTGCGAAAAGCCACAAAGTCTGTTTTCGAAGGTACATGTTTAATTACAGATCTAATAAATCTTGATATGAATAAGATCATGTATGCATTTCTTCTAACTGTTATTGTTTAATATATTACTCTATAAATGCGCAGTCTGACGTAATTGATCCTACGTGCGAAAAGTCACAAAGTGTCTTTTCGAAGGTTCATGTTTAATTACAGATCTAATAAATCTTGATATGAATAAGATCATGTATGCATTTCTTCTAACTGTTATTGTTTAATATATTACTCTATAAATGCACAGTCTGGTGCAATTGATCCTTATTGCGAAAAGCCACAAAGTGTCTTTTTGAAGGGTCGTGTTTAATTACAGATCTAATAAATATTGATATGTATAAGATCATGTATGCATTCTGCGAAATGTTATTGCTTAATATATTGCTCAATAAATACGCGGTCTGACGTAATTAATTCTACGTGCGAAAAGCCTCAGAGTGTCAAGTGTAAATTATACTGCAGAAGTGCAAAAAAGAAATTTGGTAATATTGAAAATAGAAAAAAGTAACCATCCAGTTATGACAAATTTATAAATAACCTGCAAATGAAATTGGTAGATATAATCCCATTACTAAAAAGTTATTTCACTTTTACCCCCATTGACTCTACATTGAATTAGCTAAATGCATTAAAATACTTGCTTGCCCTTGTCAACTCTAAACACACCATTAGCTATCAGCTGTCAGCCACATTGGCGCATTAATTATTAAATTAAATAAGATTTTCTGAATATTTTTCTCGTCAAAAAAAAAAATAAATATGAATGTCGTGCGTTAGGTCATTTACAGCGCTCAAATTCTGGATTCTCGCGCCGTAAATGACACCTAGCGCGTTCTAATATAAATCACTCTAATTTTCTTTTGTTCCTTTCCAGGTATATATCGTCGAAGTTTAGGAGTCAACAAAACACATCATCTGTACATAATAAATTAGCTGTGTTAAGGTGGGAAATACGTGATGAGGCAAACTTTAAAGTCGTAATTACACCCATTAATTTTATTGCAGTTTAAGGTGCCAAGCTCTCCTACACTACAAGTTACTTAAAATGCAATTGCATGACGCAGACGAGAATCACAAGGTCGTCTCTAAGTTTCTTATAAAGGTAAATTATCCCGAATAAACTTACTTCTTACCGTCTTTAATGTGCCGATCTTATTTTCCGTCTACGAAAAAAAAAAAACTATGAGTTTACATGTAATTTTTTCTTATCTCCTTATAGATTGCGAATACTGTTCCAATCCAGTCGGACCAAATCAACCAAGTCATCGGTGGTCAGGGTACGCCATCGCCTCTGTCGCCGACTCCCTCTCCGGCCGGCTCCGTGGGCTCGGTGGGTAGCCAATCGTCGGGATACAGCAGCGGCGAGCTGGCCAGGGGTACCAATATCATTCCCACGTTGATTCCCGTGCCGATTTACAACGCACTCAACGTGCAGAATCAGATATTTTCGCATTTAGTGTCCTATCAGGACTTGTGGGATCAGGCCGACACGCTGGTTAAAGGGAATCACAATATAAGTAGGTGTTGGTTTGTTTACTTCTTTTTTTTTTTTTTTTTTGAATTAGGTAAGGAGCAGCTTACTGACTGTACCCCCCATTGATGAAGAATCGAAAGCAATTAACTGTTACTCTGCTTGTGTTCACGGTTGATACAGCGTTCTGGATCTCCAGTTGACCGACGTTTTGACCACAATCGCAAGGAACATCTTCAAGAGCGTTGCTGCTGTCTTGAAACTACTAGTCATTGTCTTAAAACTACTAGTCACAGTCTTATTTACATCTTGCGATTGTGAACGAAACGTCGACCAAAAGAAGATTAAGGATATGGTTCCGACCCGGAAGCCAAGCAGAGTGTAGTAATTGAAGATACGAGTGGATGAAGGTGCTATGTCGAATTTTAAAAACTTTTTGCATGAATCAAAGTGTTTTGTATCCGTCTTTCACATAGCACCATCGAAAATTCCAGAAATTCAAGAACACTCGAGTCTTGTGAATGTATGAAGGGGTTATGTTACACTACTTTTGAGAAAAATTACATAAAAAAACTTAATTTCTGAAAAAGTTTGATTTTGTCACATAACACCTTCATCCACTCGTGTCCTCAATTGTTTTAGTAACAAAATTCGAATCCACTCATCTCCACGAGAAGAGACAGTCGAATCAGTGATCGCTCCGACAATTTAGCACCAGATGATCAGTAATTTCCCAGTTCCATCAAAATTTTAGCTATAACACTCAGCCGTATCATTTTTGTTTCACACTTACCTTTGGATATTCCCATGACTATTTGAACAGCCCCATTTGAGAGCCCCATTTACACCTGTGATTTATGTCGCCATCACCTTGAATCCGGAACTGTATCGGGGCAATTATCCTGTAACCAGTTTAATTTTTGTTTAATTTGTAGCAACACTTTTGAAATATTATTTTGGATAATATAAATTTGAAGTTAATATTTTTTAATAGCTGACATCATTTCGAGACAGATAGGATTTTTTCTTGTAATTCAAATTCGAGTTGGTATATTTTATTTATACAGTGACCGGCAGAAAGTGCGCAGCATATGGAATTTTTTTTTTGTCCTTGATATTAGTAAATTTGTTTTTATTTCTGGTATTTTTTTTCTATAAATTTAATTTGAAACGGGTTTTTTTATCGTTAAAGAAAGCCACCTGCATAAGACCTCACTACGTCACTTAAATTTTATTGGCTAGAATGTGTTTATAAACCGAAAAGGGCCAGTACCAATTTTGAATAAATTCAGTTTGCAACCAAATACACATGGTACGAAATTTCTCCATAAGAATGAACTATCAATTTTATCAATGATATGATATACTCGGTATTCTAAAACTTCAGTTAATGACTAGTACGTCTTCTTGAAATGAACTTAATGAACAGAGTATATCATCGAAAACCCTGTACATAAAACAAACAAACAAGAATTTGCAAAGATGGTATCCACTTTTGATAAAATTGCTTAATGCCACAGAATTTTTTTTTTTTTTAACAGAACAAACTCGTGTAAAATTAAAATACATTGAATCACTTGAAACCGCTCCAAACAATTAACTATTATCTGTCTATTTTATGTTTTAACCAACGTCATAGATTTTTGTCCGTATGAATCAAATCGATATTTCTGAGTTAAATTAAAAACCGTATAAACAAGATATCTTATGCGCGGTTTTTCAGTATATACTGAAATATTTGAACTTAAACTCAAAATCGAATTAAAACTTGGTACTACTTGGTAGCAAAATTTAAATTTCCCGCAATTTTTAGTAACTTCAATATTGAAACACGAAATTACCAATTATTTGTTATTAGATGACTAGTTACTTTGATGTCTTTCTGTTGCGGTTACTAAGAATAATTGTGGGAAATTTAAATTTTGCTACCAAATAGTTTAAATTCGATTTTGAGTTCAAGTTCAAATTTTGCGTTCAAACCATATTACACTACTGAAAACTTTACAGAATGCTCTGTGCTCTAAAAAGAACATTTTTTCCTTGCGAAATATAGAAAGAAAGCGAAAAAACGAGCGGAAAGAATTAATAATAAACCAAATATACAAACTAACGACGCTATAGGTTAGATTTGATTAGTGACAGATGCCATAATAGAAACCCGGAAACGGTGCAAGATCGGTATATACAAGGTTACCTCGTAACTTTTCAGCTAATCAAGAGAAAGAGCGCGAACGCGTCATCATGTATGCTGTTTTTAATAAGTAAAGTGGTGCATATATGTAAAAATAAATGGCGATTTGTACTCCCAAACTAAATATTTGTTTTTTATAATAAAAGACGAATTTCTACTATTATGTAATAGTAAACATAAGTAAATCAAGTAAAAAATATTATATAAATATAACACAAAACCTAGAACTACATACATAGAGCATAACATTAAATTAGAAACTAATAAAAAGTAAAGTAACGATTATATATTATCATACTAAATATTTATTCTTCCTAATAAAAAAAAAAGAACATTCTTATTATTATATAATCATACTTAAACTAAGAAAACTAAAAATTTAGAAGAAAGATTTATGTAATGTTTTTTTCTTTTTTTCTTGGCAAATTTGCGTCCTTCAGATTTAACTTCTCTCTTTTCAGTGATTTTTTGTTTGTTTTCAGTTTAAATATTTATTTTTTTTAAAAAATCTTAAATTAAAAAATGTTTCAATTAATGTTTTGTCAACAAGAACGTGTCTTGCAATATACTTTCAAGTTCTTTTTATTATAACGGAATACCCCAATACTAACCTTTTAATGTAAACAAACACGAGAATGATCGCAAACCGCGTCATCATAGCGTCATCGTGTATCCACCCTCTTCTTTCCCCGGGCCTCATCTACAACTTACGAAGTAACCTTATGTATACGGACCTTGGAAACGGCGCACTATTTTAAATATTGTACTTAAACAAAGCAGTAATAGGGCTATCTCTATCTGTCACATTCATGAAATTAATCCTTGTATCTTTTTCTGCGAGACAAACGAAAACTTTACTTGCTGTTTCAATAGCAATACTTGAGCAAAATAATCAAATCAGTCTTTACCCGTATAATACATCAATGACGTTGCTTAAAACATAGAATAGACAGGGAGTACGTCTTTTTGCAGTAAAAATAAAAACACGTGATTATTGATAATGTAAAACCGGCGTAAAGAAACATAACTTTGACATGCATCTACTTCCACACTGCCAGTTTTAAATCTTACACTCTTATCCTCATTTTTACAGACTTCTTCATAGAATTAGACAGACAGTGTAAACCGTTGACGTTACACAGTTCATTGACGGACTTGGTGGAGTACGTAAAGGCGGGCATAAAATGGTTGAAGGACGAAAATAATTCTACATAAAACAAAAAAAAAAACTCTTGATAGATAGACAATGCCAAAGAGATGTACGCCGAGTCAGTTCGGAGCAAGTCAGAAACGCGCCCAGCGAAAAAGAACTACCGGCGAAGAAGCGAGAAGCACAAGAGATTTTTTTCTAGAATCTGTGAATCTTCGGTTTCGCGTAACCAATGTTTTGTTTTTTTTCCGCCCCCTCCGCCTACATTAAATTTGCAAAAGAGGATCGAGCACGTACATTTGTAAAAATACATACATATTTAAATACTACTGACTTAGAGAAGCAGTACTATATGAATATTTTTTATTACATTCTTGGTAGTAAAAATTCCACGTATATAGTGTATATTTTTGTAAATATTGTATTTACTACATAATATAATATATAACTGCTATATTTGTACAACGCTGACGTAGTGGCCTAGTAAATCAAACCTTTCGACATCTCTGAAGAGCAAGATCTTGCTCACTGGTTGTGGATGTTTTATAAAAGGAGAAAAAAAATTAATTATTATATGAACCTTATATATTATATATAAATATATACATAGTCCTCATTGTTATTTTTGCATAAATATGTTGTAGTAATTAAGTGTGCATATTATATATATTATTATTAATTATTATTATTATAAATAAAATAAATAAAAAATATTATAATTATTATTATATACAGACAAGATATGTAATATAAATTCTGTACGATATTTTATTAAATTTTAAATTATTAAATTTGTAAATGTTTTCGCATAAATACGATGGAAGAGAAGCCATTTTTAATAAGGATTTAATCAAATTGAAACTAAATAATTTTGTACCTAAACTACATTTGTTATTATTGTATTATATTATATATATTGAAAGATGAAAACGATAGAAGGGGTACAATCACAAGGATCGAAGACGAAGACAAACAAACCATTGTTTTTGGATTCATGTTATCGTACCTACTAATATCGAATCCTCCCCTCTCTTTGTCTCTACGACTCTTTTTACCTATTAATTATTATTATTATTATATTTGTATTTATAGCGATTCTGTTTGAATATTATTATATTCATTATTATTATTATTATTATTATTACTATTGTATAAGATTTGTTATTATTGATTTTTTTTCTTTAATTTATTATTTTAATATCTTTAAAAAAAAAAATAACAAAAATGTGCTTGATAAATATCTGTTCCTATTATTATTATGTTTTTATTTTAACATTTAATTATTAATATTGATTATATTGATAAAATTTAAAAAAAAAAAAAGATTTTTTTATAAATAAAAACAAATTATTTCCTAGCAGTTTTGTTTAATAATGATAATAGTATAATTATTGATTGTAGCGGCTGTTTAATTATTATTATTATTATTATTTGTAGTATTTAGTAATTCATAGGCAGAAAAAAACATTTTATCGGCTTCTTCAAAAAGAAGTAAAACGTCCTGATTGTGTTCGAGATTTCTTGAATGATAGTTTAAATGGAACATATTCTTTCTAAAATTAATTTATTTTTATTATCATTTAAAATAAATTTACTTAAACTTTACAATTATTGATAATATGGCTTTGTTCTAACCGATGAAATTTAATAAATGAAATTAAAAAAAATAATGAATATTTAACAAGTCGATATATATATTTTTTCAATTCATGTGTAAACGAGACCAAAAAAAAAAAGATTAGAAGATATATTGAAACCGTTTTAAAATTAATTTTTAAATGTTGGATTTTATTGTTTTTTTTTTTGCGAATGAGGTTTAAAAAATGTATTATATTATTCTGTTTTATCTTTAAATTGTACTTTAGGATGAAAGTTACTAAATTTTAGTAATTTTAATAATTTTTAGTAATTCTCATTATTCAGAATAATAATAAAAATATTGACAAGATGGCAGCCATAAGAATTTTGTATAATGGCTACAAAAAAAAAAAAAATTATAAAAATCCCAATATTATTGCAAAAATTTTTAACATGTTCCATATTTATATATTAAAATGCAAAAAAATAAAATTGGTATATTAGCAAAAATCTGCAAAAAATTAATGAGTTTTAATTATTAATGGATAAAAACAAGAATTAAGTTTGTTGTATAATATAAAGCATTTATGTAATTTTGTGACGTTTCAGGATTAAATAATGTTTATCTCTTTTTTGAGGTGTAAAATATTAACAAGCATTAAAAATAGACAATTCATAAATACAATTAACTTACATTTACCGGTTATGCGTTAGAAAAGTTTTAAAATTACCTGAAGGATTATAATATTCGTTTCTAATTTGTATAAAACAAAAGCATCGTTTAGGTAGTTAAGTGTAATAAAAAAAAAAATAATTAAAAGATGAAAATTTTAAAATTTGTTAGATATTTTTGCTGTAGTTTTTATTTTTATATATTATATGAATTATTTCTTTCTTTTATGGACGAATTAAAAGGCCTGATTAACTTATATTCCAATATATTGAAATTCATTAATCATTTATTTATTTTCCTTTTGGTTTAGTGGAATTTTGGCTTGTAATAAAACTTTTAACTAAACCTAAAGGAAAATAATTAAAAGAATGACTACAAGAAAAACAAATCAAGAATTTTTATCATTTAATCATTTATAATTTCCATATTTGCTTCAGCATTTTTCCAGTGCCGTTTTCAATGAAGTAAAATTTATTTATCGAAATTACAAATAGGCTAATTACGCTATGAATTTTAATATTGCAGTTTACTATTATTTTTTTACCTATTATTTACAAATTACATTAATTATCTGAAAAATAGTTTAAAATTGAAATATTACGTTATCGATTTTAATATTGAAGTTTACATCTTAAATCGTTAGAACTTAAAATACAAGTTTGTGATTGATGTACATATTTGCAAATTCTTTAAATAAATTTTACTCCCATTGAAAAAAAAGCATTAAAAAATACCGAAACTTGGATGGAAATTATAAATGATTAATTTAAATTTGGAAAACAAGTCAAAAGAAAATAAGACATGCATACACTTTGTCTATTTTATGTTTTAACTTACGTCATCGACTTTTCTCTATATGAATCAAATCGATACTACTTCTGAGTCAAATTAAAAACCGTATAAACAGGATATCTTATGCGCGGTTTTTCAGTATTAGTTTAAATTCGATTTTACATTCGCTTTAATCAAAATAACCTACAGAAGGCTCTGTGTCCTAAAACAGAACAATTTTACGGAACAAAATATATATAATAAATCAAATACACAAATTAACGATGCCATAGGTTAGATTTGATAACTGATAGGTGTCATAATGGAAATTAGAAATGATTTAAGTATTGTACTTAAACAAAGCAGTAATAAGACTATCTCTATCTATCACATTCATGAAATATGCATGAAATCAATCCTTGCATCTTGTGAGACAAGGGAAAACTTTGCTCCTTTTTTCGATAGCAATACTTGAGAGAAAAAATAGTCAAATCAGTAGATTGCCTTTACTTGTATGATACATCAATGACGTTGGTTAAACCATTAAATAAGCAGAGTGTAGGTAAAATTAACATGTATGTAAATAATATTACGTAAAAGACATCTAAAACAACTAAGAGCCGTTTTACACGTACGAGAATTTTTACATAAATTTTTTTTGTTGGTTAGAATTTTCCTAAGAAATTTTTTCGAGACACTTTCAGGTCGTTTTACACAGGAATAAGGTTACTTCCATTTGCATTTCTCAGTTGTAACCTAAATCTAAACAATTATGATCCATATTATTGGTTAACTGCTATTTATTTAGGATTTCTATGATAACCGTAATCAAATAACAATTTAATTTAACAAATGCCCCTGCTTATAACAACAAATATCGTGAAAATTCCGGTTAAAATTTATTCCTATGTAAAATGACCTGAAAGTGTTGCGACAAAATTTCTTATTCTCACCAAAATATTCGGGATAATTTTTGTTATAATTTATGTAAAAATCCTCGTACATGTAAAACGGCTCTAAGTATAAAAAAATTATAAATTTACACTTTATTTCATGAAGAAAAAAATGTCAAAACTGCCACTTTTTCACTATGAAATTCGAAACTTAAATCAAGCAGCTACTACAATCAATAAATAAATTATTATTATTATTGTTATTATTCTTTTTATATGTAATTTTAGTACACAAAACTAAACTAGATCTTGATATAATGTGGAAGGATTGCGGAATTCATTTTAGTTACAATAAAATTTTATTCCAAGAATCTAACCAAAAACCGATTGATAAATTGTATTTATTAATTTAGATACTTTTCAGATTTTGAATTCAGTAATTTTTTTCTTGTATCGCTCAAACATAATTAATTTTGTTTTCTTTTTACAGAAAAATATCAAATAATGCAATTACGAATTCGCAATATTTCCACTCAATGAAATTAATTTTAAAATATATATATGGATATGTTACAGAACGAGATACTTATCAAGTCGCAAACAGAAATTGTAATATTTCATTATAGTTTTTTTTTTTATGTGCATTTGTTGAAATGTAATTGACAAACGGAACTCAAATGTAATGAAAAACAAAAAAAAAAACAACAACTGCTGTTACATGATTGTGTTAAGTTTGGTTACAACAAACTTAAGTAAGAACGGCAGTTACTGCAGGTGCTAATCGCTTGACAACAACAACTTTTTCGGATCTTCATACACGCATACAGTTACATAACATTATTTTGTATTACGATTATGATCAGAAGTATATTGGTTAAAGTGGGGACCAATATGAAACGTACATATTCAAAACAAACAAAATCATTTGATGATGGGAAATCCGAGAATGGTGCATGTGTTTTTAAAGTAAAGTATGTATACGAACGAATTCATTTTACTATTTTATTTCCAGCTTTTATTATTATTCTCTCTTTCTATGTGTATACTATTGTGTAATCCTATCGATTCTTTTCAACTCTTTTTTTGTTTTTTTAATTAAAAATTGATGTTTTTACATTATTTTTTTTTTATCTCGCTTTTAAATTTATAATATAATCTGATACATAACGACTGACAAAATGATGTTTGTTTTTGTTTTGAAATATATTATTTATTTTATATTTATTTCGCTCGCTTTTCTTTTCATCGACTTTCCCTTGATCTCCTTTTTTAGTGCGGTGACGGACTGTAACCAAACTTAGTACGAGGACATTTAAAAATCTCACATCGTCACGAATGGATACATCATTTTTCGGGATTTTCTCTATAGATCGGTTCGACGAATAGCAATTTTGATACCTTATTATTATTATATAAAAGTTTCCGGCCGATCTACAGAGGGGATCGTTGAGCGCAAATTATCAAATTTTAAATTTTAAGAGTGTAGTTACCCCCTCCCCCCCTCGAGTGAAATGTGAAATTTTTAAATAATCTTTACCGTTAAAAAAATTATTGAGACGAGGATAACAAAAAAACTTAGTATAATTGCAAATATAGTCAAGTAGAACTCCAAAATAAGTGACCTTTTTTACGATATTAATAAAGCAGTACCTTGTAAATATTATACATATATAGGATGGGCTTAATTCGTTGTACATAACGGGTATATAATTATATTTTATAGCGAATATAGGAAAAAAAAAACAATTAGCAAAAATTAGCAAAAACATCAAATTTAACCTATTTTTAAAATATAATATGTAAAAAAAATGTTCAGTGGTTTGGATATTTTTTATGGAATTGTTTTGTTTAAAATTTATGCATAAAATCTTTCAGCAATTACGTACCTATATAAATATGGTCCACAAATTATGTGACCTTTTTTTTAAATTTTTGTATAAATAAGACCGGTTCTTTCAACAAATTATACAAAAAAAATGGCAATATACTTCATTATTATTATCATTATTGCATAGTTTGCAACTGTATTCATTTCATATTCAATTGAAACTAAGTTAAAGGATGACAGGTCTGATTTAATGGTTTCTGGTTCATAGTAGTGTTTAAAGACTTTTGACATGAACTGTGTCAATGTAATAATAGATTATCCAACTATTTAGTGTGAGCCTGTGAAAAAAATTGAGGTATTGTTGTTATACAAATTTATTCAAAGTCATTATACACAGACAACATACTGACATCCTGAATTTGAAATGACCACTGACCAAAATAAAATAAAAAACTATAAATTGATGGAATTATGATTATAGAATATTTTCGAACAAATTAAGATTTTAAGGATGATGCTTTTGTAATATATACCATCATATAAACCATCATGGGTTATAAACATACTTCCAATAAAAGTAGAATGCAATGCCACAATTGAAAATTTGACGCATTACTTGACAGCACAGATGGAGATTTATTCAACGAAATATTTGTGACATTTGGCTAACATTAAAAACAAATACACATTTTCAATATTTTTGTTCTTTAAAAATACTAATCTCATAAACAAAAAAATCTATAATTCAGTAATAATTTGAAACTTTTCTTTGGAATAAAAGAAAAATAAAAAACTTCTCGACCCTCACACAATAATAATATAATGTTTGTATAAATGAAAAATAATAATAATACCATGTTTTACTGTTCTAATTACCAGAACCAAAAACAAACTTTTATTTATTTAATTCAATAAGGAATACTCTTGATCTGCCAAGCAATTAAATTGGAAAAACGCAATTTTCTATTTTGACTCTTACTCGTATATTATAGGATTACCAAATAAACCACATATTTTCTATAGCTGTCTATAAAATTCTGTGCAAACGTTTATGTAATTGCGTATAAATAACTTACTGCGTGAAAATTTGTGCTAAAAAAATTAAATGATTTTTTTATATCAACCTGTTGAAAGGTAAAGGCATTGGAAATTAGATAGGTAATTTTGCAAAACAATTTTTTACTTTAATTTAGTGTTACCTAATTTATTTTTCGTAATCTCAAAGTTAAGTTGAAGAAATTTTGCATTACGTTAATATAGTTAAGTATTTTATATCTTTATGTTGGAGTTGCTAAAAATAATTTCCTGAAATTCAAATTTTATTTAGGGAAAGTAAAAGTTCAAAGGTTTTAAGTTATTTAAGTAAAAAAAATTATTAAATAAATTTCTTAAATAATACGTTTTATTTAACAATTTTGGAAATAATTATAAAAAAAAACATTAGTTTCGCAGAAGAGCGAAAATAAATAGCTTGAAGAACGCTGAGAAAATTCGAGTCCAGATTAAGTCAATCGCATTGCTCTCTATTATCGCATACTGCACTGATTCTCTGTATATTGGAACCTGAATGAACTTTCCCATTTTAAATGATAATAAATAAATAGAGTGACTCTGTTTAAAAAAATAATCTAATGAAACACAAACTCTTTATAGGAAATGAAGTGCGAACAAAAGAACATCCTCAGGCCAACTGAAAAAGTGACAAGTATAGAACGAGAAACTAACTATAGTGAATTAAACAGTTAACCAGCATAAAATAATTAATTGTACCATTTTTCTCATGTAAATTTTAATTTCAAATTAAAAAAAGAAATTATGTTTAATATAAATCTTTAAGAACATTAACATCTAAATTCAAATTTTCTTTTATAAGCTTAATGCTTCCGATATACATTTTTAATTATTAAAATGATATTTAAATATGAAAGGAATATGGGCAATTTTTCCATTACATTATTAAACCTATTACATAGGATTATTTAGAGCAATGTTTTCATACATAAATACAAGTATAAATAGCAACCAAAACGCTTTTTAATGATCTTATAATTTGGCAGATTAACCACAACTAATATTTCCCTGGTTTATCATAATTAGACTGCCGAGTTTTGAGCGCCTTTATATATAACCGACGAATGAGAAATCTGCAGTCTAGCCATCAAGCTTTATATTTTGTGACCATTTGTCACAATCATGATATGGTAGACGCTTTTCCTTTAAGTTTGGCTTCACTTTTGTGAGTTTTTTTTCAACTACAAAACTAAAGTGAATTAAGTTAGAATTTAAAGGAAAACACCTAACTCAGAAATAATGAAATTTCCGAAATGAAGTAATCATATTCAGAATAACCAATAACTTATAAGATATTTAAAATAAACAGCAAAATTTGTGATTTAACTGTATCAAAGCCTACTACCTACGGAAACTGTTAAAGGACACTAAACTGACGCCAATAGTTAAAAATTATACCTGATTTTTATAGAATATAAACGTCAGCAATGCGTGCACATCATGAACAGTTTTTTTTTTTCTCAATCTTTTCCTACAAATAATAAATGATTTGCGCGTTTTTATGTCAACAAATGACATTTACAGTGTTGACATGTTTCCTATACGTCAATTTGACGTTTAGGTTATACAGCTTCTGCCCTCTCGTTTGTGAATTTCTTATGTCAGTTTTATAATCGTTTAACACAACCTGCATTGTATATGGTGAATTTTAAAATTTGATAATCATACACAGTTGATAAACTTGACGCGCACGCATTGTTTAAAAAATAGTAGTTAACATGTAATAAAATTTATGAATAGATTTTCAACAGAAAAAAATACATCAAAAATATTTTAACTACTTTTTGAAATTTATTAAATCAATAATATGAACATTCATGTTTTAAACATCTTGCGAATCTGATTTAAATTTCATATCTTCGCAGTATAACCAGTATATTTACCCACTTTGCACAAGAAATTTGGCCCATCCTGTACTTTGGAGGACTTATTTAGTGTAACGAAAGGTAATGTGTTATATTTACAAAACAAAAAGGACCCAAAATTTTGCAAATATATAATTATAATAAATATTAATTTTCAATTAAACTATACAAATAAAAAAAAACAAGTCTTATTATTTATAATAACCACACGATCCCTTAATCGTTATCACTCTCATCAGAAAACACAACATGCCCAACCATTTCTTTGGTTCCGTAATCGTCCTCATTTTCCTTAGACGTAGACGGTTCCTCTTTAACATCACCAATGTCTGTATCGGATTTCTTTTGTTTTTTAATCCACCGTCCATTATTGCACATCGCATACCTTTTATTTGGATTATTATCATTGTCATCGACTTCAAACACCATATTCAGATCCTCTTGCAGTATCTTTAACAAGGTGCTTCTCGATAGACCCAATTCCCTAGCCCGTTCCCTCAGAGACAAGTTTGGATTCTCCCTAAGTGATTCTTTGACATATGGCACATGCATTAGTCTGGTTAGAAAACGGCCGCTTCGCTGTCTCTTCTCTACGAAGCCGGTGGAGAAGAGTTTGCTTTCCCATTTCAATAACGTACCTTTAGCGGGCGGTGGGGGACGTTGAACCTATACTTAAAATTGCGAAATATATCCTTCCACGTTTGATTATTGTAGCAGCGTTCGTGCACCCACACCGCGGACACTATCATCTGCTCAACTGTGTACTTCTTCCCATCTGCCTCGGATGGTTCATCGCTCATATTGCAAAACTGGTTAAAAACTAACAGTCGCCATATATAAAGATTTTCAGGACAGCTGTAGATAATTTTACTATTGGCGCAAGCAGAATTTACGATATCGTAATATATAGAAAGAGGGCAGAGAAATAACTGCGCGCACTGACGTCAATTTCTTTCCTGTCGACAGCATTTTGTTTGACGTCCTCTTTCATCCGTTAACCACAACCGGAGAAGGATAATAAAGTAAGTTTCTCCTGTTTTTATATATATTTATTGCATATAATCCAAATCGTTAGAAATAAAAGCATTTATAAACACTTTAAATCATAAATTTATGTTTTTATATAGGAACATGAATTATCTTTTCTTTGAACACGTGTTTTGAAATTCGGTTATCATTATAGCATGGCGGACGCAGCTCCAGCCGGTGGACGAGTGGATTTCGTGGAGGTTTTGGCGGTTCCAGAGGCGGGCGCGGTGGCCCCAGAGGTAGAGGACGCGGACGCGGAAGAGGTCGCGGCCGTGGCAAGGAAGATCAAAAAGAATGGATGCCCGTTACGAAATTAGGACGATTGGTTCGCGATGGGAAAATCCGCTCTTTGGAAGAGATCTATTTGTTCTCTTTACCCATTAAGGAGTATGAAATCATCGATTTCTTCATCGGACCCGATCTAAAAGATGAGGTTAGTGTTTCGAGTCTTGTTTAATGGGATTTATTTTAATATGAGAAAGTTCTTCCCCTAATATTTCTTTTTAATAGTTTTTATAATTTCTATTCGCGATTCTGTAAAAATTAAAGGGATATTCATTGATTTCGTAAAGCTAATTATTATAAACCGTCTTCTTTTCAACGATCTGTAAATCTAACCTCAAATGTGGATAATTCTCCAATTTACGTATTTCATTGTCGGAAGTGACCACGTAATTCGCGTGTGCAAAAGTAGATAGCGCTGACTTCTCTTTGACGCCTTTTAATGATATTCGGCAAAATTAACTTAAATTTCAAAATTCAGGTTAAAATACAATTACTATTAAAATTTAATTAATAAATTTTAAATTAATAGTAAGTATACACCATATTTCTTATTAGTTTATGTATTAACTACATACATTAGTGCGATAATTATGTTTTTTACGTAAACATTTTTGGGTAAAACTAAGCATTTGATTTGAGTACAGATTTAAATTGTAATCGTTTTTCACAGTGCTTATCAAACAACCAATATAATTTCAAAAAAACAAATCGAAATACCTTTGAATTAGAAACGGATACAGACAAGTAATTTTAAATGACTGACAATAATTAAAATAAATTTATTTTCAACCTTAAATTTTTGTCAACTTGACAATGTGGTGCTGAACTCCTTGTAAGTCAGTTAGCATCTTAAATAGAATTTCTATAATATTAATATCTAAAATTGAGCCCAAAATATTTATTCAGTAGGAGAATGAAAATTATTGTTGACAACTTCATTACAATAAAGCAAGCACACATTATGTTTGAAGTGACCCTCATTAGATTAATATTAGATGAATTGTCTCTTATAATATCATTAAATAGTTGCTGTATTTGGTTAAATTTTTTGAAATTTCTGCTTAACTGCTGCTTGTGGTTCTTCCAATTTGTGATTTTGAAAGTTAACTTTGTGAATGTAAAGCAGTTTCTACAAAATTATGTGAATTGCCCTTGTCCAATAATTGTGACTGTTAAATTGACAAATCGAACCTGGTCTCTTCTGACATGAATCACATATATATCATCAGGAAATATAGTTAGGGTTGCCATATTTTCAAAAGCAAAAATACGGACAGCGCACCATATCAATTAACATTTCCGTGAAATGTTCTTCAATATTCACTTGAGACATATTGTTTAATTATTAATGTTGTTATATAAAAATATAGATATAGATCTCTTCAGACGTGATGCTACTGCAAATGCAATGTCATACGAAAGTTTGAATGCTAAAATAACTATAAAATGACAAAATTAAGTACGGCAAATTGGACACTAGAAAAAAAATACGGATGCCTTGCAGAAATACGTACAAACTACGGCTAGTTTATAATCTACGGACAAAGCTTACAAAATACGGACGTATGGCAACCCTAAGTATAGTGAATCATTGACAATATTAAATTCTTCGTGAAGTAATAATAGACAGTGATTGTTGTATTAACAGTTACTTGATACAGCTGCATGTGTAAATTTTTATCCAATGCTATTGTTGAACTGTTTAACAATAATCTCAATGAAAATTATAAATACCTATCACGAAAATCACTTAGAAATCGAAAATGCATCATGACTGCTTGTGTTGCTAATTTAAAGCTAAAGTTTACTTGCGTAGATTAGTATAAATTCGCAAGAAATTTACTTGGACAATAAACTGATAAACAGTAGCTGTGAAAAAAAAAGAATTCTCAAATAAAAACGAAGTAAAAAATAGTTTCTTAACAGGAATATAGCAACGAATCGCACAGCACATTTACAGATAATGACAATGATTACTTTCAAGCTTACAGTATTATATATTTTTGTGTAGGGTGAAAGAGGAGCCAGTCTTTTCCTTTCCAGTCTACTCTCTGATAAGACGGCTATTTTTAGCACGTTTTCTTGGACGAATTCCTAAACTTTATCTGGAATATTGTTTAATTTTCAAGTTAGGGCAAAACCCCATTTACCTAACATCTGATTAACATTAATTTGTCTTAATCTAATCTACTCACTTTTCTTTTGAGAGCACAGTTTTTTTGGGCTGGGGTACTCCTCAATCTTCGACTCAAAAAGACTCTTATAATAATAATAATAAATGACTTTATTGCCATAACATCCATAATATTAAACATTAAAAAAAACGATGAGAATAATGAATGAGGTAATTTGAAGGCGAATTTCAGTTAAAAACAGTTGTGTAACTTTCACAAACGGAAATATGAAATCACAATAAATACAATGCTTACAAACTAAACTCGATGACATACAGATAAGATAATTCAGTCTATAAAATAAATCAATTGTACGATATTACAAAAAAAAAAAATTATAATGAAAAAGAAATATACATAATTGAAGAAGAATGCCTTACACCAACATCCAATCCCCCAACCAAAACCAGCTTAAATCTACGCCGAAATATCAGCAATACCAATAATTTCAGCTCCAAAAGGAACCGGATTATATTTTGTGTATATCATATCAGAAAACAATCTTTGCCCAAGAGAAGATCTGCATTCTGGTGGTGATGTTAATCCATGAAATATTGAATTTAACCTGAACGGGGCGCAAAGAAATTTTGTTTTTTTTTTCCTGATATCGCAAACAGCATCCTCTTTCCAAGTCTTTCTGATTGTACTTCCTCAGGCTTTGATGTGTAAATTTTCTCAATGAAATAGTAATCATGTCACTCAACCGACAATTAAGGTGTTTCAGTTTTACACTCTCCGGTTTTTTTATTCCATAACTACACCAAACTATATCATCAATACTCACCTGCACAAAGAAGCATTAACCACTACTCCGTTATTTGGTTATACACATACAAACTATACATGTTCACTTGTTTGACAAAAAAACTGTAATTATAGAAAATTAGAAAATATTCTGCCCGTCATAAGACATTTTGAGCTACATGAAAAAAATATATGGTAACTTGCAGAAACAATATAGAGAGAGTAATCTTTCATCAAAATTTTAAATTTCTACGTAAGATAAAGTTGGTTTGTTTCTTATAAGACAAGAGCTTTGTTCGTTAGTCACTTGGTGTAGTTCAGAACACAAAATTACGTGTTCGTTTGTGCCAGACGAATCGAGGATTCCAGTTACTGATGTTCGTTTGTAAATCTAGTGCTATTTTGAACTGTTCTGAATAATCCAATCCTGCACTTGCTCTAGAGGAAGAGCAAGTCTGGGCAGATTGAGGGTAATATAGGTTATGGCTATGGTTATGTTAAATTGTGAACATATGATTGTAATATTTTTAAGATTTACTTCGGACATTATTAGTATAGTCACATAACAGGGGAAGACGTGTACTACTACCATATTGTTCAAGATATAAACAACTTACAAACATAAAACAATCGATCAGCTTGAGGTTAGGATACGTACAAATACTGAATTATAACATTAAACCATGAAATGCATGTTCTTTTGTATCTATTTATTGTAGTTCTGTGTCGTTCAAATTTACCACCGTAATCACGTGACTTCAATTTCAAAGTACTCTAAAGCCACTCCATTTATGACAAACAAACAAAGCTAAGGTATTTAAATTATTGAACAGATGCCAGTAGGCAGTGTCTCATTTTTACCCATATTGACCCTACTTCTAGCACAGATCCAAAAATCAATTTGAAATTAGAATTATAAATTGCAGTTCTACTCAAATTTGGTTTTAACAAATGAATATTCTGTCCACAATATTTACTTTAAATGATGATCATATCAGTTTACTTTCGCGGTTTCCACCAGATTCTATGAAAATGATGGTTTCGACCAACTGACACTCACATTTTTTCTTACTTTAACGTCAAACGTACAGTAGCAGATCTAAAAATCGCTTTTTTTTTATTGTCCAGGTTTTAAAAATCATGCCGGTCCAGAAACAAACACGTGCCGGACAACGTACCCGTTTCAAGGCATTTGTCGCCATCGGTGACAGCAAAGGTCATATCGGCCTGGGTGTTAAATGCAGCAAAGAAGTCGCGACTGCTATCCGAGGCGCTATTATCCTAGCTAAACTTTCCGTCGTCCCTGTGCGCAGAGGATATTGGGGTAACAAGATCGGTAAACCCCACACCGTACCTTGCAAGGTAAGTACATAGTTAGAAATACTCATTTTTGATATTTAATATTAAATTTCTTGAAATCCCTTAATTGGTGTTACATTTTCTTCGTTAATGTTTTTATTTGGGTATGCCCAGATCATTGATTATATATAATATAGATAAACCACGTCCATAAGAGGCAATGGCAACGCTTAAATTTGAGCTTTTGGACCACGCCGCTATAGTGCCGCCACCGTTTCCTGGTCCAAAATATAAGTGGGGTATCTAAGATTTCAACCTATGTTAACTCATTAGCTTGAACAGTGTTACGCTTCTAAATAACAGATGGTGCTGTTTACCACGCATATACATTGTCCGTGCCTTATATGAAATATTCAAATTGTAAGAAAATGCAGACAAACTATCGATACATTCATGCCTTAATTGTTATTTTATTATATTGTTATCATGCTACAGCTAACTACAATATAAAATAAATCGTACAGGAAATATAATCGTAAGGTGAAAATCAGTATGATATTAATAAGTCCATGTTTACGTTCGATTTTCGACCAATATAGAAATACTTTAATTTTTATTTTTTTATTGTAAGTTTGAATAAATAGTATTAGTAAACGTTTATTTATATGACATTAATAATTTCTCACTTCAGTTTTTCCTCCTAAAAAAGTATGTGTAGATTGTAAGACATAATAACTTAATGATTTGAACATATGATTTCCTCTCAGGATAGGATATGACAGCTGTATTATCAGGATCAATTTTGTATACAGGAATTCCGAAAAAAGCGATTTTTTTTGCTCATATTAAACGAATCTCCATAATTAGACATAGCGTTAAATTGAAACAACATTTCATAAAAGAATCTTTAAACCCAAAAAATGAGATACTTATTTACTTTTAGCGTAGTTTCATATTTTTGACCTTCCCTGGTATACAATTAAATTTTAGGCAGATTTGATGAGGGTTATTTTAGTTTCTAGACATGTAGAGGCGATTTGTAAGAAGAAAGATTTACTAAATTCAAAGACAAACAAATTTCACATATGATGGGCACGTTCTACCGATCATTGTATGTTATATATTCCTTTCTTTTTATATATTATTATGTTATATATTTATTATATTACATTTATTTATAAAAGTTATGTAAAATAATTAGTACTTCAACTTTTATTCACAACTTTCTCTCCTAAAACTACACAACACAATTTGTACTGGATATTTTTACCGGCATATATCACATTTTTAACATCTGTTTATTACTTTTTACGTATCCAGATTTAGACACGCAAAAAAAACCATCTTTGTTTTTTGTTCGTAGATATACAAGTTGTAAATTCAATGAATGTGCCACTCTCCGCTAGAGTACGCCTATGTAGTTAGGTTTTCATAAATGCTAAAATAAATTTGTATGTAAGATGTAGATATAGGCGACATCTAGTGACACTTTAATTGACTATTTTGATAAAGTGGCTGTTGGTATATCTATATTATATATAATCAATGGCCCAGATAAAAACATTAACAAAAAAGATATTTAATATTATAAACGTCAAATTTTAGGTTACTGGCAAGTGTGGTTCAGTCACTGTACGTCTTATACCAGCACCACGCGGTACCGGCATCGTATCAGCTCCCGTCCCTAAGAAATTACTTCAAATGGCCGGTATTGAGGACTGTTACACTTCGGCTAGGGGATCCACTGGCACTTTGGGTAACTTTGCTAAAGCCACTTACGCTGCCATAGCGAAGACTTACGCTTACCTCACGCCTGATTTGTGGAAGGAAATGCCGTTGAATAAGACACCGTATCAGGAGTTTGCCGATTTCCTGATCAAGAATCATCGTGTTAATCCTGGTGGCCAACGTCAAGCCGAAGCCTGAAGCGATTAAAACTGATTATAACTTTTTATATGGAAAAAAAACCCATTTAAGTAATAAAAGTTCTTATAATAGTTATATTTTTATTTTTTTATTTCACCAAAAGATTATTTCTTATTATACGATTCATCGAGTAAAAGGTGAGTATTAATTCAATACATCAACTTCACTTTGATTGATTCTTTTGTTTTATAGGAAGGCGTGATTGGTCGCCATTCACAAGGTGAGCTTTATTTAAAATTTCAATTTCTAAGAAATCGATTTCAATTCATGATGATTTATTATTTAAACTTTCGCGGTTTCCACCAGAAGTCACTTCATTAAGTGTCTAATGATGGCTGTTGTAATCTGAATGTTTTTATTTTAAGACCTTATAATTTCATTTTAATTTAAAATTTTTACATATTCGGCTTGTCTATTTTCAGATTTTCCGTTCCATGAGCAATAGAGCGAAACTAACAATTATTGAGAGACAGGTAATTCACTTTTCAAACTTTATGTTGATATTCTTAACTTATACAAAAATATGACAAAGGCGTGAATATCCGATCACTCCTCGCTACATCAGATTTTATTAATTCGAGACAATTGTTTCGGGAACACGTGAGTTCTCGTTATCAACCGAAGATCAAATGAATTAAGTAAAAATAAGAAATTTCCTATTACCTAAGCATGCACCACTATCTCCCTCTAAAAAAAGGAAATATTTACAGGTACTTCTGCTATGCCTACTCGACACTTCGAAATACCAAGAATTAGCGACAATTGTAAACCATTTTACCCCCATAAATCCATCAAAATGGAGGAGTTGAACTTCCCGATTCAATAAATTATTTGAATGTTTTTTTCTTCCTTCATATAATGGTCTCCTATGCGTCTAACTCTTTCGGTGATTGTGCAATTTTTCACTAATTCAAGGTTTTCTATGTCAATTTTATGTCTGGTATCGTTTATATTGGATGATTCAAGTCTCCCATAACGATAACTTGCTATGTGTTCTTTAAACCTAGTTCCGATAGTATGTTTTCTTTGTCGAATGTAAATTTTATCACATCCACTAAAACCGATTTTGTAAATGTTCGATCTTTCATTGAGATGAAGTTTATCTTTCGCGTTGCGTAAAAGATTTCTCAATGTGTTACGCAAGGTGGAGCAAATGTTCGAATTTTGTCCCTTAACAATGTCGCCTAAACATTTTGAAATGCGATGGAAAGGGTAATTCAACAAACTTTTTGTGACGATATCCTTCTGAAGTTAAAGCCGTTGCATTTCTTACATAGTGTTTATATTGGACTTTTTTTTACTCCTATTCATTGCTAACTTCATAAACAGATTCGAAACGGACTTGAAAAAAGGCACCGAATATTTCCCTAGAATTTGATCGAGGTACGGAGATTATATCTTTGCGGTTTTCGACACCACCAAAACAACTATCGCGGATTTTCTCTCAAAACTAGACTCAGAAGAAAATTTATTGCCCATAATATCGGAAGCTGCGAAGACTACGGGGGTGTCATTGTCATATAGAAATGTGGGGAAAAAAAGAAAATAGGCAGTGGTGAATGGTCCAAATTCTCCAAGGAAACATAAATATTCCAAGTGGTATTGATGACACCGATAAAGTGATCCTGAAACGTCTGATTTCAAATTTCCATGAAACGGAGAGGACTGTACCTACACTGCAACATATTTTACCCAAGTTCAAAGATATTTCCAAATTCCAATTAAACTCAATGTCACAACTGAAAATTTGTCACATTAACTGTCAGCGAAGACACAGTTTGTACAATAGGTGAACGTCAAACCGCATATTTTTTTTTATTTGGTGCAAAACAGAATCTCAAATTTTTTATTGGGCGGAACAGTTGTGACGTTGGACTGAAATTTTTAAAATATATACATTTTCAAACTTTTTAAAAGTTTAAAAATTTTTAAATTAATTAAAATATTTAATTTTTAAAAATAACTATTATTTTTAAAAATAATAGTCTCACAAACAAACAAAAACCTGTAAATCCGTAGTAATTTTCTTTCTAATAAAAAAATAAAAAAGAAATGGTTTCTTAAACACCTTTTAATGTGGGGAGTAATTATCGGGGTAATTCGAAGATTAAATTTATAAACAAAATTTAAAAACCCCCCCAAAAATAAGTTTTTAACAATAAAATATGATAAAGGAAACGATTTCCAACTTATAAACACGCGGGAAGTTTTCTGTCAATTCTAAGCCTGAATAAAGTGTAACGGAAAGTTGATGAGCAAAACCGAGAAATAAAAAGATTGTACTATACCATAAACCAGCCATCGTAAACGCTCTGCCCACTCCAGTACGATGTGACTCACCACTGTCACGAGATTTTTGTTAAACTGTACTTGCATCTTCTGATGGCTTTCACAATCTGACCTTAACAAAATTTTTACAAAAAATTGATATATTTTGAATTTTAAAAGGTTCTAATACAAAACCTCTGATTTCAGGTATGCAGTCGAAGCCTTATTTCGTCACAATTCGCATCTATTTATGCAATTGAAGGTAAATTGATTTTCAATTTCGATTATAGATCTAATAAATCTGCTTCCTTGAAATGATGATTCACATTTGATTCTTTCGCGGTTTCCACCAGAAGAGGCATTTACTTGCATCTTATGATGGCTTTATCGATCTGATCTTAACAAAATATCTTAAAACTTTGATATATTTTGGATTTTAAAAGGTTCTAAAACAAAACCTCTGATTTCAGGTATGCAGTCGAAGCCTGATTTCGTCACAATTCGCATCTACTTATGCGATTGAAGGTAAATTGATTTTTAATTTAAATTATGCATCTAATAAATCTATTTCCTTGAAGTGATGATTAACTTTTGATTCTTTCGCGGTTTCCACCAGAAGAGGCATTTACTTGCATCTTATGATGGCGTTATCGATCTGATCTCAACAATACATCTTAAAACTTTGATATATTTTGCATATTAAAAGGTTCTAATACAAAACCTCTGATTTTAGGTGTGGAGTCGAAGCCTTATTTCCTCACAATTCGCATCTATTTATGCAATTGAAGGTAAATTGATTTTTAATTTAAGTTATACATCCAATAAATCTGCTTCCTTGAAATGATGATTCACTTTTGATTCTTTCGCGGTTTCCACCAGAAGTGGCATTTACTTGCATCTTATGATGGTTTTATCGATCTGATCTTAACAAAATATCTTAAAACTTTGATATATTTTAGATTTTAAAAGGTTCTAAAATAAAACCTCTGATTTCAGGTATGGAGTCGAAGCCTTATTTCCCTCACAATTCGCATCTATTTATGCAATGAAAGGTAAATTGATGTTTTAATTTAAGTTATACATCTAATAAATTTGCTTCCTTGAAATGATGATTCACATTTGATTCTTTCGCGGTTTCCACCAGAAGAGACATTTACTTGCATCTTATGATGGCTTTATCGATCTGATATATTCAAAGAATAATAATAATTTTAAAACAGTTAAACAATAAACTATGAAAGTTATTTGTTCTGTTTCAGGTGCTTTTCCCTTCAAATCTTGGAAATTTTCAAATAAAAAGGTAAATAATAATTTTGCTCTTTCAGTTTTTGAGAAATTTAAAGATTACATTAAAACACAATGGATTGATATTACGGTATTTAAGCAAAGAATCATAACAAATCATAGCATATATAGTAATTTATTTATATTCCTTAAACGATGAAATGATGAATGACTTGATTCTTTCGCGGTTTCCACCAGAAGACCAGAATTGGTCTTATGATGGTCTGAGATAACTGATCCTTTGAACTCAAAATTTAACTTAGGTTATTTTAGCTAAATAAACATTTTTTACATGACTATTGTTTTCTTGTTACAGAATCAGATGCGATTAGGGTAACACCCTAAAGGATTTAAGGTGAGTTTATTATTTTTGCGAAACAAAAATGAAATAACTATTTTATTTTTGTTTCTAACGGCACTTGCTTTTTTGAACTTGAGCAAATTTATTTACACTACCGGTCATTGAAGTTAGGATAACTATAGTATAATTTAAAAAAAAAACAACATTTTTTTTAGTTATTATTGTGTTATAATTTTGTTCTGTCTCTTTCCAGGTACACAGCCTCCAAATTTCCTCTTTGTTAGGTACATCCCAAATGTTCATAAATAAAATTCGGTTGTATTTATTTTATTTTCAACAAAAAAATGTAAAACTAAGATTAAAAAGCTTTATACATGAATACTTGAAATATATGTATGTGAATATTAATAAATTTGTTAATTATATGTAAATAACAATAAGTTTTCAATAAACTATTATGAATATAAATAAAAATGTTTATTTGTACCCTTCCTTTTTGGTAAATTGATAATTTATTACCCAACTAGAATCTTCATCAATTACAGCACAATCTTAATTGAGACATATTAAAATCTTGAAATACAAAAACAGAAAAAATATACTAAGTAATCCATGAAGAAAGTATAATAACAAACATACACGTATTTAAGGAAACAAAAAACAAATTTACGTTAAAATATTGTTTAAAAACTTGTCAAAGAATGTTTTAATATTCTAAGTATTTTTTACTTCCATTATGTATATAGAGACAAAAAAACTTAAATTATTTTTGGTAAAAAGTCCATAAATCCATACTTTTTTTCTTTAAAATAAGAAAATAGGTAATGCAAACTTTTGTTTCAATTCGACGTTTATATTTAAAACATTGTAGTATTAAAGAAGCAAACTATTTTCAGAAAAATGGATTATCGACAACGAAAACAATAATAATACTTTTATTTATACCCTGTATTCAGCTTAAGGCATGATTAAAAAACAAATATTTACGCAAAAAACTATATACCTAATGCTCAATAAAAAAAATGTACAAAATATGTAGTATTTACCTTTTTTCCTCCTTTTCTATGTGGATTTCGACATTCTACAAACACTAGTCAAAAATACATTAAACGTTAAAAATAATACTAGCACTAAAAACATAATACTTATAATACAATTTTCATTAGTTTTTATCATTTCAAAATGGGCACATATTCGAAGGCCAACTAAACGAATTTGTCAAAGTACTACCAACTTATAAACATAAAAATTCCCCGCTTGGAAGGAAGTTAGGGTGAAAACAACAATTTTTGTTTTATGATTATATAATTCTGAATTTATTGCGTGTATGCATTTTTGGACTGATTACAAAGTTATTTAAAAAAAAACTAACTATTGTACTTTGTATAATCCATCTCGATGGTCATGTCAATGTTCTGGAGGGTTTCTCGAATGAACTGTCAACTGTCATAACTCATAACAACAATATTTTGAGGTTACTAGCGCAGGAAGTAATAATTAAGACTATTCTCTAGAAAATGGATAAAACTCGTCAAATGGAAGATGAAATGAACAGGTAACGTTATATTTCACATTTTAATCGTAGTGATATATAATAAACCTAATTTACCGTTACAGATTCGAAGCCGAAATATCAGGCCCCGTAATCGGGGTTCACTCTTACGGCGCGTTCAATTTACCGGGCTTCGGTAACATACCGCCGCCCCCGATGCCCCCCGTCCTGATACCGCAACAAGTAAGCAGAGCGTCCAAAAAAATCGTACAATCGACTTTTGAAAATTACAGCCAACCTGTTATAGCGCAACCAGCAGTTGTTTCAGCAAAACCCACCCTTTACACGGCCGCCGTGAAGAGCGGCGCTCAACCGGTCACCTCTAATTCCTCCGTGGACTTTGTGTCGCTGCAATCGGAGGTCGAGAAGAAGCTGAAGAAGTTGAAAAACGAAAAGGTCAGCGCGGAACTCGCTATATCGCAGGGGAAAGCTAGTAGCGCTTTACAATCGTTCGGTCCCGACGATTACAGACGGAGAGGGAAGAATAAGAAACTGATGAGGACGGCAGGGGGCGCCGTTTGGGAAGATACTTCTCTGGCCGATTGGACGGACGATGATTTTCGAATATTCTGCGGGGATTTGGGAAATGACGTTACGGACGAGTTGCTCACGCGAACCTTTAATAAATATCCATCATTTTTGAGGGCACGTGTCGTCAGGGATAAACGTACGAATAAGAGTAAAGGATATGGATTCATCAGTTTCAAAGATCCGACCGATTTTACAAAGGCCATGAAGGAAATGAATGGTAAGTTGATTTGTATTAATTCTAGTTTAAGTTACCCTATTTCTGATTAATTTTCTGGGAGTTTAACTTTCATATGGGGTGAAATATGAGAAAAAATACCTAGAAAGTAATTTTTTTTTCACATTTCCAAATACTTTTTACTTGATATTACTCGTAGTTGTATTTCAAGTCAGACACAACAGTGTATATATGGATTTCCGTGTTATATAAAGAGCCATGGGCCTAAAATCGAACCTTGAAGAACACCAATGCTAATGGAATGTCTGATTGACAGATATAGACTTGTTATTGAGCTCGTTGAGGTATCAATTTCAAGATAATTTTGGTAATTACAAGCAGTATTGTCAACATTTGTGAGAACGATTTGAAATTATAACAATTTACCTGTGAAAATTTTGTTGTAAGCCAATAAAACAGGTTATAATTTGTATGATACCCTATTTGATAATATTACTGAGATTACAGCATCGATAAGTCTTTTATTTCACATAAATTATAATAATTTACATCATAAAAGAAAAATTATTTCCTCTCTAACAGTTCCCAGCGAAACAAAACACACAATTGTAGTATAACAGAGTGATTCTTTGAGAAAACTCAGGGTTCCAATGGCTTCTTTATCTTATGCTTCCCTTAGGCCGGTTCTTTTAGTCTTGTCGCTGCATTTATATGTGTGAAATATGAGAACAAAATACTTGAAAAATTAATTTCTTCATATTTTTAAATACTTATTATTTGACATTACTAGTTTTGTATCTCAAGCCAGGCACGAGAGTGTAATGAGTTTCCTTGTTATATAATGAACATGAATCGTTTACAAGTAGGTGTGCAGAGCTTCGGGCCTAGAATCGAACCTTGAAGAACACCAATGCTAATGGAATGTGTGATTGACAGATATAGACTGGTTATTGAGCTTGTTGAGGTATCAATTTCAAGATAATTTTGGTAATTACAAGCAGTATTGTCAACATTTGTGAGAACGATTTGAAATTATAACAATTTACCTGTGAAAATTTTGTCGTAAGCTAATAAAACAGCTTATAATTTTTATAATACCCTATTTGATAATATTACTGAGATTACAGCATCGATAAGTCTTTTATTTCACATAAATTATAATAATTTACATCATAAAAGAAAAATTATTTCCTCTCTAACGGTTCCCAGAGAAACTAAACAAACAATTGTAGTATAACAGAGTGATTCTTTGAGAAAACTCAGGGTTCCAATGGCTTCTTTATCTTATGCTTCCCTTAGGCCGGTTCTTTTAGTTTTGTCGCTGCATTTATATGTGTGAAATATGAGAACAAAATACTTGAAAAATTAATTTCTTCATATTTTTAAATACTTATTATTTGACATTACTAGTTTTGTATCTCAAGCCAGGCACGAGAGTGTAATGAGTTTCCTTGTTATATAATGAACATGAATCGTTTACAAGTAGGTGTGCAGAGCTTCGGGCCTAGAATCGAACCTTGAAGAACACCAATGCTAATAGAATGTCTGATTGACAGATATAGACTAGTTGTTGAGGTTGTTGGGGTGTCAATATCAAGATAATTTTGGTAATTACAAGCAGTATTGTCAACATTTGTGAGAATGATTCGAAATTATAACAATTTACCTGTGAAAATTTTGTTGTAAGCCAATAAAACAGCTTATAATTTTTATTATACCCTATTTGATAATATTACTGAGATTACAGCATCGATAAGTCTTTTATTTCACATAAATTATAATAATTTACATCATAAAAGAAAAATTATTTCCTCTCTAACAGTTCCTAGAGAAACTAAACAAACAATTGTGGTATAACAGAGTGATTCTTTGAGAAAACTCAGGGTTTCAATGGTTTCTTTATCTTATGCTTCCCTTAGGCCGGTTCTTTTAGTCTTGTCGCTGCATTTATATGTGTGAAATATGAGAACGAAATACTTGAAAAATTAATTTCTTCATATTTTTAAATACTTATTATTTGACATTACTAGTTTTGTATCTCAAGCCAGGC
Source organism: Protaetia brevitarsis (assembly GCA_004143645.1). Classification (NCBI taxonomy): domain Eukaryota; kingdom Metazoa; phylum Arthropoda; class Insecta; order Coleoptera; family Scarabaeidae; genus Protaetia; species Protaetia brevitarsis. Next base: position 2,315,434 of record RXPK01000126.1, read on the forward strand.
ACGAGAGTGTAATGAGTTTCCTTGTTATATAATGAACATGAATCGTTTACAAGTAGGTGTACAGAGCTTTGGGCCTAGAATCGAACCTTGAAGAATACCAACGCTATGGAATGTCTGATTGACAGATATAGACTGGTTATTGATCTTGTTGAGATATTAATTTCAAGATAATTTTGGTAATTACAAGCAGTATTGTCAACATCTATGAGAACGATTTGAAATTATAACAATTTACCTGTGCAAATTTTATCGTAAACCAATAAAACAACTTATAATAGTTATAATACCTTATTTTATAATATTACAGCATCGATAAGTCTTTTATTTCACATAAATTACAATAATTTACACCATAAAACAAAAATTACTTCCTCCCTAACGGTCCCCAGCCATACGAAACAAACAATTGTGGTATAACGGAGCGACTCTTTGACAAAACTCTGGGTTTCAACGGTTTCTTTATCTTATTCCTATCTTCGGCTGGTTCCTTTATTCTTGTCGCTGTTTCTGTCAGATGAGGTGTCTTAGATGAATGCGGTGACATATACAAAACGCTGAAAGGCATTCCACCTGCGGCCCATCCCCTGGATACAAACAGATCTTTCTTAGCCTCTCGCTTCATCAGCATGTGCGTTGCTTTCAGATAATCTGAGTTGACTGGTGACTGTCTGGTTGTCGTGGGTAAAACGATGAAGTAAATGATGAAGCAAATGTGTGTCAATTTCATTGTTACGAGATCTAGAAAAGGAAATATGTTAGATACAAGTAGATAGAATTTTTTAAAATTATTTTTATATTAAATATATACGTAAAAATTGATAAGAAGTTCTTTGGATTTTTGTTGGTCTTAAATTAAAGCTATTTAATTAAATCATGGACAAGTCTGTTGAAGGTTTTTCAGGAAAAGAAATCCACAGCAAATATTGCCACATTATAATTTTAACGCTATTGATTCGTGTGTCTTTCGTCATTTGTTTAAATTAACTCTTGCATATTGGTATAATAAACGCAATTTTCATTAATTTTTTTTTTTTTCGAGAAAATTAAAGTTATTAATGAGTAAATATAAATTAGACAGATAATAGATTTCCTGTCATTTAGATTTTACCACAATAAACATAAGTTTTCCTTAGTATACAGGGTATTCCACGTAACTGGTTCATTAAAAGTTTATGATGTTCTATTATTTACTTATATTTGAGATTTTGCCACCATTATCTGTTCGATTGGAACTATAAATGTAAAATACCTTAACCAAAATATCACTTCCGGTTGACCGGAAATGGATGTCAACTTTGTTATTTTAAATAGAATGAATATTTTTTATTCATTTTTGGATTCTACAACTATCAATACGTCAGTTTTCATTAGCTATTCCTATAGCTACATGTTGCCGTTGAGTTATTTAAGTTTTTCTTTTTTTTTAGTCATAATCATTGCATCATTGAGAAATTAATATCTCGGTTAATACTGCAAGTAGAGACTCCAAATTTGCTATGTTATGAATGTAGATATAACTCTAAGAAACGGTAAGCACACTTTACATTCTAACACACAGGGTGTTCAAAACTGAGGAACAAAGTGACATAATTTCAAATGCAGAAAACTATTTTTTTTTAAATAGAACCCTGTGTTTTAGTTCGTAATTAGGAAGTAAATATCATCCCCTATCACTTTATATGAGCATTCCCTATACCTATCTTAATAGATTTGAGGTATGAACGACTTTTTGTTAAACAGACTAAGTAGCCCTATCTTTGCGTGTTTGTAGCTAGCTCTGAATGGGATTAATGTCAAATTCATTGACTAACCAAAAGTGTTTATGTATATCATTGTAATTACACTTTCGTACAAGGCAATATTAATAGAAATGACTATTCGAACAGACATTCTTGTATGGTTATTCAAAAATAATACATGAATTTGACGTGAATCCATTTCAGAGCCAGCTACAAACATTTAAAGATAGGGCTACTTAGTCTGTTTAACAAAAAGTCGCTCATATCTCAAAATCTATTAAAGATAGGTATAGGGAATGCTCATATAAAGTGATAGGGGATGATATTTATTTCCTAATTCCGAATTAAAATACAGGGTGTTCTATTTAAACAAAAATGAGTTTTCTGCATTTGAAAATATGTCACTTTGTTCCTCAGTTTTGAACACCCTGTATGTTAGAATGTAAAGTGTGCTTACCGTTTCTTAGAGTAATATCTACATTCATAACATAGCAAATTTGGAGTCTCTACTTGCAGTATTAACCGAGATATTAATTTCTCAATGATGCAATGATTATAACTAAAGAAAAAAGAAAAACTTTAATAACTCAAAAACGGCAACATGTAGCTATAGGAATAGCTAATGAAAACTGATGTATTTATGGTTGTAGAATTCAAAAATGAATAAAAAATTATATCATTCTATTTAAAATAACAAAGTTGACATCCATTTCCGGTCAACCGGAAGTGATATTTTGGTTAAGGTATTTTACATTTATAGTTCCAATCGAACAGATACTGGTGCCAAAATCTCAAATATAAGTAAATAATAGAACATCATAAACTTTTAATGAACCAGTTACGTGGAATACCCTGTATTGTGTTTATCTTGTAGCTGTGTTGTCTACTAGAAGATGTGAAATATATTTTAGAGAGATCGCCAAGAATATTTGAATAACATTAAATAATTATAATCTTTTAATGTCGGTTATACTTTAAATTAAACGATTTCTTATACGAGGAGCAAAATTCTCTGTACTTATTCACATTTCGAAATCTCTAATTCGATATTTTATAATTGGAAATTGGGTCAAATTCGGATAAACAATAAATTTCCATTGTTTTCTGGACTGTACACCCCATTAATTACAGCTTACGCACGCTCATATCGGATATCGTAAACATATTGGCTGTCTATTAATGCTAAAATGTATATTATATCGCGGTATACAATATACAATTAGTGCGAACATATTATGCTATATAATGAAATCACCTTTGCACTTGGGCTAAATATATTTGAATCAAGATAAATTTAATTAACTTTTCCATGCCATATGTCAGCACATGATTCTTGGATGTTCTTGAAGTTTAAAATGTACGGTGATATTTTTGTAAGAACTGTTTTGGTGCAGCGTTAAATGAATAAATATTTTAGGGGAGATATTGTACAGGGAGTGACAGCCAAAATATCCTTTTTAGCTGTTTGTGAAATTTCACATTTTTCTGATAAGTAATTCAATACCGGCAGAATATCTTTGATATCTTCTATCTTTTTTTTTTTTTTTTAGTATTTAAAAACATTTCTTGTAGTCGAGAAATTTTCCCATGTTTCAATGTGGTAGAAGAAATAAAAAAAAAATATTAAATTTGATAAAAGATATTTTTCATTTAAGTATTAAGAGAATCTATAATATGAGACTTATTCATATGGAAAAGTTATTCAGAGTCGAATTAAGGCCATTTCAAGGTATTTTATATTTGAAGTATCTATGTCATGAGGCTCACAAAGATAATTTGTTAAAAGAAATCCTAATGAGGTTGTTTTTATAGTCCTCTATGCATGAAAATGTGAATGATTAAGAATTTTATGTTGAATTCACTAAATGTATAAGAGAACATCCAAAATATAAACATTCGTCTTTAAACTTAACAAGATTTATTGTTTGGCAATAAATACATTAGAAGATAAAGTCGAGGTACTCCTAAAGAAACGGCATAGTCTAAAATAAACTTATTTGGCGAAATTACAAGATAATTGAGCATTCTCAATATGTGCATGATGGGGTGCAATTTTGCGCTTATAAGTTAAAAGTGTACTAGATTGACTTTAGATGCAATGATTACAGTACTCTACCCAAGTAAACAAATAGTTGACAATCACTCCCAGGAAAAACAGATAGATAGATAGACCTGTGAGCGATTTGGATACTGTTAACATCAATATCAAACGCATTATTCGGCTATAATTGAGCTGTACGAAAGATCGTGAAACTCATTTTAGAAAATATATATGTGCAATGAATTGTACTCACTCGATATAACAAATCCAGCAGTAAGTCAACCTCTGACAACAACCTTATTTATAAATAATAATAATAAAAAAAATAGTGCCGGGTCAGGGATCCATCCTTGTGGAACCCCTGTTTAACGGATAGTACATTCGCAATTTTTGAAAAACAGTGCATTGCAGGCTACTTGCTTAGCATTTTTTGACACAAGTTTCACAAGTATAAATAATGACAGGTGGTGTTTGTACCACTTTTAAGGCCGCTTTACAGTTCGAAATTTTTTTGTACAATAAAAATTGCATGCAATAAAAATGCATGCGCATTCAATGGATTTCTTTGACTTGTATTGCATGTGCAATACACGGAATAGAGCATGCGCTATTTTAATTGCACGCAATAAAAAAATTGCGAACTGTAAAGCGGCCTCTAAGTGTTACAACAGACAACAACCTAAAAAAAAGTTTTGACGGAAACATACAATCTGTTGGATATTATTTGTACAACCCCCATGTCGACAGCAGAATGTGAACTATGTTTTTCCATCCTCAAACGCATTAAAACTTTTCTGAGAAGCACAACATGAGAAGATCGACTGAACGCATTGGCGGTCCCATCAATAAAAAAGAAGTTAATTCAGTCTATCCTGGATTTTGACAACAAAGTCATAGACGTCTTTTCCAGCATGATAGGAGAAATGGATTTTATGTACAAAAAATAGGTAACTTTTTATTTTGTGCCCACCCTCTTTCATAACTCACGAGCCGCCACTGAATAATGACAGCTGTCAGATGGATAAGCCAACTTTGTATTTTAAGAATTAAAAATTACGGTAGTAGCACGAAATGCCACTGAAACTTTCGAATGCAAATATCTCGAAAACGGATCAAGATATCAAAATTAAACAGGTATACATTTTTCACGTAAAAAAAGGTTGCTCTTTAAAAATGTTTATTCGGTTTATGTGATTCTGCATACATAAAAAAGATAAGCTTCGATTTACCTATTCAGCAGGGTGTAAGTAGCGCCCTCTATGAGCAACGCGAAAAGTGATGACAAATTCCTATTCGTCATACTGAAAAACGTAGTGATACCAATTTTCACGTTGACTCTATCAAAACTTGCTAAATTATTGGGCAATTTAGAAATATGTCTTAAACGAGCAACATTTGTATAAGGCATTTTCCGTTCAATTCTCGTGTTTTAGCCTCTACTATTTCCAGTTTCCGGATTTCCCATTGTTAATAACGACTCACACTGTATAAGTAGTTATTTTCAAGTTTTTCTTGCTCTAATAAGAAGTAATATTAATATAAATACAAATGCACTGTTTCTCAAAAATTGTGAATGTATTACCCGTTAAAAAGGGATTCCACCAGGATGGATCCCTGACCCTGTACTATTTTTTTTTTTATTATTATTATTTATAAATAAAGTTGTTGATTTGCGCTCAATCCTCATGTTTTAGGCTCTACTATTCGCAGTTTCCAGATTTTCCATTCTTAACGACTCACACTGTATACAAGGTGTATCAAATAAAAAAGTAAATTTTGCTTGGGTGTTAACTACACGACATATAAAGCACAAACCCACCGAAATCGGATTTCATCATTAAAGAATAAAAAAAAGTAAAATTTAGAGCCAAAAATTCTTTAGTCCGGGCCTGATGCAAGGAAACGTCATGTTAAGCACCCGCTAAACATGGTATTATGTATAAATACATTGCACTCATTTAGTATTATTCTTAATGGTATGCCGTAAGTTCATTTAACGTCATTCTGAATAAATAAAGGCCCTTGTAAAAACAGCAAAACTGAGGCATTTTAAATTTCTTCTTTTTATAAAATAAACATTCCTTTTTTGTTAAGAGCATTCTACGTAAGTCTACAAAGTATTATTTTTAATATCCTGATAAGACGTTCGAGTTTCACCGAATATGCGACTTCAGTAGTTACAAAAAACGTAAATATTTTTCTTTTGCTTTGTCGAATCGAGAGTTAGTTGTTAATAAACGGTACCACATGGATCTGAGTTATTTCTTTTGGATTTATTTAATCATATAACGCAAAATGAATTGAACCGAATTACACAGAAATAAATGTAGATACAGAAAATTTGCAAACACGCCTTTTTACTATGATATCGCGCGAAAATGAATCTATACATTCCCGCGCTTTTGCCGATGCATCAAGCTTTGTTTTTCTTTATATGAAGTCATGATGGTCCTGAAAAGGATCGTTTTTTCGAGACGGGAAGAATTCAAATAAAATGTTCGAAGTGGCTTGCACTCCAAGCTGCGATCCACACAAAACTAACAGCGGTAATGGCTGAATGATAGTGGTATGTGGGGGTATACTCGCGACTGCATTTAGGTTGGGCACAGGTGCGGCTCTAGCCCACGGCATTTATAAAATATTTTTTTTTCTCGTTAATGCTTACAGATAGACCCTCTGTGCATTAAGACTTTTTGATTGTATATGATTACAGCTGCTACATATTATTATATTTACCTCTATATCTGATACACTCTGTATAATGATCAGCAGTTCAAAATACATCACTTGGAAATTGTCTGAATATTCCCTCAGTTTAAACGAGCAAATAATGTTTATTATATTGCGTGTCTTTAGATAATTTCAGCATAAAAGATTAGATATTTTGAGATTTTTAATTTTTTTTAAATTATGATACAAAGAGATTTTGCTTGACTGGAAAGAAAGGAGTACTATTTTATTTACGTTAACATCTAATAGATTTTGTTATTATTCCGAAATTAGCTAACTCAGATTCCGGGAATACCAAATGATACGGATAAAACCAGCATTAAGTTAATGAAGCAATCGATTCTCACTTAATTGGGCGTACCCACAAAACCTAGAATTACTAATTAATTAAATCATCGCAATACGCTCGAATTACAGTGGCGTGCGCCCCTAAATAAAATGCAGATCTTTAATTAACAAAACACTTATTTAGCTATAGGACAAGCGTCATTTGGAAATCACGAACGACAACGTAATAAAAAGTTGATAAAAAAGATCGTGTTGGGGTTTGGGCACGTATATTATTCGTCGCATGTGACCGCGGTCATCCAGCGTGAATTCGTGATTTCCCTTATACCACAGGCAGATACCGCTATCCACGTTTTTTCATCTATCCCTATACTCGCTACGCTGCGAAATCAAAACGATCATTTGCATAATATCTGCCGTGGCACGTATGATGTTGGTTGATAGATTTTGTCGCAGTCGAAATTAATGTAATTACCAGTTTCGAACGAGATATGATCGTGGGTGCGAATACATAAAATACATCCTATCGGATGTGACCCTGCTGTAATAGGATCAAAAATTCAAATGAAGATTTATTTTTAAAACATTTTAATTATTCCTGGTCGTCGAAAGATATAATACAACATATACCCGGCTCTTTTTTTTTCTATTACGCATCATATACCTATATGTAACGTTATAAAAGAAATTGTCAATGCATTGGTAACTGGCGAGCAGGCAACCAAATATACAACCATCTAAACCAGTTATTATTTTGTTTTAACGATTGATTTGACGTATGACATATTCTGAAATTTTACCATTTAGTATTTTTTATTTCATTATTAATTAAGGTATTTCAAACCCCTAATAAACGTTATTAGTTGAATAACTAAAATAATTGTCTTTTCAGTAACTACAAAAAATTATGTACACTTCTCACAGGAAAATCGGGACACCAGCAATCGTGAATTTTAAAATTTCTTGGGTGTAAATGCAGCTTTTAGAGGATATATGCTCTTATCAAAGCCGTAAATCACTTTTTTGTGTGTATTATTGCGATCAAAGGTAAAGACTAAAAATGTAAACAGAAATATAAATATATAAAGAGAAAAAGGTCTATGCATTAAATAAACACATTGGAATTTCGGTGGCGGTGTTTTCTTAGAAATATTAATGCAAAAAAAAACCTAACAACTAAAAGGCCTCTTGAGTAGACGGCACCATCTAGAAATACCCATATATGTATTTAACTTGTTTGATGTTATGTAGAGATAATTCTTTTTTTAAGAAAAACATATGGCGATGGGATTTTAAAATTATATTACCTATTACTACGATATTAGTTACCTAGTATGATTTATGCTCGCGAGTATTGATTTAGCAATAGACAATATGTCAATCAGCCTCTTGAGTTTTTGAACAATATGATTTTCATATTGATTAAATACACTATTATTGATGTATTCATTATTGTTGTGTGTACATAATTAAGTGATTTATGGCTGTGCTAAGTGAATACGTCCTCCGAAAGTTGCATTTACAATCAAGAAATTTTAAAATTCTGGATTGCTGGTGTCCCGATTTTTCCTGTGAGAAGCGTACGTATTAAACCAGTTTATTCTCCTAAAATGTAATTGAATGGTTGAAGCAGTCAACAAGCTCTAGCACAGTGACTATCCGTCACTAGCAGTCACTAGTAGAAGCTTAATACGACATGGAAAATGTACGAATGTTGTTGATACAACCAAAAAACTATGTTATGTTTACAAGTTTGAAATTATTTATGAACGAGAAGTATGCACATATTGGAGGGCTTCTGGAGAGTACATGGTAGAAGTTTTAGTCAACCTAGTTGAAATAGTGAATCGTGACAAGCAATATACTATTAGGACGCTAATACGTATAATTTTTTTTTGTAGTTACTGAAAAGACAATTATTTTAGTTATATTCAACTAATAACGTTTATTACGGGTTTACAATACATTAATTAATAATAAAATAAATAATAAAAAATACTAAATAATGGTAAAATTTCAGAATATGTCATACGTCAAATCAATCATTAAAACAAAATAATAACTGGTTTAGATGGTTGTATGTCTGGTTGCCTGCTCGCCAGTTACCAATGCATTGACAATTTATTTTACAACGTTACACATAGGGAAATTGTATGTGTAATAGAAAAATAGCCCGGTATGAAGAGTTCACCGGGAAAAATGACTAAAATCCAAAAATTAAAAAAAAATAGACAGCAACGCCATCTAGCAGTTTACGTAGTATAGTTCCTTGTTCTGAAGTCACATCCTGGGAGTGGAAATGCTCTATTAACTCTATTTTGTCGGTAAGATTGCGCGCCACCAACTTCAGCACACCGAACTACAACTTACGTACTTTTTAATATTCAAGATTTTTATTTGGGTATATACTAAGTATTTTATAACTATAATAGTACAGCAACTATACTATTACAGTTATGAAATATTTGGCATATAATATTTTGGTAAATATAACACTGAAAATTTTCGTCATTTTAAAATATTCTGATTTCTGCGCTGGTCTAAACAAAAATTATACAAATTTAGATTTTGCGTTATTAGATTCACTATAAAAGTAGATTTGACAGCGTATAAGTTACGTTTCCAAATAGAGGACGCTTCTATATAAAAAGTGATTTTACCCTTATTAACAAACAGAACATTTCACCATTGACAAAAAGTCAATGGTGAAATGTTCTGAAATTTATGAATGAAAGTTAGTGACTGCAACCAAGAACTTTTTTTTGCATGGAGCAAGTACCTAACATCACTCTTCACAAAAAAAAAAAAACCATTTCATACCAGAACAATTAAGGGACTTTTCTTTGGAACACCCAGAGATATGGACTTGGTTCATTTTTCTGTTAGACAACATAGTTTTCATTTTGTTTTTCTTTTTTTTCAATCAAAAAGTTATACAATAAAGTTAATTTCCAAATATATTATTGTCAATACTATTGCAAGCATTTTGGTATAATTGTCAGACTATATTTACATTGTTGAGGTAGGGGCCTTGATTTAATGCATTTTTTTGATAATCGTTTAAATTTAACGTGCCACTAGATATAACAGACTTACCATCATTTTCAAATGTATTGTTGTGGAAAATTACAATGTTTTGATATTAATAATATGTAAATTACTTCTAATCAATGATAAAAAGACTTACCAAGTTTTTGTTTTATTATTTTAAGTAGTTAGTGACTCTTTCTTCCTGTTTGTTTTATAATTTTTTTTTAATAAAATACAAGAAATAAAGAAAATGTCACTATTACTTATTTAAATAAATAATACAATTATATATTTTATCTTGTTACAATGCTTAAAACATATTCAAAATATAAATTATTTTAGCAATTTTTACTTTTCAATGAAAGCCTGAACGGAGATACACAACTGCACAAATATAAATAAACAGCTACATCTAAGACGCCGCCAATGCGTAGAATATTGCGAAAATACAGCTGCGTTGTGGTTCATGTCGAACAAACAAGTTATGTATATATGCGTCATCGCTGTGCCACAGGCTGTGCATTGAAATATTCCACGTGATTTACGGGCGCATGTAGTTTTTATACATGGGTGTGCTTTTTTTTTATTCGGTCAAAACAACTAAAGGATTTATACGGGCAATCGGGTGCCTTTCTATCGACACCCGTATATGTGTGTGTTCGCTAGGAACGCAGACCTCCTTGTTTTAACCATAACCTACCAAAACATCGGTAATATTGGGACTGAAATTAAATTTCTTTCTATTTTCAAAACAAGGTATTATTAATTTTGTATTTTATGATTTGATACTGATGTACACCTACTAATTTGCGGCTTCATTTAGATATATCGCGTTTATATATTAAGCTAACTTGAAAATTTCTTGGGATTTATTTAAAAATAATTATCTACAATATCCTGTATGAGTCATCACAAATGTTTAATATGAATTGAAAGGGCTTTGCTTAAGGATTAACTTAGCATAAACAAAGATATAGGTCGCTATTTAAATAAAATGAAGTTCACTTCTGTTAAAGTTAAGCAAATGTTCAGGACTATAGTGCACACCTGTATATAATTTAGTTTCAAGCTAAGTATGTATGGTATTTAATTATCTACAATATCCTGTATGAGTCATCACAAATGTTTAATATGAATTGAAGGGCTTTGCTTTAGGATTAACTTAGCATAAACAAAGATATAGGTCGCTATTTAAATAAAATGAAGTTCACTTCTGTTAAAGTTAAGCAAATGTTCAGGACTATAGTGCACACCTGTATATAATTAGTTCAAGCTAAGATAGTATGGTATTTAAATTTTAATATCTAAAATAAATGCACATACAAACTACGCTGCCTTAACGGAAAGCTTGCAGTAGAGTCTTTTTTTTTACAAAAGCGTAAATAACACCATTGTTATTGCAGTAGCTTATAGAAAGTTTTGTTATTTTTCTTCGTAAAGTTTAAAAAGAATTATATAGGATTCCCATTTAAAATGACGGAGGCAAGTATTGCCGTTTTCCTACTTTTGGACACCTTGTATAGCCAAAAATATTTTTAAGTTATGCCACATTGAATTCCGTAAAACTTTTGGAAAAATGACGTTTTCCTAAAATCAAAAATAGCGCTGTAGTCCAAGAGTCATCTTGGATAAGACATCTACATGGAATATATCATAATGGCTTCTTCTAGTTAGATTCACTTCCACCTTAGGACAACCAAACATATTTTTTTTTTTTAATTTTTTTTTTTTCTTCTTCAAAGAGCAAGGTGATATAAACTTGAAAAAAATATGCACATGTGACAAGTTAAGAAATTGTTGAGATGACGTAACAAATCATTTGTTTTTAACAGAAACTTTATTCAAGAATTATTTTTAAAATAAACAGCGATGGAGAGGTCTTTCCTAATGTTTTTAATTATTTTTTTTCTGATACTAATTCTGGAGAATTCGTATTTTTGGACCTTGTATTTATTTTTTATCGGTATTCCCCATCACAACAATTCCTAATTATAAACATTGTCGTACTAAAAATAACATTAATATTAAGGCTACGGTATCACCGCATTTGTAAAATTATTATTTTTAGCGCCAATCGAATTTGTAACCGTAAACAGGAGTACGCGTGACATACATAAAAAAAGATAAACATCCAAAGAACTTTGTTCACATTCGTAAACAAGAGGAATATCATCGGATCATCGTACAAAAAATTAAAAGAATATATGTTACCATATATACACACAGAAAGATACAGTGTATCTCAAAAGTTACCGATACAAAAATTACAACTCGCGCGTGGAAGAAAAAAGCAAACAAATCAATCAAACTGCCTTTAAATAATTAAAAATTATTGCCACTCACCTGTTGCTTAAGGTTGCTGTCTGGTCCGCGTACGGGCCACCAAGCCGCACACGATATTTTCTGCTCCTAAACGCTTCTGCTACTGGCGCAACGACTGAATGGAAACGGGATTTTGTAGACTTCCCGCCAATGATGGGACGAAGTAATCACGTAACCGCCTCCTGATCAGCGTGTGCCACTCTTCACCGTCTGGTCATCTGATACCGGGGCCGAATTCGCATATCAGCCGTGGCGCGAGGGTTGGAAACCGCGATTATTGCGAAAGCTCATACAATTTAGCTACGATCACGAGAAATATTTCTGGAATGTCATCTTGCTGTTGCGAAGACGGTATTACGTCACTTGTAATCATCTAAACCGATTATTGTCTTTTGTAACCTTAGTGTAAATTACAACAGAATTGATACAATTCCATATATAGAGGATGAGAACTACGAAAAGTGATTCAAAAAGGAAAGTTGAGAATTTTAGTTTTGGTTGGCTTCATATTCTAGATTAAATTAATTTTTGGCTGGTATTCAACACTATTATTGTCTTAAATTTTGATTTGAAGAAATTATGCGCTTCTGCAAAGCAGCGGCGGCTCGTGCGTACATCATTAGGAGGCTGCTACCACGATCAAAGTTCATCGCACAATATTTTATGAAGCACTTTTGCTGCTGCAAAGTAAAAATAATAGATGAATTGATGGGTAGTTCAATGTATTGCTTTTCGTCCCAATTTTGGATGCTTATTTTGTTCTACACACGCACAAAAATCTAGCATTTTAATTGGTGAACTATACAATACAGACTTTCTCATGGTAGCCGTTCGTTAGAAGTTTCCGTGGTTAGAAAAGACTTTCTGAAAAATTCTGAATTTTTGCCCGAAACCGGGTATTACCCGAAATTCAGCTTTACCCAAATCATGTATTACCCGAAATCGAGCTTTACCTGGGTATCCGAAACCCGGTATTCCGTAGCTAAAAATATCCGATATCCGCGGGTACCCTAAACCGAGTACCCGATTTCGAGCAACAGCTTTAGTATGTATCGTCCCGAAAACTAATACCCTTTACAGCAGCGGTTCTCAATCTTTCAGGCTCTATGTCCCCCTTTGAACATGTGAAGCACAGGATATTACTGTAAGGACATGCTCGCAAAAATCCATTGTTCTTGAGTGGTCCGTCTTGAATGACCTTCAAGCCCAGCTGCCATTTTATAAAGTTGTTGCCGGGAATTTTCAAACGTGTGGAATAATTTATATTTTAAAGGAAGTTAGAAAAATAGATTAAAAAATATACACAAATTATGCGTTTTTATTCTGATTTTGTTGCAAATATTATGAACAGTTTATAGTAATAAAATACAAATTCCAGTCAATAAATTTTGATTAAGTGATACATATATTTGCAATGTTTTACGATAATTATGTCATATTCTTTCCTTTTTGTGAAATAAATCTTTGTTTATATTTTTGTAGTGTAAAATATTCTGCAGGAGTAAATATGTTGTGGTTCTTCTCAAAATAATTAATAAAAATGCAGCATCGGTGGAAGGGACTTTCAACTTTCTGACACGAATACACAATAACTTTTAAATTAGGTCAAGATTATGACTATATCGTCTGTGCGATACAAAGATTTCCTTTTATTCGACTACTTCATTTTCTAACATCCGACCCTGCACTGGTTGTCAACAATAATGTCGGGGTGCACAATGGATAGAGTTCAAACATAGAAACATATAATATCGAATTGTCTATAATGTGAATAAAGCGATTAAAATTATACCAGTATAATGCAATTCAAATCAAAATCACATTATTTTTAAAAAGTGAACATAAAATGAATTGGTTATTATTGCGATAAATGCAATCTAGCTTAAACATGCTATCTACAAATAAATTGATTTAATGTGACCTAGGAATCTCTGCACAACGATAATAGTTCTTCTATTCATGTACTTTCTTAATTCTTGTCGTGTCATATATATTAGATTCATTCGGAATCCCAAGAACTGCGACCATCGTTAACATCACAATTTATCTTGCGATTGTGTCTTCTTTCACGGTATTTGAGTTATTTCACTAAACCTAACAATATAATATATAAGAAAGTATATAAATGTTATGGCTCCTGGCCACCGATCTTACCTTTTACACAAGAATATCATAGTTCATAAATTATTTTTAAAACTGCAGGGGTAATTCAAAACTAATAAAATACGTAAAATAAATAAATAAAACAAGTAAATCCATGTAGATTAAAAAGGATGAGTAAACTAATTTGGTTAGATACGAACGTAAACAATAATAACTCCATTTTGAACTTTGTTTGTGTGAAGCAGTGTTGGGCAAAGTAGGAGAATAAATTTCTACAGCGATTAACATACTCTTGTGTGTGGCTCTCAGTAAATCATATTAACCACTGCTCCCCACTCATGACGCGAATAAACACGAGCGTATCTAGTCGCTGTAGAAATTTATTCACTTCTTCTATCTTGCCCAACACTGGTGTGAAGTTAGGTTTAGAAATTTGGACCGCTATAACTCATCTCTTGCCCTTACTCGGTGTACTCTGTGTGAAGTTTACCACCACCATATGTGGTCAATACAAGTAGTATTGAGTAATGTAGTAGGATAATTTTGAAAGTATAAGTACATATACACATACAAAATTGAGTAAATCTCAGTTTCACTTTTTTTTTCTTTTTTTTTTAATGTGCCCCCTCGAAATTCTTCTACGCCCCCCCCCCCCCCCAGGTTCAGAATCACTGCTTTAAAGTATGCGACAAAGGTGCCACAACCTTTTCCGTTACACATTCGCAGAATTTGACCTTTGTAGTTTCCGGTAAAGAATTCAATAAAAAAATAATCTGCACCAACGCAATCGCTGCTAGATTAAAAGAGATGTATCTTTCCTTATGGCTTATCTTTCCTAAGCCATCTCTTTTTGAATCGACTGTACAATCGCCGACATTAATATTTAGCCCTCGAACCATTGACCTCTTTGATGGTGCTAAATATTAACGTCGGTGGCTGTACCACGTTATGGTAACTTTAACTTAGCTCTTTAATCTATTCTCCAAAAGCACAATAGACGTCCATTCCCTATTCAGATAACGTACCCACGTTTTTCGACTACTTGCGTCTTTCGAACCATTACGTACAACTTTTTTTTACCATAACACACATTAAAAGGTGTGTTTAGGTTAATATTAGTTGATTTTTTTTTTATACTAGGTATTTTCAAGGCATCAAACTATAGAGAAATCAAATAATAAAAACAATCGACCTTCCATGGACATTACATGTAAACCCAATTAGGGAAAATAGTTCCTAAAACCCGGTTTTTTTCTTGTTATCAGCGGGTGGTCGGTGTCAATGTAACAAATTTGAGAATTCACCGTTGTTTAATAAAAGAATAATCTATTCTGCGAAAATTAAACATGCCCTGTGGCGTTTTTATTTCATTTTCCGCTTCCCAGTAATTCAATTCGATAGACAAACAACGCACTATTTACAAACAATATTTTTATTTCACTTTTAGAAATACAATCGCTTCGTTTTTTTTTCCGCCAGTTCTTTATAGGAATGCGCGACTTCTCCGCGCACCATTGAGAACTGCCCTTTTGTAATTTTATACGCATTATTTATTCTAGATTTTCCTTGTTTGTTTTCCTTCAATTTCGTCCTTTTTTTTTAATATAACTCTTAAGATAAACATACGATTCCTTTCTATATCATAATAAAAAGATTTATAAAGTGGCATTTGCCTTCTCCTGTATTTATTTGTCGTTTTCTCAATGGGATGCGAAATCAATCTTCCCTATATACAATAGTCGAAAAAAATGCAAAACGTTTTTTTTTCTTCCACTTACAGGACGTTACGTTGGCAGCAGGCCGATCAAATTGAGAAAGAGCACGTGGAAGAATAGATGTGTCGACGTGGTACGGAAGAAAGAGAAGGAAAAGGCGGCGCTTATCAATATGTTGACTTCGGGATCCGGAAGATAAGATTTCGCGCACTGTCAAAGGTTTGGGAAAAGTTAATATGACGCTAACTTTTGTTTGACGTTAGAATTAGGTACATTTTGTATGTATGACTATTGTTTTGCTGTAAGTTTAATTATTCTAAGTTAATAAATAGCATATGAATAAGTTTACAATAAATGGATTAAAATCTCATTTGTGTTGTTTGAATTCTCCACTAAATTTCTTGAATTTACGTAACCCAATTGCGGCTCGTTGCAATATTGAGTGGTGGGACCAATCACGGGCCAACTCCCCACAATCTTTATTTTCTTTGTTTGTTTACCTAAGCAAAGAGCTTGTTATTATTTTTTTTTTTTACTTAAAACACTATTATGATGTATTTTTCAGGAATAACTCCCTTATTATATTTATTATTTCATTTTCATAATTTTTATCCTAAGAAAGATATGAATCGTGGTTCATTTTGATTTGAAATACTATAGTTGTTAGTTATACAGTTATTTGCGATGTCATCCTAGAATAATATTACACTTTATTACTATATTTAATAAATATTAAATATTCTTGAATCCAATTTTTACTACGAGGAAGTGTCTAAACCGAAGTCCGTATGCGACGGCCCTCTACATATGTTTCTACTTTCAGTAGTCGATCTTCGACGGTCGTCTGACTCACACGCTTACCTACCGCGATAGTGGGCGACCCTTCCCCCACAGTGCCGAGCACTGACGTATACTAATGACGCATGACTCGATCTACCAGCGGGCTAAGATACGACTGGCCCCACCAGTGTTGCCAGATGAAATTATTTCGCAGCAGTAGAATGTCATGTAAAATAACGTAAATTTTCGTAACGAAATTCAAATGTATATCTATTAATTTATATTTGCGTAAAAAACAAAAAAAAAACCTCTTCAAATTATGAAAACTAAGTATATAATATATACAGCTCTACACTACATAATAAACGTCCTAAATTATTACTTATTATTTATACATTATTCGGTTGAAAATTGAAGCAATTATCGGTTAACAGACGATTACTGTGATGTAAACCAATAATTATTTACTGAGCTGTTATTATGCTTTAGCAGTAGGCCTCAAAATATGTTACTTACTACTTTAAAAATGACGGTGACAGTACATAAAAATATACAGAATGTTTCACTAGAAAACAATTTATGTATACAATTTGTGTGTGTTGTACTGTTTTCACCGTACCATTATCAGTAAAATAAAAAAAAAACAATTACAATTTGCTATAAGTATAATGAAATACTTTGAGTATTTACAATAATCATAAAATAAATTTTTAGACACTTTATACAGGGTATTCCACGTAACTAGTTCATTAAAAGTTTATGATGTTCTATTATTTACTTATATTTGAGATTTTGGCACCAGTATCTGTTCGATTGGAACTATAAATGCAAAATACCTTAACCAAAATATCACTTCCGGTTGACCGGAAATGGATGTTAACTTTCAAGTTTTTCTTTTTTTCTAGTCATAATCATTGCATCATTGAGAAATTAATATCTCGGTTAATACTGCAAGTAGAGACTCCAAATTTGCTATGTTATGAATGTAGATATTACTCTAAGAAACGGTAAGCACACTTTACATTCTAACATACAGGGGTTCAAAACTGAGGAACAAAATGACATATTTTCAAATGCAGAAAAGCGCAATTTTTTTTAAATAGAACACCCTGTATTTTATTCGAATTAGGAAGTAAATATCATCCCCTATCCGCTTTATATGAGCTTTCCCTATACCTATCTTAATAGATTTTGAGATAGAGCGACTTTTTTTAAACAGACTAAGTATTCTTTTTTTTAAATAGAACACCCTGTTTTTAATTCGGAATTAGGAAGTAAATATCATCCCCTATCGCTTTAATATGAGCATTCCCTATATCTATCTTTAATAGACTTTAGATATAACGACTTTTTGTTAAACAGACTAAGTAGCCCTATCTTTGCGTGTTGTTGCTGGCTCTGAATGGGATTAATATCAAATTCATTGACTACCAAAAGTGTTTATGTATATCATTGTAATTACACTTTCGTACAACGCAATATTAAAAGAAATGACTATTCGAACAGACATTCTTGTATGGTTATTCAAAATAATACATGAATTTGACATTAAATCCATTTCAGAGCCAGCTACCAAACATTTAAAGATAGGGCTACTTAGTCTGTTTAATAAAAAGTCGCTCATATCTCAAAATCTATTAAAGATAGGTATAGGGACTGCTCATTAAAGTGATAGGGGAGATATTTACTTCCTAATTCCGAATTAAAATACAGGGTGTTCTATTTAAAAAAATTGAGCTTTTCTGCATTTGAAATATGTCTTTTTGTTCCTCAGTTGGAACACCCTGTATGTTAGAATGTAAAGTGTGCTTACCGTTTCTTAGAGTAATATCTACATTCATAACATAGCAAATTTGGAGTCTCTACTTGCAGTATTAACCGAGATATTAATTTCTCAATGATGCAATGATTATAACTAAAAAAAAAAGAAAAACATAAATACTCAAAAACGGCAACATGTAGCTATAGGAATAGCTAATGAAAACTGACGTATTTATAGTTGTAGAATCCAAAAATGAATAAAAAATTAGATCATTCTATTTAAAATAAGAAAGTTGACATCCATTTCCGGTCAACCGGAAGTGATATTTTGGTTAAGGTATTTTGCATTTATAGTTCCAATCGAACAGATACTGATGCCAAAATCTCAAATATAAGTAAATAATAGTACATCATAAACTTTTAATGAACCAGTTACGTGGAATACCCTGTTTACTAACAATTTACGAAATAAATATTTGACTTAAAATGTTCTTTCAAACTTCGCAATTAAAAATCCAAAATAATCAGCTACCTATCAACCGCTCACGTTTTTTAACACTCTGTATGAGGCCGTAATTCTTAACTACCAAACAAAAGAAAGATACAGAAATAGACTTGCAATCTTGGAGTTAGCAAAAACCTCATTCTATCTATTTAGAAAGCTGATACGATAGTAATCCGAAAAATTTCTAAATTGCTATATTAATTTAGATCCGAATGTAAATAAAAACATTTATTTATAGAATTTAAATCTAAAAGGGAACATGATATCGATTATTGCAAATAGACATTTTATTTAGATAAGAGTTGTCTAACACGAAATCAGAAGTGGCGCCATCTATGATCAACATTTATTTACAATACGCAAACACCTACATATATTGTATTGTAGAATTAGATATTTATCAATACAGGCAAACAAAATCTATTATATGTGCGTTGAATAAATGTTATTAAAAAAAAAAAGAATTTAACGCCATCTATTTCTCAAAAGCTCTATTTACCATGAATTCATTGCTAGCGCCACCTAGACCCAAAAGAGACAAATATCACCAGATGATGTTTTAAATAAACACAATCATTTCGTTTCAAATAAATTTATAACAATAATAAAATACAATATACAATTATATTTCTTCTTAAAAAAATACTTCCTATTTTACAACTTACGCGCTAATATTGTGGATGTCGATGGGATTTTTGTAAAAGTTTGAGAGCATCACTTATAAAAGAGTGTTTATCAGTATGAATAAATAACAGAACTCCAACTCTAAATTGGAAAATTTGACACATTTGATTATATTTTGTTGGATGTTGTGAAACTTTTAGAAAAATCGCTTACAGAACTCAAATGTCAACATTTTTTACCCTTACAAAGCGACTAGATTTTTATATTCGAATCAGTTCGGTTCTCAATTGTCATAAAATATATGCGCTAGAGGATAACGTATCACAAAAGCTAGCCGGTACAAGCGATTTGTATCCCGATCAAGATTTTCGTTAAGGTCTCTTCATGCAGTGGCCCGAAGAATAGTAGAATTAAGTTGATTAAAGTGAAGTTATTTGTGACGACACAGCCTTCTTTCTCTTGCCACTGCATCACTCGGAATAACTTGAATAATCTAACGCACAATTTTCCTAGGATATTTAGTTCACTGTAACGGAAAACAGTCGTACTTATCTCTAACTTGTCAGTTCTAGAATTGAATTTCGGCAATCGATGCCTAGGGCAAGGGACAAGATGAAATAACTGAGGAACTGAATAGAGGAAATTAAAGACTTGGGGGATGAAGAATAGGAGGGTGGTTTTACTAAAGTGACCTAAGATCCCCACTACAGCGAAGGTCATTCCTGATAGGTAACAAAAAGTATCTCCTACGAACACTTTTGAGGGGTACCTAAAAGAAAATTTGTATTTAAAATCTTACCGTTTGCGATTGAATAATATTTAAATTTTAAAATAAATAAATATGTACTGCTACCTTTAAATAAAGCACTTTTAGCGCCCAAGCAGGGCTTTTCATTTATTTGTATTGACCGTATTGCTTCACATCAGCGTTGCAAACGCAACGGGCATCTTTTGTTTATTTTTAGGTAGTAGCCTTGTAATAGACATATTTATTTATTATTATTAGTAATATGTATTATTAATTACTTTTATTATATAAAGGCTCTGCTCCGATAAGCCATTGAAAAATGCCCCTGAAGCTATGGGGCTGAAATTAAAGCAAATGAGTACTACTGTCACACATACTATAAATACCAAAAATTAGCTCAATCGATGCCACCCCATTCGAGATATTAGCACAAGGGTGGAAAAATTCAATATTTTTTTTCTCAGGACTTACTTAAGCTATCACGTTCAAAAAAAATATGTAAGTAAACACTGATTATGGGCATTCTATAAAAAATCAAGAACTAATTCCCTCCATCAGTTCAAAGTTATTATTATTTTCCTCTTTTTAGGGGTGTTTTTTTTTGAGTTTGGTTCAAGGTGCCAACCTGGCTTTTTGTTATATTAGATCGTATGTATTTAGGTTTATTATATGTTGTTTTTTAGTTTTTTTTTCTGTGTGGTAGAACATGTAAATAAAAAATCAAATCTCTTTGAATGATTTTAGTAGGAGCAATTTGTTATTGGTTATTTTAGGGTTAAAATAATTATTTATCGATTAATTTCAGGATTATTTGTATAAATGTTTCAGCCCTATTAGTTATAAAAGCACCGAAATATACAAAACAATATGTAACAATAAAATAATATTTAATTCCATACAGGCAGTTCAAAGTTGTTATTATTTTCCTTTTTTGAGGGGTGATTTTTTTGAGTTGCGTTTAAGGTGCCAATTTGACTTTTTATTATATGTACATGAGTGTATAATTATATTTGGGTTTATTATATATTTCGTCAAGTTCTTTCAATGAAGTATGTTATAGATAAATATTAATGTAAATTACATGTACTAATATTAGCTATTGCTAAATAAAGTTCTATTCTATTCTAAGTAATACAAATAAAAAATAAAACCTCTTTGATCTTAGCAGCAGCATTGGGTTATTGATTATTTCAAGGATAAAATTCAAATTATTCATCGATCGGATTCAGCATTATTTATATGTATGTACATTTCAGCCCTAGTATCTGTAAAAGCATCGACATATAAAAAAGAATATTGTAACAATAAAATAATATTTAATTCCACACACGCTGTTCGAAGTTATTTTGTCCTTTTGGGGGATGTTTTTTCAAGTTGGATTTAACAATTCAACTTGATTTTTTGTTACCTATAAATCTATACGTTTTGGTACAATATATATGTTTTTATATGATATAACATATTAACATAAATCAATCAAATCTCTGTTAGATATTTATTGTTCTAATAACAACATAATTCTATCCACATTTGTTATTGCAACAAGCTATGCATTTATAGTTGTTATGATTTTCTTAATGTTGAACAGAACCGCTATTCGTATTTTACTTTTGTTCTAACTGCCAAATAGATATATACATTTATTATAGCTATTTCTTCAATCAATACCCTGAGACGTACATAATTTGTTTATATGACAATTATTTGATTGTGAGAGTTTGGAGACTATTGTTTAATGTAATTTTCTTATGTAGAATAAACAGCGGTGCTGTAGAAAGTAAGTTAAAATATTATCTCACATAAATGTATTAATCGCGGTGGTTTGCTAATAAAAATATCTGGAAGAAAAAAACTTAAACAAATAAATAAACGATGAAGATGATAGAAATACTTATTTGGAGCTATTCATTCTTCCCAGAAGAATGAGTGAAGGTTGTAAATCAAGAGCATACTTCTCAGTTCATATGACATCACTTGTAAAGAATTTATTAGGAAAAAAGTATATAGTAAATCCAAATGCAGGCAAAGAACTTAAAAAAATATATAATTAACCCAAATACATACATTACCATATAACAAAAAATCAGATTAACACATTAAACTCAACTCAAAAAAAAACCGCCCTTCAAAAAGGAAAAATAACAATAACTTTCAACTGCGTGTACGGAAATAAATATTATTTTGTTGTTATAATTTTCTTTATTACATTTCGATGCTTTTATAACCTGAAACATACATACAGATAATCTTGAAATCGATGGATGAACAACTGTTTTAACCCTAAAATAAACAATAACAAATTGTTCTTACTAAGATCATTCAAAGAGATTTGATTTTTTATTTACATGTTCTACCACACAGAAAAAACTGAAAAGAATACATAATGAACCTAAATGCATACGGTCTAATATAACAAAAAGCTAAGTTGGCACCTTGAACCAAACTAAAAAAAAACACCCCTAAAAAGGGGAAAATAATAATAACTTTGAACTGAGTGGAGGGAATTAGTTCTTGATTTTTTATAGAATGCCCATAATCAGTGTTTACTTGCATAATTTTTTTGAACGTGATAGCTTAAGTAAATGGGGTGGCATCGATTGAGCTAATTTTTGGTATTTATAGTATGTGTGACAGTAGTACTCATTTGCTTTAATTTCAGCCCCATAGCTTCAGGGGCACTTTTCAATGGCTTATCGGAGCAGAGCCTTTAGAGAAAAAAAGGCCTAGCTAGAAAAAAATTTCTTCGTAAAACAGGAAATTTATTAATTACAAAGTTGGCATCCCTGCTTGTCATGAATCACACATTCTCGCTAAAATTCACCCCCGAATTTAAAAATAGATAGGGCGGTGGCCTAAATATTTTTTTAAAAACGACTCTAACACAGCATGTCATTGAAAATACGGCCTGTGGTTAAAATAAGTGCAACCAATTCGCCTAATTACGCCGAAATAACGCGCCGCTCCTAAAGAAAAGTGAAGCAAGAAACGCGACGGGAAAATGTGAGGTTATAAAACGTAAAATAAAAAAAGAACAAATGACCCCCTAAATGCATAGATTCCGGCTTAATCTAAAGAGATTATCCATATGGATACTCCTCTTCATTCAAATACTTGTGATAGCCTCCTATTTTTACTACGTACAACCGACATTAGATAGGGGTGATATGAAGGTTATTAAGACGGTCAGTTTCTTCGAGAACAACCAAACGAACACGCTGAAAGTTGCATATCACACAGAGCGCGATAGATTTATTTTGGGAAATACGTTGACGAGGTATAATTTTACCGATTTTAATACGAGTCTTTGTTACACCAACGGAACCGATTTGAAATCCATGCAGAGGTCGAACGATGTTAATTGGAAGTGTATTTGCCTGCCGGGTTGGCACGGTTCGGATTGCGGGCAACCGGAAGTAGTTTGGAGAGCTTTCTTGGCATATCGGATAAGTATACCTGCGATTAGTCCTAGGAAATATCAACGGCGTTTAATTTATGTGTTCGAAGTGGATAGATACAGTGAAACTCTGGCGGATATACGAGTGAATGAATTGGGTGATGCAGTCGATTTATTTGTATTATATGAAGTCAATTCGAATTATCTTAGGAACAAATTGAATAATAGATTCCTTAGGTATTACCATTTCAAGATATTATATTTAAATATAAGCGACGTTAATTATTTATGGCCTACGATAAAGAATGCGGTGCCAAATATAAATAGGGACGACATCCTATTAATCAGTGGAAATAATGAGATCCCGAATAAAGTGGGTGTTTATTTTTTGAAGTTTTACAACGGCTGGCCCGAACCCATCAATTTCCGTTTGAAATACTCCGTTTACGGTTTCTTTTGGATTCACCCGTTGAAGACGGTCTTGAATGGCGGAGCTTGCACTATCGAATATGTCGATCAGATACTCAACGGTGACCTCAAATACCTGAACAGCAATAAATCGTTATCGAACTTAAGCAGCAAGAATTTCATATTAGGCGATCTCAATCATTACGGCGGATGGTTTTGCGAATTCTGTAACGATCCTGCGATGATAATCAACCATTTGAAGAACATGACCGTATCGAAAGGTGTCGTCAATTGGGAAGACGTAAGTAAGATAGATAGCACGTACATAGAGAATCTTATAGAGAACGGGATGTACCTGGACGGGAAGACTACACTTAATCGAGCACATCGTTTCCACGAGAACTACTTCGCACCCACGTATGTTAACGAGAAC
This sequence comes from Protaetia brevitarsis, assembly GCA_004143645.1. NCBI lineage: Eukaryota > Metazoa > Arthropoda > Insecta > Coleoptera > Scarabaeidae > Protaetia > Protaetia brevitarsis. The sequence goes on from RXPK01000126.1 coordinate 2,340,055, forward strand.
AATTGGAAGTACGACTTTCTTTTGGTAAATATGTTTTCGAAGATGGATTATTACGACTGATTTTAAATAATACGAATTAAACACAATACAAAGAACCTGTATAAAGATTACGCTTTTTATACAGTGATCATAAAAAAGTTTTGAATGATAAGTTTTTTTTATACTTTCAATCTTTTAATATACAGTGTCATTCAAAAGTCCATAACATATGCAAAGAAAACTATTATTCATTAGAGGTGAATTTTAACTTTACCTTTTATTTGTGCTCACAAAATTATGCTAAGTAACATGCAATTTCTTTGACTGTTAAATTTGACATTTTTTTTACTTTTTAGAAAAATGTCATAGGGAAAAAAATAGCTCATTTTTATCCAATTTGTGAGTTTTGACATTTTAGAACAAGAATTGTTTTTTTCTATTTTTATTAAAATGCTCTCCTTTTTTTTTTTAAAAAAAAGAGAAGTGGTGATTTCAGGATATAATGAAATTTATACAGATTTTAGACATAAAATAACAGCTAAATGGAGCATTAAATAACACAACGTTTAGACAATCATAATTATCTCCTTCAGGCTAGAAATTTAATTATAATATAACTAAGATGCAGTGGCGTACACACGGAAGGGATTTTGGGGGTTCAGATGTCTTATAGTCCTATGGATTAGATAAACACTAGGTGAATTGATGAAATTAAATAATTGTTCATTCCAATCTGATTGATTTCCAAATTATATTTTTTTTTTACATGTTTCCCTCCAAATACACGAGCAAATCTTGAGGAAAGTACGAGATAAGAAAATTCATTCCAATTAATTATTAAAATTCACGTCAACAGAGGTAAATCTGAACAATAATATGTGAAATATTATCTTAATAAAATTAAAATTAAAATATAATATTGATAGAGTGTTCCTAAATATCATATACATAAGGAAGGGGTAATTATTGTTTATTTTGTGCCTAAAATTTCTTAATAAACATAGTTCTGCAAACGCTTCGTTACAATCTGCAGCGGTGTTGAAATTTCAAGATTTTTTCCACTTTTTACTGTATAGCTCCTACAGTGTTTGGATATTTTTTGCTCAAATTTGGAAGATAGGTTACGCTATAAGCCTGCATCATTAGCCATGCCAAATGATGATGTAAATCTACAGGTAATAATTTTTTCGGGTCATGCCCTCTTTTCCCACCCTGAACTTTTTTGCGATGCGCCACTGCTAGATTCCTAAAATACGCAATAAATTTCTTTCTTGTTTAGAAACTTTTTGATCTCTTGTATTTTTTTCTTATCTCTGACCGTTATCGAGAAAAAAAATAGAAAACAATTTTCTGTAATTCGCCAGAGAAAATTAAATTTTTTAAAATGGTAGCAGGTTCTGGCTTTATTCAGATAATCACTTGAGTTTATTAATTTGACAACTGACATTAGAAATCGTAACTTGTGTCTGTATAAGTAAAGTTTTAAATTGCAAACTGTAAGGTGTAAAAGTGTTTTAAATACTCGTTATAATTTTGTAAATATGCCAAATTTCACTAATTCTGAAATGGCTGAAGACATTGCATTTATCTACGGCCTTGCGAATGGAAATGCAAGAGAAGCCAGGCGTCTGTACATGGAGCGCCTAGAATGATACCCGATCATCGAATATTTTCAAATATTCATAGGCGTCTTGGAGAAACTGGAACTTTTAAAAAGAATACTAATGATGCAGGTAAACCACGTACTGTTAGAACACCACAGATCGAAGAGGCTGTTCTGAATGAAATAGACAGACATCCTCGCACCAGCACCAGAAAAATCAGTGAACATTTAAATATTAGTCATCAAGTTGTTTGGCGTATTCTACGTGTTTCCCTGCTATACCGTTACCACATTCAAAGAGTGCAGGCTCTTCTTCCCCGAGACTTCCCTTTAAGGATTGATTTCTACCAATGGTACCTTAATAAGCTAGCAGCAGACCGCATTTTTAATTGTAAAATCCTTTTTACCGATGAAGCGAATTTTTCAAGGACTTCAATTATGAATTTCCACAACAACCACACGTGGGCAGATGAAAATCCACATGAAATTGTAACAACGCCATTTTCAAGAATATTCTCAGTAAATGTATAGGGTGGTATAATTGCAGATAATTTGATTGGTCCTTGTTTTTTGCCTGGTCGACTTACTGGTCAGTCATACAGGCTGTTTTTGCAGAATGAATTGCCTTTATTACTTGAAGACTTGCCCCTTTTACTTAGAAATCAAATGTGGTATATGCACGATGGCGCCCCATCACATTTTTCTATTTTGGCTCGGGATTTATTTAAATGAAGTATATGAGAATAGGTGGATAGGACGAGGTGGACCTCAGCCTTGGCCCCCTAGGTCCCCTGACTTAAATAGTATAGATTTTTTCCTGTTGGGACATCTCAAATCTCTAGTGTATACAACACCTGTGAATACTGTTGATGACTTACGAAATCGAATAATCGATGGATTTGAAACTATAAGAAATACTCCAGGAGTATTTGAGAGAGTGCGAGCATCAATGAGAAGAAGAGCGGACGCCTGTATAAGGGTTGGAGGAGGACACTTTCAAAATTGTGGTAGCATAGTTTCCTTGTATAGAGCTATGTTTATATGAAATTTTAGGCACAAAATAAACCAAATAATTACCCCCTTCCTTATGTACATGATATTTAGGAACACTCTGTATATGATGATAAATCTATATGTGAATGTAGGTATGCAGTATAATCTAAAATGTACTTACAAAACATGTTGCAAAAAATAATATTAAAAAAAATCAGATTGGAACAAACAATTATTTAATTTCATCAATACACCTAATTAAAAATATTGTGTTTATTCAAAACTTTTTGCAATTTTTTTGTATCATAATTAAATCTTTCCGCTGGAGAAATTACTTTTGTGATTACAAAAAACGTTTTGTTCCGTAATAGAGTATTATGTACATCACATAATTGCTCAATTTAGCCATTGTTTTATTTCTAAGCCTGTATAAATGTACTTAAGTCAAAATCATGCCATTTTTTTTTTTTACTTTATGTGACACCTTTCTTTCAAATCTATTGTATTCTATTTTTAACATTGGTTTTTCCTCTAAATTAAAATGATAATTTAAATACAAAAAGACAAAAAAAATCAAATCAGACGGCGCCCAACAAAAAAAAATATTGATTTTGAAACAACTCAGTATTTGGTATAATTTATTCTCAAAGAAAAATTAAAAACAAAACTTTTTTGCGGTCACTGTACTAATAATATTAAAACAATTTACTGTATATTTATGAATCTGTGATATATTTCTTTATTTGTACTGAATACTCACTGTAAAAATTATCAGAACTGGAGAGAAGTATTACATATTAGTATACTCCATTCTATGTGAGTTAATTAATCAATCTTTGTTTGTAATGGAGTGTACTACTAAGTGTTTTTACTACTCACTGATAAATTATTATTAATATTTTGTGATTTTATTATTGTTTATCACATATTAAAGGTATACATATTTAAAAAGAGATTTTCTTACTTACCAATTATGTTTAAGTAAAGCCAGCGATGTTCCTATATATGGTATCATAAAATACAGACTGAATCTGTGATTTTTCCATAAAGCACCACCCATTTCGATGAGATTAAATATTACAATTGAAAACGCAATGACGATACTTTGCCCGACCTCCAATCCATTTATACCAGCTAATATATTGATTGCGTTAGTGCAAAATACGGCTAACATGCCCATATATACATAATACAAGACTCCCAAGTTCACAGTAACACCAAATAAGTCTCTAAACGGCTTTGGAATAACTATCGTCGTTGAATTTACATTAACGTGATATACCATCAATAATGGTAATGAAGCAATTGTCGGCAATAAAAGTTTATGCCTCCATCGTAAATCCAAAACATCATCGGCAAATCCCAAAAGTAACATACAACATATCGATAGCATAGCAGCTATTAATTCTACAAACTAAATATGATTCCAAACACGGTAATTTTAACCTTTCTGACATTTTACATACCTCATCATGTGGGAAATTACCATTAAATAGGGATTGACTGAATGGAATTGGTATAAATAAGAATAGAGCTATTAAAAACATACATCCAGACACGACTCCAATAGCCTCAGGCCTAAAAATTCATCCAAATACACCTCGTACAACTCCCGAGATATTTCATAACCTACACTTTGTCACCGGTCCGTTTGCTCATATCGATACCGAATAAATTTGCCTTAATAAACATATCTTTTAATTTTGGTATAAGCTGTACTGTAATAATATAAGCGATAGTAGAAATTAAAGCGTTTAAAATGATGGGAAACCACATTTTCCAAGCGTTTTGCACTGATGTATCACTCTCCATTTTCCCCAAATTGATACAGCAAGATTGCGCAATTAATTTATAGAAATACTTAAATCTATTCAGTAAATCACATTTTATTCAAAAATAAAAATTATGCCGCCAGAAAAACTTTATTCTCAATCAAAAAACGTAAGTTATGTTCAAAGTGCATTCGTTGACATGTTAAATTTCTAACATTCTGGAATATGATTCTAGATCGTTCCTAACCTATAATTTGTATTTTCTATTTTATTTAGTGCAACAAGATATTATTAAAAACGTTATCTTTAAGATGTACATATTGTTATTTAGCATTAAAAACTAAAAACTGCTTTTATAAATTCTAATTAATTAAAATTAAGAAATAAGGACACGTTCATAAATGCAAATGCAAGCAAGATGGCGACCAGTAATCAGAACGAAGTTAGCGAAATTAGCATTATGTCAAACGTCGCTTTTTAAATTGATGTCTCTGTCAAAACAAGTACAAAAATGAATAATAAATTGAAATTAAAAGTTGGTTTAAATTCATTAAAGAAGGGGCAAAAGTATCTGCAGGAACGCAATTATGGTAGAGCATTTGCCCATTACCTCGTTTATTTCGAATTGGTGGATAGTCAAAGAAATTTGCACGAAAAAGACTTTGCGAATACCCTTTCGATTTGGGGCAAACTACTAGAGGAGCGTAATCGAGTTGAGGATTTGTGTAAATGTTACTTGCAAGGGCTAAATTATTTCCCATTAAATACACAAATCCTAAATAATTTTGGTGCAATTCTGATGAGGTAAGTGCATGTATAAGTGTCTTAAATTTAAACAGAATTAAAGTCTGATATATTCAGAGGTGGATTTAGTAGCTACTGAGATCGTAGTAAAAGAGTTTGTATTTATATTCCTATTTAATAGGGTTGTAAGCTTTATGGTAAACATTGAAAGTAAACATAACATTTATAAACATATATAAAAGATTAAAAAAAGCCATAATGTCTGTATTAACCTGATTTGTTGTTTGCCATGCATTTAACTTTACTGTCATCCTATTATTAGTAGCACACTTACACAATCTTAATAGCTAATAGCACACCAATATATTAAGTATTATGTTAGGTATGTATTTGACTATGAATAAGACGCAGAATTTTTGTAGAATAGATGAGTTCGAAGAAGCAAAGAGATATTTACAACTTGCACATAATTTGCAACCTAATTTGTTACAAATAGAAAAGAATTTAGTAACAGTAAAGGGTACACTAGTTGAGCGGTGGCATTTTCCCATGTTAAATGATTACGAAAGAAATATGGCATATTATAAAGCCATTTTAGCATACAGTGCCGGAAATAATATCAATGCCTTAGATATTGGAACGGGATGCGGATTATTAACACTTTTCGCTTCTAACAATGATAATATTGCTCACATAAACGCCATTGAAAGTTCTAAAATCATTTGGGAAATCGCACAAAATGTATTCAAAGAAAATAATATTTCGAAAGTGAAACTACATAACCAGCACTCAACTGAATTGAGTAAAAATGATATTAATGGTTATGCAAACTTGCTAATTACTGAAATTTTCGATACAGGATTATTCGGCGAACAGGCTTTAGAAACTTTGATACATGCCTGGGAGAATTTGTTACATAAAAATGCCACCATTATTCCAGCTTCTGCATCATTGTATGTGACTGGGATAGAAAGTTTTGAGATTTTAAAGAGATACAAAGTAATTAATGAAATAAAAGATCTTGAAATCGGTGATGTGTATTTACTTTCAAATACAGAAGCACCATATGAGTGCTTAAATTTAAAGAGAACTGAATATAGAGTTTGACTGAAACAAAAAGGTTTTAGATGTGAATTTTTCAAATTTAACACAGTTGAGGGAGTTAGAATCCAAAGATAATTATTTCGATTTGATTTCGTTACCAGTTGTTAATTCTGGATGTTTACATGCTTTTGCGATATGGTTTGACTTACATATCGATGCAAACAATACTATAACCACAGATCCAAACAGAGACAATGTTAAATGTTGGGAGCAAGCTGTTAAGTTTGTTAATTATCCATTTTCCTGCAATGTTGGGACTAACATAGATGTAAAGATGAAATGTACAAATGGGAAAATTGAAATTGATCCCGTAAATGAAAATTCGACCTGCAAAAAATGTTTTAAGGTATCCAGCGATATGATTTCGTTCCTTAACGATAATGCCTTGATATCCGCAATAGAAAAATTATACGACCATAGAATAGAGAATAAAATCATAGTGGATACTAATCAATTTCCTATATTAGGATTAAAATATGCCAAACACAATAATAAGTGCTTCTGTACATTTTCAAATGAAGACGACAAATTATTACTCGAACACATTTGCAATATCAACCAAATATCACCAGAAAACTTGATTATAATGGAAGAAGGTGAACTGAGATCTCTTATATCGAGCAGAAAACATAAATTCGATATAGTTATTCTCGATTTAATCAATAAAAATGGAACTCTTAGGGAGAAATCATTCCTAGATTACATCCTCTGTGGAAATTGTTTGAATCCCGGCGGCGTTATATATCCAAAAAGGGTTGATTTACTGTGCCAAGTAATTGAATCAGATTATTTATGCAATTTTAATACTGTTTGCGATGAGAATCTATTCGGATTTCATATAGGAAGGCACATAAATGAGTATGCTGTAAGTGTATTACATTTGGCAACACCTTTACTAACTATTAAACATTGAAATTTGTTTCTATTTCTGTAGGTGAACGAACATTTTTATTTAGAGAAGAATTTTCAACATAAGAAACTTTCGAAACCCATGCATATGGGCAATATACTGATGAAAGAGGTGGATCAATCCATTACGACGTGTAAGCGATGCACGTTGCAACACGGCAAGGTTATCGACGCTGTTCTGTACTGGTTTAAACTTGTTTTCAACGACGAACTGGAAATCGACACAAGTTATTCTACTCGTTATAATTACGCGTGTTTTCTAGTAGATAGATGTAGGAATACCGATCAAGAAAGAAGAGAAGTGACGTTAAGTCTTAAACAGCAAGAAGGTGTAATAAAGATATGTTGTGGAGATTATTGTTTTGTTTTAGTTTCATTCCTTCAAAACTAATCCCAAGCTTCCATATACACTTTATTTGTTAAAAGCTAAATAATCACAATTCATCCTAAACTGCGAGCTTCACCTAAAGCTACTACGCGAGGCTACCTATTTTAAGTACTATATAGATTCATAACAATTGAAATGCTACTCAATTTGCCTAACTTCCGCACGCGGACCGCCACTCAACAGGTAGTGGACGTTCAAAATAAAACATATTTCGCTGTATCTTCATCCCACCACATTCACAATGCGAATCATTAACCTTAACTCCACATAAACATGATTAAAATTATATTATTTCCTGGTCCATTCTCCCATTTAAAATAATATCCAACCTACTTTGCCAATCACTATCCAGTTTATCCCTAAACGCTTTTTTAACTACGTTAGCCGAAATTAATCCAAAAATACTGCATTCTAGATACCGTCTCCTACGCTAATTGATCCGCCCTCTCATTCATTACCGATTGTACCTACGTGAGCCCTAGTCCAAAAAAGTTTAATACCCCTCGCACGGAACATATCTCAAGTATCCAATAATGAATCTGTTAGATTTTGTAAATTCTCTAACGCCTCTAATACAGATAAGCAATCTTATAAGTCGTACGTCCCATATAAATTCCCATTCGCGACTACATATAACGTAGTGCCTGATTTATTGCAACTAATTCTGCTTGAAAATTATTGCAATGATACCCTTTACTTACCTTGGTTATATTATTCAATACCCCCAGTATAAACAACAAAAGTCGCCCTGTATGTATATACCACTCTCAACCGTCGATCCATTCGTAAAAAAATCTAAAGCCTCTAAAAATGTCTATAAATTTGTTATAACAGTTTTTAATTCCGCAGGATGAATTCGGCCCTTTTTTTATCTATACTCGCATTTCTAAAATTGTTAGTTTTCTTATACAAGTAGTTCTGAACTCTCGACCTTTTATTGTATATTCATCTCTTTCATACATCTATTCTTACATGAGTGAAATAAATATTCTATTTAACGGTAATTATAATAAATACATCACAAGATGTTATGTAATTGTATATCTGCGGGAAAGAAAAAAGATCTACTAAATAGTGTACAAAGTTTAACGCCATCTAATTTAATTGAATAATTTCATTTTTCAAGTAACTCAAAAAATTAAAAATCTAGTCGCCCCACCATGCAATTCTTGGCTACTGAAAATATTTATTTACTTTTTATTATAACTATATAAAAACATGAGCGTTGCAACGATTATTGTTTCCTTCTACATATTTGCGTTTAATTCAATTGTAGAATTTATAGATTAAAAAAAAACAAAGTAAGCAACATGGCGCCTTCACATAAATTAACTCTGTTTTCATAAATCACAAAAACATGCCAAATATATTTACTAAACAGAGAAACTTGAATTTGTTAAGTTTATGCAGAATAGAGCAATTTAAAATTACATCGGAAGAATAATAGATATAAAGTGCGTACTCCAACTAGAGGTTAGAAATAAAGAAAAACAGAGGACTTACCGGCGAATTTGCGCATCGGTTGTGGTAACTTACAACTTCATTTATCTTGTTGGTGTACGCGAAGTAACAAATTCACACATTCACTGATCATTGATTAAAATCTTAGGCGTTTAAATAGAAGAGTTTTAATCTTTGTAAGTTTATAAAAATCGTATTAAAACTGAAAATTGGTATAAACGATAAAAGAATTGTGTTGTATATATCGCAGAAACAAAACAATTTTGAATTTGCGCATGCGCAAATCGTATAGCATTCAAATTAAATGATATACGCGTTCAACCAAACAATTCCCGCTTTTAAATAATTAATATTCCTGTTTTAATATGGAAATATAACGTAATTTGTATCTCATTTAAAGCCAATAAGAATAAAATAGCTTTTTATGTTATCGTGTTAGATGCACATAAAATTAAAAAAAATGTATTTAATTTACTGTTGTGTATAAAAAAAAAAAAGGTCTTTTAGTTTTATATTATCAAAAATGGGGCGATTATAAGAACATTAGTTGGTCCAATTAACTAATGAATTTTCCTTTACCAACGGTTCACTCGAGTTCAGCTTAATTCAAAAACAGGGATATTTCTTCGGAACAGTTAGCGACGCTTCCTGCCTAAACCGTTACCAACACTCTCCTGAGAAAAGCGCGAAAAGTACTAAAAGCGCTCCTATTAATACGATGTCGCTTCTGCAGTGTTATTGAATGTCGTCCGATTCGGGAGATTTCCCAGCGATTTTATCGATTATTATGTACATTTTTCGCCGGAATATATGACGAAAATAGAGACACCCGACGAAATGAACGGTACTGTAACGAATATTCCCCATTTCGATCGCCCTAAGCGGAATGCACCTGGGTCGCATGCTATTATAATATTTAACGCGATCTTCTTTGTATCCCTGTAGAGCGGTTATTACGAAGTAGTTAGTCGATAAAAATATATCAATTATTTATCGTTTGCGATACACGTAATACTTTTACTAGTGGATAATTAACAGGAATGATAAGAAAGGATGAGTTAATTTTAAAATATTTTTCTCACAGTGTACACGATGCCTGGGGTCGCCGAGATGGGTATGGTGTGGATGGGGGCCGGTCAGACGACGCCGGATATGTCGTTGGGGTTGATTCCGAACGACAATGGGGAGTTGATGTTGGATAACGATAGTCCATATTACACTCCCTCACATCACAGCGCTTCGAATCAATCCCTAGAGGACATACAGAACATGCACACATCTCCGATGGTGAGTTTTGGTTGGTTTAATCTTCAATACAATTGTGATAATGGTGGATTTATAGGTAATGGACGGACTTGATATGCTCCCAATGGTCGATATCAAGCAGGATAGCAATAGCAGTTATCTGGATGATGATAATCAACCTGTTTACATGATAACGACAGCTACCCAAACTCTACCCTGTCCGACACGGAAAATTAAGCCGGTTAAGCATCCAGGACTAGTTTTAAAGACACCGATTGCTTATCAGAGTAATACGGATCCGTCAGTCATACCGATACAAAAAGATGGGATAGGTGAGATTTTAATTTATTTATATTTTGTCTGATATTCAATTAGAAATATTTAATATTTTGCACCCTATTCTTTATTTGTGTTTATTGCTTATTTTTTGTATGTTGTAAAAACAGCGAAATTTGTTTTGTGCTTTTGTTTGATAATGTGTTTGATTCTGTTTCTTTTATTATAAAATTTTAGTCAGTTTTAATTAATTTTAATACTCAAGAAAGTCATAATATACATGTTTTATTAAAGGATATTTCCCAAATCTCTTTAATTTTGATTTTAATTGTGATAAGCCAATTTCTTTAAATTACTCTTGCAAATCAATGCAATTTGTAATTGAATTACTTGTTATAGTTCACTAAAACTTGATGTGTACTTTTTTTAGTTATTCTTATAGTATCTTTAACGAATTTTCTTCAAAATTTACTTCATTACTGCGTTTTATTTAGTATAAAAGTAGTTGCATATCATTTATATCCATATCTTTTTCAACTGATCTATTGCAGTTAGATTAACGCGACAAAAAAAAATGATAATAAAATTCCTCCAGAAAAAGAGTAGCGTAAATATATTTTCAACTTCGAAATACATATGTTTTATTGTATCAGAAGTCAGTAGCAACCTGAATTTTAGAAATCATTTGAAGACACCTGCAAGATTCTTTAAATTTGTTTTTAGGATACTTAAAATTTTGTTGAATTTTTTCGATGATGTTTCGTATTTTATAGGCCACTCTGGCGATTATGATTTTATTTTACTGATAAATGGCATTTATATGTTCGAAATTCTATCAAAACATTTTATACAGGCTGTTTTTAAATCAACTATCAAGTCAAGGATATATATTTATCTAAGGAAATTACTTTTTTCCAAACGAAATGTAATGTTTCTAACTATGGTACTGGATTTAGATATAAATTCCTCTTTGAAATGCATGGTATTTCTAGCTTCAGTGATCAGTGGGCTCATATGTAGTTCATATTAGATTTTATTTTTCATGAAAACTGCTTATTTAACACCAATAAGAGATAAAATGGCTTTTTATGTTACCATTTCCCATGTCAATAAAATAAATGTTTTCTATTTATAGTTGTGTATTTAAAAAAAAAAATAGGTTTTTCAGTCTCACATTGTACAAAATGAGGCGATTATAAGAATACATATAGAGTTTTAATTAAATATGCAGGGTTTTCTCCGGAAGTAGCTAGTTAGAAGTTTTTCGGTTTTTAGGTCTAACGAAATTCCTTAGTTTTAAAAATTTGGGATTTGCAACAATGTGGCACTTACTTTCTTTCTAAAATATTTTTACCTTTACTTCGTGTTAACCGGAAGTATAACCTTCTGTGTTTATCAGACAAATGTCTTAAAGTTTGTGATGTATTAAAGTATTTTCAAATTGTAAAGTTTAATGTGAAGAATATTTTATTTAAGTATGCATACTTAAATAAAATTTAAAGGCGGCATAAGAAATAGAAATTCAAAAAAAGTGGCTCAATATGACCTCCGTTTACGTCCAAGCATTTAATTATTCGACGTCTTAATGCGTTACAAGTTCTTTCTGCATTCTCAGTGAATATAAAATAAATTTAAAGTATCCAGATTAAAATAAGCTCCTTCAATATTTTTCATTATCTAATTCATAAGTTCCATAATAATATGTACTCATCTGAGCACACGACGTGTAACAAACAATGATTATACCAATAATATTTACTAATGATAATAATAAATTGTTATGATGCCAAAGTCATAGCCCACCAGATGGACCAAAGCGAGTAATTTAAAAGAAAATTACTCAAGATGGGTATAGGAATGTTACAGCAAATCGGTGCAGAATTTAATTCTAAAATATTTGAAAAATTAAGTTTTGCAACTTTGAAAATTTTTGACATGCCACTAATTTTTAAAACGCCCTGTATAATTCCACAGAATTTTGTTTACAACGTTTTGGTAAAACAATGTTAATTTTGAAGTGGGAGATTTCTGATACTTAAACCAAGAGAGAATTAATAAATTACAGACAACGATGTACATGTCAAAATTTTAACAAAAATTGTAATATCTTAAAAACAATTGAAGATAGGTACTGTAAACCCTAGTAGTAATCGTCATAGAATTTTATGGTGAATTCAAAAATACAATAATATGTAGGGTGTTCCATTTAAAATAACAAAGTTCATGGCGACTTCCGGTTAACCGGAAGTGCAAAAGAGCTGGAAATATTTTAGAAAGAAAGTGAGTGCCAAGTTGTTGTAAACCCTGTATAATTTATTTATATTATTTATTATTTCTTTTTATAAAGAATTGTTTTTTTTTAATGTGTCAGAACCAAGACATTGCTTAACAACAGGGTTTCTTCCCAATTTGTTAAAGTAGGTATTGATCCAATTAATTTCTTTTGATATGTCTCTTGCATATACTATTAAGAGTTGTTCTTATAACATTTTGTTATGTTTTGAAAATGTATTCTCTGTTGTCAATAAACCACTTATTATTATTATTATTATTATTATTATTAATTTCAACAGCTGTCTGCGACAAAATTGAAGATAGGTACAGTAAACCCTAGTAACCCTAGTAGTAGTCGTCATAGAATTTTATGGTGAATTTAAAAATACAATTATATGTAGGGTGTTCCATTTAAAATAACCAAGTTTATGGCGACTTCCGGTTAACCGGAAGTGCAAAAGAGGTGGAAATATTTTAGAAAGAAAGTGAGTGCCGAGTTGTTGCAAACCTTGTATAATTTATTTATATTATTTATTCTTTCTTTTTATAAAGAATTGTTTTTTTCTTTTTTTGAATGAATATTTTAGAAAGATAGTGAGTGCCAAGTTGTTGCAAACCCTGTATAATTTATTTATATTATTTATTCTTTCTTTTTATAATGAATTGTTTTTTTTTTTGAATGTGTCAGAACCAAGACATTGCTTAACAACAGGGTTTCTTCCCAATGTGTTAAAGTAGTTATTGATCCAATTAATTTCATTTGAAAAGTGTTGGGTTTTAATGAGCCCGATAAATGAATCGTCTCAAAGAAAAAATCTTCTCGATATTAAATCCGAATTAATTTCAACAGCTGTCTGCGAAAAAATTGAAGATAGGTACAGTAAATCCTAGTAACCCTAGTACTAATCGTCATAGAATTTTATGGTGAATTCAAAAATACAATCATATGTAGGGTGTTGCATTTAAAATAACAAAGTTTATGGCGACTTCCGGTTAACCGGAAATGCAAAAGAGGTGGAAATATTTTAGAAAGAAAGTGAGTGCCAAGTTGTTGCAAACTGTATAATTTATTTATATTATTTATTCTTTCTTTTTATAAAGAATTATTTTTTTCTTTTTTTGAATGTGTCAGAACCAAGACATTGCTTAACAACAGGGTTTCTTCCCAATTTGTTAAAGTAGGTATTGATCCAATTAATTTCTTTTGAAAAGTGTTGTGGTTTTAATGAGCCCGATAAATGAATCGTCTGAAAGAAAAAAAATTTCTCGAAATTAAATCCGAATTAATTTCAACAGCTGTCCGCGAAAAAATTGTAGATAGGTACAGTAAACCCTAGTAGCCCTAGTAGTAATCGTCATAGAATTTTATGGTGAATTCAAAAATACAATCATATCTAGGGTGTTCCATTTAAAATAACAAAGTTCATGGCGACTTCCGGTTAACCGGAAGTGCAAAAGAGGTGGAAATGTTTTAGAAAGAAAGTGAGTGCCAAGTTGTTGCAAACCCTGTATAATTTACTTATATTATTTATTCTTTCTTTTTATAAAGAATTATTTTTTTCTTTTTTTGAATGTGTCAGAACCAAGACATTGCTTAACAACAGGGTTTCTTCCCAATTTGTTAAAGTAGGTATTTGATCAATTAATTTCTTTTGAAAAGTGTTGGTTTTAATGAGCCCGATAAATGAATCGTCTCAAAGAAAAAAATCTTCTCGAAATTAAATCCGAATTAATTTCAACAGCCGTCTGCGAAAAAATTGAAGATAGGTACAGTAAACCCTAGTAACCCTAGTAGTAATAGTCATAGAATTTTATGGTGAATTCAAAAATACAATCATACGTAGGGTGTTCCATTTAAAATAACAAAGTTCATGGCGACTTCCGGTTAACCGGAAGTGCAAAAGAGGTGGAAATATTTTAGAAAGAAAGTAAGTGCCAAGTTGTTGCAAACCCTGTATAATTTATTTATATTATTTATTCTTTCTTTTTATGAAGAATTATTTTTTCTTTTTTTGAATGTGTCAGAACCAAGACATTGCTTAACAACAGGGTTTCTTCCCAATTTGTTAAAGTAGGTATTGATTCAATTAATTTCTTTTGAAAAGTGTTGGGGTTTTAATGAGCCCGATAAATGAATCGTCTGAAGAAAAAATCTTCTCAAAATTAAATCCGAATTAATTTCAACAGCTGTCTGCGAAAAATGCGGCGCCATCGGCGTCAAACACGCCTTCTACACGCGAGAACGGAGATTCTGCAGCATGGCCTGCGCCAGGGGCTACAGCGGTCTGATCCCGGAGCCCCTACCGCAGACCGCGCAGTCGTCCCCCGAATCCAAACCGTACGCGGAGCACAGCTTCAAAATGGAGAGCCACGAAGACTTCTCCGGCCTGATCTCGGACCAACCGCTACCTCAGCTCCCCCTACCGCCCGTCCTGCCACCCATCGAAGACAATCTACCCCTGATCCGAAGGAAGCCGGCGGAATTGGCGAACACTTACGACTGGGACAGCCAATTGGATGACGACTGTTTCGTGGCCGCACCAGTTACCTACTTCAAACACGTCCCCCTGGCGGACATATGGGGGAACATCTTGGTCGGGATGAAAGTCGAGGTGGAGAACACGGATTGCGATAATATCTCCGACGCGTTTCCCGACTCCTTCTGGGTAGCTACCGTGATGAAGATCGTGGGATATAAGGCGTTGTTGCGTTACGAGGGTTCGGTTCGAATTGCTCTAAGGACTTTTGGGTGTCGCTCTGTTCGAATCAGGTGCATCCGGTTGGTTGGTGCGCGACGCGGGGCAAGCCTCTGATACCGCCTAAAACGATCGAGGATAAATACGGGGATTGGAAGGAATTCCTCAGGAAACGGTTAACGGGAGCCAGGACCTTGCCTTCGAATTATAGCAACAAGATAAGCGACTCGCTGAAGTCGCGTTTTCAGTGCGGTCTTAATTTGGAGGTCGTGGATAAGAACAGGATATCGCAGGTGAAGGTCGCGATGGTTAATAAGATCGTGGGGAAGAGGTTGAATGTGAAGTATTACGATATGCCGCCGGATGACGCAGGGTTTTGGTGTCACGAGGATTCGCCGCTGTTGCATCCGGTTGGATGGGCGAAAAAGGTGAGTTCTTCCTTTGTATGTATGTCAAAAATGAATTATTTTAATGTAAAAAAAACTCGTTCGTGAATATTATCACATGAACTCTGAAAAAAGAACATAGAGAGAAAAATCAATCTTACCTTGAAATACCTGATTCTAAGTCAGAATTTTACGTTGGTAGTTGTGAAATTAACGCTATGTCATGCCCTACGGGCGACTGCGAACTATAGTTTGACGTGAGAAAAAAGAAAACGGAGATTACACGCCGTGTTACGCCCGTGGGGCGACTGCGGTCGATAATCGAGGGAGAGGCAGAGGGTTTTTTCTTGTAACGCATGAGGGTCGACTTCGAATTTCAGCTGAACACGTGACGAAAGATCGCGTGGTGTCACGCCTGTGAGACGACTGCGGTCTACAATAATAATAATAATATTTCTTTATTTTGTAATGACAATTACACAATGCGTCAATTTTTTTGTAAACGTGCAGATGTTTATTATTATTATTATTAATTAAAAAGAAGGTGCATAGTGTAGATAAAATAATAATGTATATATATACATAAAAAAAAGTAAATATATACAATGAGAGAGAGTCAAAAAAACTAACGTTGTATCACACCCAAAGAGCAACTACGGCCTGTATTCGTACAGGGATAGAGAAAACTATTATCGTGTTATGCCCAAAGGGCGACTACGATCTTATATAAACTCGCGGTGCAGGTAGGGATTGAAGTGTGCGTAAAATGAATATGCGATATACTAAAAATTGAAACGAATCGCTAAGTTGTGCCATATAAAAATGCTTAAAATCAGAATGCACGAAATTTAGAATAGAAAAACTATTTTAAGTGTTGATTAAGGTAAAATTAAGAAAGAGAAAAATTATTGAAATGATTGAATGAGAAATTTGAGTCATCAAGTTGAAAGAAGTCGAAAATCAAATCAGCAAGATTTAATGTACGGTTTTATTCCATAAAATACATCTATAAATAAATCAGACATTTTTGCAACATACTAAGTCTAAAAATTCACAAACGTTTAAAAAAATCAGATATTTTTCCGTGCTAAATGCTCTAATTGGAAGAGAAAAAAAAAACACAAATGAAAGGAAAAACAATGAAATTAAATATAACACATAATTTTACAAGTTATAAATTTAATCGAGATAGCCTGCACCAAGAAAGAAAATTATAAGTATATTTGTAGTTAAATCACTGCATAATTCACAATTTAGTCTACAATTGGCCATAGCTTATCTCAAAATTATCAGAACTGGCTTAAAATCAGTCACTAAATTAATTATTAATATTAAATAGTACTGAAATCACAATTAATGAACTTAAATACTTTCTACATCAAGAAAACCTTAGTATAAAAAAAGTATCGTTAGATAATTTAGTCAGTTACAACACCACTGTACAAGTCACAATCTTATACGCAAAGCTAAGTCACAGTCCTCATATGATTGTCACAGCTAAATAGTACTTAAATCACAATGAATTAACTTAAATACTTTCTAAATCAAGAAAAGCATTGTATAAAATAAATATAGTCAGATAGTTTAGTCAGTTAAATCATTATACAAGTCACGATCTTATACTTCACATTAAGTCACAGTCATCATATGATTGTCACAGCTAAATGGTACTTAAATCACAATTAATAAACTTAAATGGCTGGTAGGTAGTCGAGTGGCTTGCACGCTTGGCTATCAGTGCGGAGTCCGGGGTTCAAATCTCGCTCTGGTCAATAACGATAATCGGTTTTTTTTCGGGGTCGTAATGTTGATTAGGAGGGAGATTTGGCTCTGAGGGGGGCTGATAAGCTAATATATAGCTTAGGCGTTACCACCCCTTTAAAAAAAAAAAAAAAAAAAAATATTTTCTAAATCAAGAAAAGCTTAGTATAAGAAAATATTGTCAGATAGTTAGTCAGTTATATTATCACTATACAAGTCACAATCTTATACGTCACATCTAAGTCACAGTCATTATATGATTGTCACAGCTAAATAGTACTTAAATCACAATTAATTAACTTAAATACTTTCTAAATCAAGAAAAGCATTGTAAAAATAAATATAGTCAGATAGTTTAGTCAGTTATAATACTGTAACAGTTCACGATCTTATACTTTACATTAAGTCACAGTCATCATATGATTGTCACAGCTAGATAGTACTTAAATCACCATTAACTAATTTAAATACTTTCTAAATCAAGAAAAGCTTAGTATAAAAAAAATATCGTCAGGTAGTTTAGTCACTTATATCACTATACAAGTCAGAATCTTACAAGTCACATCTCAGTCACAGTTAAGTGAAGTGTATGGCCAATTATCAGAAGAATCACGATATGCTTTAGTTTCTAATAGTAGAATTACTCCACAAGACAGTTAAATCACTATTATATGGCGGTGAAGTTACTTTAAAAGCTTATGATGACAGAAATATTGTGATAGTTTAGTCACAGTTACATATTTGATTTCTATCAGAATTTTTATTATGGAATACCATGATTGATATGACATATGACGCCATCATATTAATTAATCATTAAGCAAGGAATACACTTAACCTCTTTAGTAACTTTAACAGAGGCTCCAACAGGAATACCTCGTGGAGTTTCCTAGCGGAGTGTCTCCTTTATAGAGAGTCCTCTTTAACTATAATTACAACAATTATATATTTTAGCGCTATCCCCACTCTTGAAGATCGATGCGTAGCAATATACTTATTGAAGTATTAATTCACTAGGTCGGACATCACTTAGTAGCTCCCGCCAACTACCTAGAACGAGTTTACGAACGAATATTCGACGAAGACGACGCGACCGACGAACTATTCAATCCATTCCAAGTGGGCTCCGATGAGAACACCAGCCTACCCGGATTCTGCGCCGGCATGAAGCTGGAAGCGATCGATCCGCTCAATCTCAGCTCGATCTGCGTGGCGACGGTCATGGACGTCCTCCACTACGGTTACATCATGATCCGCATCGACACTTACGAATCGGACGTGACCGGCGCCGATTGGTTCTGCTACCACGTCAGTTCGCCCTGCATCTTCCCCGTGGGTTTCTGCGAACGCAACAATATCCCGCTGACGCCGCCCAAGGGATACGATTCGCACACGTTCAGTTGGAACACCTACCTGGCGGAGACGAACAACGTGCCGGTCACGTCCAGTTTGATCAATCACTACGTGCCGTCGCACGGGTTCAGGGAGGGGATGAAGATCGAGGCGGCGGATCTGATGGATCCCAGACTGGTCTGTGTGGCGACCGTGGCGAAGGTGGTGGGGCGACTGTTGAAAGTGCATTTCGACGGCTGGGAGGAGGAGTACGATCAGTGGTTGGACTGCGAGAGTCCTGATATTATCCGGTGGGGTGGTGCCAGAGTGTCGGGCATAAATTGGAAGGACCGAGGGTGGTGCCGAAGCAGATACCAAAAATTGTCACACCGCCGAAAAGTAAGTTTGGAATCTTATGACGTTTAATTAAAAAAAAAAATGGGCGTTTACGTTGAATATTTATATGTAGACTGTTGGAATACGCCTCTAGGTAGCTTTCTTTTGCTTTTTTACTTTTGAATAGGTATTGGAAGAATGATGAGGAAAAATGGAGGCGTGGTTTTCTTTGATGGCAATACATATATCATTTTCTTATGACGTTTAATTAAAAAAAATAGCCGTTTACGTTGAATATTTATATGTGGAATGTTGGAATACGCCTCTGGGTAGCTTTCTTTTGCTTTTTCACTTTTGAATAGGTATTGGAAGAATGATGATGAAAAATGGAAGCGTGGTTTTCTTTGATGACATTACAAATATCATTTTCGGTTTGTTTTTGCAATTTTTAATAACTGTACCCACATTGATTAAATCAAGGGCTTATAACTTATATTTTATCGCCGAGTGTGGGAATTGTAAAGAAACGCAACTAAATGGGAGAAATCGTGCCATATATATGCATCCTTTTCTATTCTCTCATCTTGACAAAAATATTTTCTGCAGCTCTTTATGGGAAAATGTCAAAGTTGATCATAGACAATCGTTCAGCTGTGTTACTCCCTATGAAGCATACCAAAGTTTTAAACTCTGTATACAGCTGCAAACGTCTCCTAGACTCCTCACCACAAACTGCACTAAACTGGACGTACTGCTGTGTATTACTTGAAGTAAATGGAAAAAAAGCAAAAATGAATTTTAAAATAAAAAAGGAAAAAAGATATTAGCTAGCTCAACGGAAAAGATTTTAAATTAAACAAAAGAACTATTAATCTCAGAGTTACCCTCACGAATTAAAAAACTTTAGTCTAACCACGAAAAGTAAATTGTGAGTGAATGAAATCAGACTTTCTTAATTACCCGAAAAATTGTAAAGGCTTTAAGATAAAATAAAAGAACAGAATTTTTAACCCAGCGACGCTAATTAAACAATCAATTTATTTTACAAAACGGGCTAAATTACAAATTGTGCAGAAAAAAAACCTTGAACTGGAGGTCCTGGCCTAAAATAAAAATTGCACTTGACTCTAAATTAAAATAGGACAATACTACTTCCTATGCAAAGCAAAAAAAGAAAAATTTTATTCGTTCAGGAAGATTATTCAATATCTTTGAATTTGAATTAAAATAGGACAATACTACTTTCTATGCAAAGCAAAAAAAGAAAAGTTTTATTCGTTCAGGAAGATTATTCAATATCTTTGAATTTCTATCCACGTGGATTCACAAATTAAAATAATGTAAGCGTGGACAGACAAGAAATATACAAAAAAAATGAAAGAACTGGACGACACAAAAATGCTTCCATTCAACCAAACGAGGTGATAGAAAAATAAAAATGATACAGCAAAATTGATTAACAGAAAAATTAACTCTTTAAAAATAAACGAGAGAAAAAACTAAAATAAATCTTCCTAAACAAAAAAATAATAATTGATCTTATATCTATAAAGTGCACACTTATACAATATATTAACAATTATTACAATAAAAATTCCTTGATTGACTAAATAATTACAGGAGAAATGTTAAAATTTTCAATATCAAAATGAATTACAAAATGGCAACAAAGATATACAAAAATACGTCTACTCACGTCAATAGTCGAACAAGGAAGTCCTTAACAGAATTCTACAATTGTTTTTCTTACAAAAATCCCTCTCTCAAAATCGGATAACACGTATAACATTACAACGACAATATTAAATAGAATACGCATTAAATCAGCACAGTCGAACAATAGACATTTGAATGATTGGATTAAATAAAAAATCTTAACACAACATAATTAAACTCATACAATAAACTCTTAAACTAAAATTATACAAAACAAAACAAAATTGTGAAAATTCTCGATAAATTGAAAATCAGTTGATCGGAGAAATAAATCACCATAATATGCAATTTAAAATACACTCAGCGATAAATGGATTGTATAAACCACAGCAGTGCGTTTCGATAGCAAAGCTATTATCATCAGCAGAAACAGTTTGGTGCAGTTTGTGGTGGGGGGTCTAGGAGAAGTTTGCAGCATTACCAATACTACAGTTTAGAGTATTTTTGTCATCTGTATACAGCATGTTCATATTTCGACGCTCACCATTGATATCTCGCATCGGTTACATGTGAACTGTTTTGCAGAATTCAATAATATCAAGAAATATCGTTTTAAATTTACAACAACTTTTTCAAATTTCAAGATAGATATTTTGAAGAAAGAAAACAAAATTTGTCGATTAACACGACAAAGTAAAATATTGTCATTAATTAAAAATATGATAGCTAAAATATGTAGCTTTTTATAGATCATATTAAACAAGAATGGTATGAACAATATCTGTTTTGAATTTGAATTAATATTTTATTGAGAATTAATTCAAACTTCTCCTACACCCCTCACCACAAACTGTACTAAACTGGACGTACGTTTCAATAGCAAAACTATCATCATCAGCAGCGCAGTTTGTGGTGAGGAGGGGTGTAGAAGAAGTTTGCATTATTACAAGTGCCACATTTTGGAATATTGTTGTCATTATTGAGAATTAATACTCTGAGATTATAATAGTGACAAATTAAACTCTGACAGTCCATAGCTAACATTATTTTTAATAATATCTAATCATGATAACTAATATCTACAATATAAGTTAACTTTACGTCTTTTTGATTGGTCGTTGAACCTACTACCAGCGCTCCTAGCGGGCGTCCGCGTGCACTACACCTCTAGAAGCACCCAATTAAATCTTGATAGGCCTGATGTCAAGAAAGTACATCTCGTGTTCTTAAATGTCATGCAGATGCCGCTACTTACCGAAATCTGGTGTAACATTCAATTTAAGAGGGAGCTTTAAAGAGTGTTATGTAAAAAAAAAACCGATGAGGGCGCTGCAATCGTTAATAATTACTGGTGTAGAATCAAAAATGTAATTGTCCTTCCCATTCCAGTTTTATTTAAAAAAAAAACAAAATTTACTTAACAACATGTTTCGGCGTGACGCCATCATCAGGTAATGTAGTGTTATATGTTAAAATAAGTTGAAAAAAGTCAAAACACTCTTTAATATTTGCGGCAGAGACAATGTAATTTTAGTGTAAGACAACTTAAATTATGGAGAGAGACGCGAACTGTGTGGAAGATCGGTGGAGAAAATAACTTTTTTCAACTTATTTTAACATATAACACTACATTACCTGATGATGGCGTCACGCCGAAACATGTTGTAAAGTAAATTTTGTTTTTTTGAATAAAACCTGGATGGGAAGGACAATTACATTTTCATTCTACACCATTTAAACACCGATCAAACAGGATTTTTTCAATTATTTGTTAATAATTAAATTTCAATCATTTTATGCAATATTCTATCAAAAGATGTCAGTGTAGAATTGCACAACGAAAACACAGAGGTCGCTATAAGGAAGAAATGTTTTAAATAATATTTATTTATTGCATGGTCGCCACGTCATTTTACGCATGTTCAGATTGTGCGACCAACATTGGAAAGAGGTTCGAGAGAGATATTAAGCCAGTCATTGCCAAAAGCTGAATGAGAAATTACACAGTTTAAATAAAGAAATTCAATTTGAAATCTATAAAGTATACAGAAAGAAAATATAAAATAAAAATGATATCTCTTAACAAATAATATATAACCATATAAAAGCTTTCAGCTTTATTATTAAGTTTTGTTTTTTCATTATTATTTTTTGTTTGTAAATCTAACTTGTTACCGATACAATTTTATTTGTACTTAGCTCTTCAGAAAATATAAATAATACATAAATCTCGTTCATGTAATTTCACATTTGAATTTCTCCAAGGATCTATTTTGGGACCATTGTTATTCCTTGTTTTTATTGATTATATTGTGGAGTTGCAAATTATTTTAATTGTCTTACGTATGCAGATGATTTAGAAACTTTTTCAGAAAATCAATTCTTTTTACTGATTCCTAGAGTAAGCGCAAAGATTTAGCAGCCATTTATAGATGGAGTGAGCGTAACTGCCTATGCCTATCATTAAGTATAAATGAATGTAAAGCTATGATATCTAATGATAAAGCTATGTTCATATTAATTAGACTTATACTGTGATACCAACTTAAATTTACGTATGAAAATGAAAAAATATCGTATTTTTTGGACTATAAGACGCGCTTTTTTACATAGAAAAATGGACTCAAATTTTGGGTGCATATTATGGTCCGAAGGTAACAGGTCTAGTATTACATATAATATTTTTTTCCATAAATCGCCTCTAAATTTGAGGTGCGTCTTATAGTCCGAAAAATACGCTATTTTTTTCATACGTAAATTTAAGTTTACAAAAAACATTGGTCCTAAAGCAATACCTCGCATGCATTTATTATTAAAATTATTTTGTTTCTATTATAATTGAAATGGAAACTGACAAATGGTCTTACACCCTTACAGGTGTTAAAAAACGCGGACGCAAAAAGAAAATAAAAGACAGTCCCCCAAACCTCACCCCATAAAATCCATCAAGACGGAGGAGTCGTCGCCCCACCTCCTCGGCACCGACGTCGACAGGGACATGATGATGGACATGGAGGCGGAGGCGGACGACGACATCCAGGAGCCGGAGGCGGGCCTGGAGCCGGCCGGCCCCGATCAGAGTCTGCCGGTGGCGTGCGAGCCCCAGAATCCGCCGCCCGAACAGCGAAAGGTCACCTCTTACGTGAACGTAAGCGACCGACAACAGCCGGACCTCTCACAGAGTCACTTAAAATCGCTTCCATTGCAGTCCACGAACAGCGCGAGCGCGAAACTGATACCGCGCCTGGTGGACACCAGCGGCGGCTCGTGCGACTCGAGCGAGCTCTGCCCTGAGGAGTGGAACGTCTTCGACGTGGCACAGTTCCTCAGGGTGAACGATTGCGCGAATTACTGCGATAATTTCAGTAAACAGGTTAGTATTTATGTTTGAAGCGAGGAAAAATATACAGGATATTTCACGTAAGTCGTTCATTAAAAGTTTATGATGTTCTATTATTTACTTATATTTGAGATTTTGGCACCAGTATCTGTTCGATTGGAACTATAAATGCAAAATAGCTTAACCGAAATATCACTTCCGATTGACCGGAAATGGACGTCAACTTTGTTATTTTAAATAGAATGATATAATTTTTTATTAATTTTTGGATTCTACGACCATAAATACGTCAGTCATCATTAGCCATTCCTGTAGATACATGTTGCCGTTTTTGAGTTATGTTTTTCTTTTTTTTTTTTTGTTAGTAATAATCATTGCATCACATTTTTTATCCCTTAAAAATTCGAATTCTGTCGATTGTTATGGTATATCCGGGCGTATGCTAAAGAGCTGTGTTGATAAAATCGCGTTTCCTCTAGCTGCATATGTTAATATGTAATAGTGTCGAACTCGATGTCTTTCCGGATTTTTTTAAGAAAACTAGAGTTGTTCCTATATATAAAAAGGGAGACAAAAACAGTGTGGAAAATTATCGTCCTATTTCAATGGTTGAGATAATTATAAAAAGAGCCTTGATTAGTTTCTTTGAATCAAAATCTCTGAAAAGCAATTTGGTTTTAGAAGAGGTCGCTCCACTACTCAGACAGTGTGCGGCTTGATATATCGGGTGGTCAAGGGTCTTGAGGATGGTCTGCGTACGAGAATTATGATGTGTGACCTCAGCAGGGCGTTCGACTGCGTTGATCATAATGTATTGCTCGATAAATTTTCGCATACGGAATGCGGGGAAATGTTCACGATTTACTACGTTCTTATTTGTCTGACCGCGCGCAATTTGTTGACGTAAAGAGTAATATTTCCAAATCTCGCACTATTAAATATGGTGTTCCTCAAGGTTCTGTCCTTGGCCCCCTTCTTTTTATCATTTACGTAAATGACTTTTTTTGAATATAGTACACCTGACGCGTGTGTTATGTATGCAGATGACGCCACGCTGATAGCATCTGCTGAGAACGTTAATACCCTATCTAAAATGTCGGGTGAGCTGCTGGCCGATGCTGAGGTTGGTTTGCGTCGAATAGCTTGAAATTAACTGCTGAGAAGACTCGTAACTCTGGATTTTGGTTCGCGTGAGGGTAAAGGGATGCCTGATACGATAAAACTCCTTGGTGTTACTATTGATAACAATTTATCGTGGGTAGATCATGTAAATGAGGTTTGTGCAAGGTTATCTAGCACAATATATATCTTACGAAAACTTAAAAACGTTGTTGAACCCAATGTTATTCTATCTATTTATTACTCACTATTTCACAGCCCCTTGATCTACGCTGTTATACTTTGGGGAAATTCTTCGCATTCTATTAAAGTCTGTTACGGAGTACTTAGACACGCCCTTCCTTATAAACATGTTCCCTAATACGTTTCTGTGTTTTAATTCGAAATTAGGAAGTAAATATCACCCCCATTGATTTTATATCAGCATTCCCTATACCTATCTTTAATAGATTTTGAGATATGAGCGACTTTTTGTTGTGGTTAGTCAATTAATTTGACATTGAGAGCCAGCTACAAACATTTAAAGATAGGGCTGCTTAGTCTGTTTAACAAAAAGTCGCTTATATCTCAAAATCTATTAAAGATAGGTATTCAGAATGCTGATATGAAATGGTAGGGGATCATATTTACTTTCTAATTTCGAAGTAAAATACAGGGTGTTTTACTTAAAAAAATATTGAGTTTTCTGTATTTGAAAATGTTACTTTGTTCTTCAGTTTTGAACACCCAGTATGTTGGAATGTAAAGCGTGCGCTCGGTTTCTTAGAGTTATATCTACATTCATAACATTGAATTAATGCAAATTTGTAGTTTCTACTTGCAGTAGTAACCGAGATATTACTCAATGACAATGATTATGACAAAAAAAAAAAAGAAAAACTTAAATAACTCCAAGAACGGCAACATGTGGCTATAGGAATAGCTAATGAAGATTATGGCCGTGGAATCCAAAAATGAATAAAAAATTATTTCATTCTATTTAAAATAACAAAGTTGACGTCCATTTCCGGTCAACTGGAAGTGATATTTCGGTTAAAGTATTTATAGTTCCAATCGAACAGATAACGGTGCTAAAATCTCAAGTAGAAGTAAGTAATAGATCATAAACTTTTAATGAACCACTTTCGTGGAATATCCTTTATACAAGATGTTTTTTAATGATTTTCTAAATTTGTGATTGATTGAAATTCTTAAAAAGATGCAGTTTTTATGTAGAATTTTAAGTGAAATTGTCTATTTTCTAATTATAATAAATTCCTTGAGGAGTTTTGCATTTTCTGATTTCTCAAAATCGTATCTTTTTAGTGAATTTGTTTT
The DNA here is from genome assembly GCA_004143645.1 of Protaetia brevitarsis. Classification (NCBI taxonomy): domain Eukaryota; kingdom Metazoa; phylum Arthropoda; class Insecta; order Coleoptera; family Scarabaeidae; genus Protaetia; species Protaetia brevitarsis. Next base: position 2,366,746 of record RXPK01000126.1, read on the forward strand.
CAGCTGTTATTTTTCTCAATTTTGTTTTTCATTTTAGCGCATATTTTTTAATTTTAAAGTGTTTCGTTCAATTTTCCAATTCTAGTTTTTCGATTTTCCATTTTTCTCAAACCGCAACTTGTTATATCTAATCTACAAGGCTGTAACGTATTGGGCACTTTAACAGGATATCTCAGTTATTAATAAAAATAGAGAGTTGCTATTTTCGTGACAGTGACTTACTTCTTCGTGAAACAAAAAATATAGCATATACAAGATGAAAAAAAAAAATCGGGTATTCTTCGTTTCTTAGTTGATATGGGAGTTAGTAAGAAAATGAGGTTAAATTCCAGTGGCGTAGTTAGTTTTTTTTTTTTTCTGGGTGCCATTAGTGTTTGAACTACAGGATTCTTTAAATGGAATACTCTGTATATTATTTTTTATTTTCACTAAGGATAATTAGGGGATTTAAAAAAATATTACGATTGATTTCTAGTTTATTGTGAATTATTCTTCTTATTTAAATGTTCTGTATGAAACTCTTTCCTTCTTTATTTATCCAAGATGGCCTGATGTACGTCAAAAATTCAAAACCCATGTCTCCCTAAAGTATTATTTCTTTGTATTTTATAAATAAAATGTTTCTCTGTGTTTGCTTAAAATGCGCCACCTGTTTCATTAAGCGCTCAAATGTTCGTAGAGTGTGGCTTCAGATATGTTTACATTTAAATTAGATGTATTATTCTCTTACGAAGACATTTTAGGGAGACATGAATTTTGTATTTCAGTGTACATACACAATGCGACGAAACTTCCCAAGAAACTTCTGAATTATACTTCAATAAGTAAATGTAGACTGAAATGACATACTAAATGAATTATCTGACATATCTAAATACCATAAGCAACTAGATAGCAACTAGAACTTTTATTTAAGCAACACAAATGGTGCACAAAAAAAAATTGGTTTGGCGAAAGATTTAATGCTTATAAATACTATTCGATAATAATTAAAAAGTACATTAGCTCGTAAGTTAAAAAATATGGCATTCTGTTTGAATCATACCCACTTAAAGCCCTTTTTGGTTAGTTTTAGTTTTTGTACACCCTACATAAGATGGCAAGCACAATTGGGTTAAAAAATATGGTCTATTGTTACACTTTACTGTAAATTTAACTTACATAACTTCAATACTTCTTAAGTATTTCAAACATAAAAACTATATTTCAAAAACTTTTTAACAGACACCCCCAGTTTATTATTGTATTTTTGGATTCTTCGATCAAAATAAGTGCCTATTTTAATAAAGTTCATGATACTGAAAACCTAACCTAATTTTCACAGAAGAAAAAGTATCGATCGTACTATGTTAGGTTTCAAGAACTTCTTAACGGTTTAGACGATCATAATACAAAAAAGATGAACTCAACTACACCTGTATGTATGTACAACATACTGCACAACATGTAAATATCATCTATCTAACTTTTAGGGCTTTTGGAACACTCTGGGTAATATGAAAATGATTTTAAAAACTAACCATAGTAGAGTCCCACACATCCCCAAAGGTAAATATTTTCAACGTCACGTATTTTGACAGGTCATTCATTTAAATTGAAAAAAAAGGAAGAAAAGGGCCAAAAACAGACCTTGCGGGACTCCTCCTCGAATAGGCAGTGGAGATGGTCGAATTTTACGTATTTTTACTATCTGCTGCCAGTAACTCGGATATGAGGAAAACCAATCATGAACAACACCCCTTAAACTATAATAATAATAATAATATCAATTTATTATTGATTCATCTAAATTTTCATAGATTTTAGCTGAAACGATCATTTTCTATACTTGTCAACCCCAATTTAATCATTCCTTTCTTCAAAGCACTGTTCTTCGTTAATTGATATCCTTTTCGAGTATCATTGCCTATTCTACTAAACCAACTTCATAACTGCTTTTACTAACATCTTCTCCCTCTTATTTCCAAAATCCTCGAAATGTGACCCCAAACAACTATAAAATTGACATTTTACTAAGTAATAAAGAATAATCAACAAGATCGAACGCTTTCCTAACCTCTATGAAGACACCAGCAGTTTTCTTAGCCTAATCTAAATGTCGATACAATTGATCTATAAAATGAAGTATTACCGCGTCAATTTACCAGTTCCTGCAAAAACCATGTTCAGTTGCTAATATTTGATGTTCACGTAAAAATATTATAGACTGTATTAAAAACTATTCTCTTGATAAGTTTGGATGTTGTAAACGAGAGTGCGGTTGATCTGTACTTACCCATATATTCTATCACCTTTCTTATGGATTGAAACAGTTTTACTAATTTTAAATATTGTTCAAAACGTGCTTTGTTTTAAACATTCACATATTTACTCAAAGCATGAATTATGTTTTCAACGCAGATTTTTAAAACACTATGTTAAATGCCATTGACATCGCTAGAATTAGAAAGTTTGAACTGAGATGCAGTTAACGGTCTGTCACAGAATTAAATAAAGATCAAGGTCGAAATGTCACTCACAGTTGATTAATTTCACCCTGTATGCCTTAATTTTTCTCCGTTGAGAAATTTTGTTTGCGATATCACAAAACTTTCACGAAAGTCGCAGTTCTGCATTTTTAATTATTAATAACTTAGATATCCTGCTAAAGTGCCCAAAATGCGTGTCATTTTTTTTCTACTTTCGTCAATTTTTTATTCTATTTCGCTTAGACGATTCCTTCAAAATTACGCAAAACCGCTGGTCCTAAAACATCACCTCATACCACCCCATTACAAATTAATTAAAAACATTTAAGTACGCTTCTTCCCTAATTTACAGAAAGTGGACGGCAAGATTCTCTTGAATCTCAGCAAGGAGGACATGTTGAATTATACGGGCGGCAAGGTGGGGCCCTCTGTCAAAATCTTCGACCTCATCCAGCAGCTCAAAGTCAAGATCAATCCTCGCAGTCGCGCCTCCTGAAAGTAGCGAATATCAAAAAAATTTTATAGTGCCTCACACATACGTCGACTCTATTAAAACAGAAACAGGAGAAAAAAGAAGAAGAAGTTAATGAAATTAGTGTTTTTTTTTTTTTTCGTTTTTTACCTTTGTCGACTCGGTAGATTATTTAAGAGGAACCTAATTTTTTTTATATGAAACGTTTCCAGTGTTGTTGGTCACTGCGACTCCATGTTTTCAGATTATCCGGAGTTCTGTTTGTGGGTTAAATATTGATCGATCGATGGAGATTATAGTCGTGGAAGATTTAATTCTATGCGGTAGGTGTTTTTTCTATTGAAATTCTGGGGTTAACTTGTGCCAAATTATTATTAAAAAAAGGGTAAAACTGCTAATAAGAAATATTTTGGGAATACGGTGATTTTTTTTTTTTGTTTACAAAATTCATGTTTTATGTTTCCAAACTTTTATATTTTCAAAAATATCTTTTTTTCTTAAGTTTTCTTACTCTTGGTCCTGCGATGAAATACTTAAAAATATTCATGACTTATACCAAGTTGAGGTGCTTTAAATTGAACAATTAAACGATTAAAATTATTGTAGTAATTTTAATTTAAATTTTAATTGTTCAAATATAAGACACCAACTTGATGTAAGTCATAGTAATATTTTAAGTATTGTATCACAGAACCAAGAGGCAGAATACTTAAGAATAAAACAAAATATTTTTGAAAAGGAATCACAAACGATTCGAAATAAATTTTGTAAACAAAAGGAAAAAAAATTACCATATTCCCAAAAGAAGAACTTTTATGTGTTTTTTTGTTTGTTTATAATTGGAGAAGATGGAATTTATTATACAAGTTAAGTTAAAATTGCTATAAATATTTTAACATTTAGTTTGAGTATGCTGCACATATTAAGAGAAAAAATCAGGTCCAAGGTCACAGACTGCCTTTCTGAAAACCTCAATCATTTACAGCATATTAAAAGAAAATAGCATTTCTTAATTTTGGATTATGTTTTCTTCTGTAAGGTTTTATGACAGAGGTGAATAAAACTGCCAATTAGAACTATTCAATTTGTCTATTTTACAATTCTTTTTGTTGCGACATTTTGATATATCACATATTTTTCTCAAGGTAAAATAATTAATTTAATTTTTGGTTATCTTGGTATTGTCGGAAATGGAATAAAAATAATTTTGAAGTTTATTATTTTTGTTGACATTTTGCCGATGTATACATCTCGCTTCTTCGAAACAAAATTAAACAGTGAAAATTAATCTTAAAATTATTTAGAAGCGAATGAGTTAAAAAAATAAAATTTAATTATTTTCATAATTCAAAATTATTTTCGCATTTTTACAAACTTAAAATCTAAAATTTCCTAAAAATTGCTAATGAGAAATATTTTGGGAATACAGTGATTTTTTTTTTGTTTACAAAATTTATGGTTTATGTTTCGAATCTTTTATATTTTCAAAAATATCTTTTTTTCTTAAGTTTTCTTACTCTTAGTCCTGTGATGAAATAGTTAAAAATATTCATGAGTTATACCAAGTTGAGGTGCTTTAAACTGAACAATTAAACGATTAAAATTATTGTAGTAATTTTAATTTAAATTTTAAGTGTTAAATTTAACACCCCAACTTGATATAAGTCATAGTAATATTTTAAGTGTATTGTATTACAGAAGCGAGAGGCAGAATACTTAAGAATAAAACAAAATATTTTTGAAAAGGAATCACAAACGATTCGAAATAAATTTTGTAAACAAAAAAAAATCACCATATTCCCAAAAGAAGAAATTTTATGTGTTTTTTTGTTTGTTTATTAATTGGAGAAGATGAAATTTATTATACAAGCTAAAGTAAAATTGCTATAAATATTTTAACATTTAGTTTGAGTATGCTGCACATATTAAGAGGAAAAAATCAGGTCCAAGGTCACAGACTGCCTTTCTGAAAACCTCAATCATTTACAGCATATTAAAAGAAAATAGCATTTCTTAATTTTGGATTATGTTTTTTTCTATAAGGTTTTATGACAGAGGTAAATAAAACTGCCAATTAGAACTAATGTATTCAGTTTGTCTATTTTACAATTCTTTTTGTTGCGACATTTTGATATATCACATATTTTTCTCAAGGTAAAATAAATAATTTAATTTTTGGTTATCTTGGTATTGTCGGAAATGGAATAAAAATGATCTAAATAATTTTGGAGTTTATCATTTTTGTTGACATTTTGCCGATGTATACATCTCGCTTTTTTGAAACAAAATTAAACAGTAAAAATTAATCTTAAAATTTAGAAGAGAATGAGTAAAAAAATTAATTAATAAAAAATATTATTTTCATAGTTCAAAATTATTTTCCCATTTTTACGAACTTAAAATCAATATTTAAATGAATTAGAATTTACATTTTAATTTTTTAAAATGTATTTTATATTTAAATTTTCGTTTGCGCGAAAATCGAAGGTGATTGGAGAAGGCTCGCCTGCATGACCCCAAAACTTTTCTACTTTCTACACAAGAAAGGTTAAGAGGTAATCGCAGGCGAACCTTTTCCGATGACCTCCAATTCTCGCGCGGAAACTACACATGCAGTATGTAAAGGCTGTAACAATAATTGCTGGTCATCGGAGAAGGCTCGCTTGACCCCAAAACCTTTCTACTTTCGAAAACTACACAAGTAGAAAGGTTTTAGGCTGATCGCAGACGAACTTTTTCCGATAACCTCCAATTCTCGTGCGGAAACCATACGGTGTAGTTTGCGCGCAAACTAGAATCGAAGTTCATTGGAGAAGGATCGCCTGCGATGACCCCAAAACTTTTCTACTTTCCACGCAAGTAGTAGAAAGGTTTTGAGGTCATCGCAGGCGAACCTTCTCCGATGACCTCCAATTCTCGCGCTGAAACTACACCTGCAGTGTGCAAAGTTGTGGCAAGAACTGCTGGTCATTGGAGAAGGTTCCCTTGCGATGACCCCAAAACCTTTCTACTTTCAAAACTACACAAGTAGAAAGATTTTAGGGTGATCGCAGACGAACTTTTTCCGATAACCTCCAATTCACGTGCGGAAACCACACATATGGTGTAGTTTGCGGGCAAACAAGAATCGACGATCATTGCAGAAGGATCGCCTGCGATGACCCCAAAACTTTTCTGCTTTCCACACAAGTAGTAGAAAGGTTTTGAGGTCATCGCAGGCGAACCTTCTCCGATGACCTCCAATTCTCGCGCGGAAACTATACATGCAGTGTACAAAGTTGTGGCAAGAACTGCTGGTCATTGGAGAAGGCTTCCTTGCGATGACCCCAAAACCTTTCTACTTTTGAAAACTACACAAGTATTCAACAATCACAAACAGGTGATTTGATCTGTATATTTTTGTTAGTTTAATGCTAAATGTGATTTAAGATATTAAGGAATTCTCTCTCCCAGTTGGGAAACACATTTAAATATTTTTGGCAATTTGAAATTTATTTTCATGTACAATAATTGAAGCTGATTTTTTCTTTGTGCGATGTAACTTTTTTTATGTATATTATAGTATTATGCTATAAATTATTTCAATAAAGATGTTTATAATAAAAATACAATAAAAAAGTAGAAAGGTTTTAGGATGATCGCAGACCAACTTTTTCCGATAACCTCCAATTCTCGTGCAAAAACAATACATACGGTGTAGTTTCCGCGCGAGAGTTGAAGGACATCGGAGAAGGTTCGCCTGCGACCTGCGATGACTCCAAAACCTTTCCACTTATGTAGCTTTCGGAATTTATTCATCTTTTGACTATTACAAGTAACATCTGCCTTATGAAAGTCTGCTAAAATCGAAATCAGTCGCAGAAAATTGTAGTAAATAATAAATTAATCAGGAAGTACTACATATTTTATATGTTTAGTTATTAAGATCACTTCTAAAATGGCAAATTTTCTTTCATCTGATATCTATTAATTCTGAAATTAATGAAAAGTAAAAAAATAATTAAAAACCATGTTTTAAAATTATATTAATATATGAAGTTTCATTGATAGTTATTTATATTACATTATTTCTATGATCTGTATATTAAATATTAATATGTCGCTACGATTATATAATTCGTGTATTTATAATTTTCAAATATTTACATGGTCTTATTCCATAGCTATTCTTAATTAAAAAAAAAAAAAACAAATGGTAAGGCAAATAAATAAAAAACAAGTTCACTTTCTCACAAAAGATTATACGGACATCCTCAAGCAAGCTGCAGAACATCCATTGATGAGAATATAATAATGTTAAAATTGAATGAATATTTTTAAAAAATAATAAAGTAATCTTTACAAGATTTATCAATAAAAAAAAATTGTGGTAATGTTAAAGTAAAAAGGTTTTTTTTTAGAAATTCAAATTTACTTTAACATTACCACATTTTATTTATTGATAAATTTTATAAATATAAAGATCACTTTATTGTTATTATTTTTTTTAGAATATTCATTCAATTTTAATTTTTAATATTCCCATGAATGATTGTTCTTTAGCTTGCCTGAGGATGTTCGTATATCGGACGAAACCGGTAGCTTTTATTAAAGAATTTTGTATGAAAATAGGAGTAGGGGAGCGGCATAATGTATTATTTCATTTATTATATGAAAACGTTTCGATGTCAAAACATCTTTTTCAATTTGTTAAATATTTCTAGAACTTGTAACAATCATTGAATTGTAAGAAGATTAAAAATATAACAAAATCAAAATGCTTCAATTTTTTTTTTTTGGTTATTCATTTCTAATCTTCTTACGATTTATATTAGATTATTGTTACAGCTTTTAGAAATATTTAAAAAAATTAAAAAGATGTTTTCACATCAAAATTTATATAATCCTTTTTGAAAAATTAAAAAAATCAGCTTTCATTGAAGAATTTTGTGAGAAAGTGGACGGTTTTTTTCCATTTATCACCTTCCTAATAGTAGAATAAACATACTGAATACTTCTAATTGGCTGGTTTTATTTATTTATATCATAAAATAACATTTATCAAATTGGCAGTTTCATATCGTTTAGGAATTTGAGATACATACTTGGCACAAAAGATGATTCGATCGAAAACCTTTGTTCGCTTTGATCGCTTAAAAAAATCTCGTAATTTTGATAAAACACAGCGTAAATAATAAATACATTACATCACTTAAGTTTAGAAATAATTTATATTTCTTTTAGTTTTATATTTTTTTCGAATTAAAATAAAACAATAACTCAAAAATAATTCCATCGATTAAGCTATCCACGACTTCGGGTAATTTTAAAACACCCAGTGTAAGCACGAATGAATTGTCTTGTAAGCGAATGTATTAATTTATTATTAATTTTATCTTCCTTTCGTTATTGATGGATTCGTTCTATTATAAAACACAAAATCATGTTCCGTTCCCAGTTACGATTTTCTTTTTTTATAATTCCTTGTAATATAATAAGTTTGTTTGCACTTCCAACGAAGGTTTCTTCACCTTCCGTATTTCGAATTCTTTCACCATTTCCTTTTTTTCGAATAAGCACGCCCTCAGTTTTCGTTCAGTTCGTTTAATTTCATCTCAAAAATTGTATTTAAACAGAAACAACATCAAAAACAAAACCAAGTATTTAAGATTTGCTTCTGTGTATAATTTATACATAAAAATTTACATATATAAATAGATATATATTAAAAGATTATTGTATAAGAAATAAAGTACGGATATTATAAAAAAAAATGCTTCTGATTGAGTTATTATTTCGAGTGATTTTGCGATGTTGAAGTGTCTGAAGTCGAAGTGAGAAGATCGTCATCTGCATTGAAAGTGATAAAAGTTCGCGCTGCAAATAGTGATTACAGTGTTACAAGTGCCTAAAGACTGAACGCGAGAGTGTTTTGATGATATTATTATGATATCTGTTCGTATTATTTGGTTGAAATCTAAAGAAAACCTTTATTAATTGAGTGGCTTTACTAATGAATATATTTTGTTTTGTTTTTTTGGTGTATTCATTAATATACTAATATGACTCGCATACAGGTTGGAAGGTAACGATTTGAATACTATACCTAAAATAAATAAAAAATAGCGTAATAACAACTTAAGCATTTGTTTTGTTAAATTACATTTTGTTTGTCTTATTCCCCAGATAGCAGGATGACGTAAAGTGACGTTTTATAGACGTCAATTAAAAAAAATAAATGACGCCTATCGAACGTCATTTTTACGTCACTCTGCTACCTGTGACCGTATATTTGTTATATTTTGTTTGGGTTTTTATTGCACCCCTTATTTCCACCTCAAGAAGATGTGATAGTCATTAATGATGTTCTTTGCCGTGTTGCCTAAATCCAAACTGTCAAATCTTGTGTCATTAGATTAACATTGAAACGCAGTGAAATATATTTGGCTCGTTATGATTCAAGTGACATGAAACTACCGATGACGTCATATCTCGAAACATATGATAGTTGCTGGAAATCAAAGTATGTTACAGACTAGAATAAAATACTACAAAAACTTTTTTAAGGGTATTTTTTAATAGAACTCATAATTTAGCCAAAAAATCTGGTGTTTCCACACATTTGCCTGAACCCTGTATAATAATATATGACTATTTAATACAATTTAAAAACATTTATCCGTATTTTAATTGTTATTGACAAAAAACACTTTGACTTAAAATTAAGCTTGAATTGAGTTGTCAAAACGTAGTAGTATCAATCCACATCCACCGACTGCTTCTTTCAAGAAATCTAATACAAACGTTGTGCGTTAGGTCATTTACAGGGTTCAAACTCCTCATGGAATAGTTTACGCGCTGTAAACGACACTTACTGCACAGTATAATGTAAATAACCATTATTATTTAATAATAATAAAATATTAAATAAAAAATTATTTAATAATAATAATAATGTTGATTTGATACTCTAATACTGTAAATAATCCGTGTTGACACATTTATTTTGTTTTGTCATTTGAATATTTATAAGGCATTAAATATGTTCCTCTCTATTTGAATGGTATTTTAATGACATAAGAATGACATTTGTATACGTACTATGTATCTGTCTATTTTATGTAACGTCATCCATTTTTGTCCGTATGAAACAAATCGATACTTCTGAGTCAAATTAAAAACCCTATAAATAGTACATCTCGTGCGCGGTTTTTCAGTATTAGTTTAAAGTCGATTTTGAGTTTAAGTTCAAATTTTGCGTTCAAACCGTATTACACTGTTCTGTGCTCTAAAAAGAAAATCTAATAATTATAGTTATACCTAGCCCATTTTTATTTCCTCTTTCTTACACTCCTCGGAACTAGGTTATGTTGTATTATGTTTAAGAGATGATATCTTCTAGAAGTAACTCTTATCAAAACGCAAAGTTTACACATAATCCAACCTAATTTTCCGCAAGGTTGTATCCCAAAAATTCGCTTGCTCAACTGTAATTGTACTTGCGATCGAGTGAGTTGTTTCCAATCTGTATATATAAAACAACCGATAATTAACGTAACCTCTAAAAGAATACTCAAATAACAGTTTCAAACCGTTTCAGAACAGACTCATCTCATTCGAACGTTCCTCTATTTTTGGTAGTGAATTTATGCGCGAAATTCAAATTAGAATTCCACATATACTAAATTTTTAAGTGGCTCAATAACTTTTGTGACATTCTAATTTAATTAAAACGGTCAGTAGATATTCAAAAGGGATTTTTTATTTTTACTTCTTGATTAAAATATATACATTCCGATTTCCTGCTAATATTTATCTACATTAAAACATTTATCATTCAAAAGTAGTTTTTATTTTGTTTCATTAAAATCTTATAAGATATTAGTGATATAACTGATATAACAACAAACATTGCACATGTTGTAGTTTCAATTCTAATGTTACCTATAATACTAACTACAAAGAGAATTATTTTCGTAAAAATGGATAACTTTGGTCAGAAATTGTTATATTCTATCATGTATTTCCGGAATTGTTGTTGAATTAATTTTTTGCTATATTGGCATCTAAATACAAATTTCTCTTTATTCTTGCTGACAATTAACAATGTACTTTGAATTACTAACACGGCTAAAAACACATAGTGATTCGTGTAAGTAAATAACATTATTGTTTCTTTTTTTTAATACCAATCTTTTGACCCATTTGACATTTTGGTGGCCTATTATTTTAACAGCTCACATAAAGACATTTTTGAGGGACATACTAGGTACCAACCCATTGACCTTCAAACTTTATTTCTTAGATAATTTTGTTAATAGTTATGTTAAAAAATAACACCCAATTCATTGTTTTTCAAAAATCATCATTTGCGGCAATGCAAATTATCCAAACAAATAAATATTAAAAGAAAAAAAATCAAAGTATTTTTGATGCCGTTTTAGCAATTGAGTGAATTACGAAAAAAAGTAAGCTTTTGTTGTTAAAAACCGGAGCAATCACGTCATATCCGTACATGAACCATTTTGTATTTTCAAAGACCACGTAAAAATGATAAAAATTACTATCATTTTCAAAAAATTCTAAAATATCACATTTTTTTCTTCATTTTATATTATTTTTTTAGAAAATATATAAAAACATTGCGTTTTTTTATTTTTTTTATCATATTCTTCAAAATTCATTAATCAATTCATTCAATTATGGTAACCGGCTTCTTTTCCAAGAGAATGATGATAGGGAGAATGATCTGGCTTTGCGGAGATGCCTGATTAAGTATCAAATTATCTTAAATTTGTACCTCAATATACAAATTAATTAATAAAAAATCGCAAAGTTAGCTGTAGAAATGAAATTAATGTTGTGTCAAATTTAATTTCATTCCGTTATTGTATTTTTGGTTTATTTAATTTATTAATAAATTTAAAATGTGGCTTATATAAAGGATTTAATTTATACAGGCTTGGCAAGTTCTTAAAAAAAAATTAACAAGTTAAGTCAAAATATACCTGTAATGAATAATAATTTTTTTTCCATATGATGCAGAATTTATGTGCGACGCTGTAAAGTTCACAAATAAACTTGATACTACGATAAATTCCGTTTAATGCAACGGAATGCGACTATGTCAGCACAAAAGAAAAAAAAACGCTTCATTTTATCAAGTCATCGAAAATTTGCTATTTCAAGTTGTATAATATTACAATATTACACATATAATATAATATTTTGGAATAAAACACTGATTTTATATTATCATCTTTTGAATATCTTCAGTCTTTTCAATCATGATACATAGATTCGGTTAGTTAAAACGTGTTTAATGTTATTGATTAAAATAAAATTTCAATTTTCACGCAGTTATTCGTTATTTCCAAACCTGTGCAGGTGTTATTTCCACTCATTCGTTTATTTTTATTTATTATTGAAGATTCGTACGTATTTTTTTTTTAGTTGAAGAAATTCACGATGAAAAAAGGTAGGGTAGAATTCTTGATTAGTTTAAAGCGGGCTTTTCGATTTGCCGCGTGTGAAGCGCTCTCTGCTTTTTGGAGGGAAGGGATGAATTTTTCGGAGTGCCGCGGAGTTTGGCGGGAAGGACGCAATCCGGCTTCCTCTTGTACGGCGATAGGCGGAGCCAGAACGCCAGCTGGCAGACGTTGATAAGTCCCCGAGCGAACGTTAATCCGCGACATAAATAGTACCGACCGTTTATCGCGGCGTTTCTACCGATTTTCGCGCCTAATCCGCCGCAGCGGCCGTCGATCGTCGTCGCCGACGTCCCGTCGATCTAGATCGACGCCGACCAGGACGCCGTTTCGCCCCCGCCGAGACGCCGGTACGCCTTTACCCGCGCCTAGCGCGTATGAACATCGCTAGCGTCGGGACCCGGTCTCAGCTGTTTCCCGCCAAACGCCGCTACCAGAAAACCGCTGTGAGGCGTAGCGTATGTTCGTCCCTGTGTGTGCTCTTCGCGTACTACACCGCCGGATAGTATTTTCCACTATTGTTAACTTTTTACTACTACACGCGCTCTACGCGGGATTTTCGGTGAATTGAGACGCCGATTTTTCTAGTGGCGTGTCGTTTCGATCGCGTGCCCTACGCGGACGCGAACCCCCTCGTGTTGACTTGTTTACGGGTGTTATCCGGATATTATGTCTATTTATGGTGAAGACAGAGGTGCAACGTTAAGTTCGAAGATCATCGAAGGCGCCAAGATCACCACCGAGATTTCGGCGGGCAATCACAGGTAAGTCCGGTCCGTTGAAATATTTAATTGCAAAAACCATGCGTTCGCGTGCGTCTGCTTGTGTGTGTATATGTATATATATATACAACATATTCACGTTGGATTACACATGATTTTGACGTGCATTCGGATCACATTCACATACATACACGCTGCGAAGGAGACGCACCAGAACGGAATTGGGAGTGAAAGCACTCGTAGTACATGTGCCCACGACCCGGTTCGCTTTAAACCTGGTTCGGCGGTGAGCGGCAGCCGGCTTTCACAGCTGTTATCCCGCCATGTTGTAAAAGCGTTGCGTGCATCTTCGACCGAGAGCGTGTGCGAGTGTTTCGACTCCGCCGAACGGATAACCGACGAGAATATTCCCATACAGATTCCCTTCAGATTTTTACCTGAGAAATTTTCTTAACGCGATTCTGGTATTATTCGAGACCGACTGTCGGATCTAATACGTTATTCGTAAACAACATGTGATTCCGAACAAGTGATGTAATGAGACAGCTGACGATGTATAAATATAACACAGACGCATAAATATTTCTGTTTTGTGTGTAATATTTTAGTCGTTTTTATAGAGCGGTGAATTCGTTTGAATTAATAGTAATGAGGGGTGATTCAGACGTGATACGTGTGGTTTTATGTCCGCTTGGATTATTATTACGGCTAGGGTGGTGATTGGATTACTGCATTGCCGTCTTGTCGGAGTCCTTTGCAATAAAATTCCGTGCACCACACCCTTGGTGCCTACGCCCTTGGGTAATATTTAAGTCGCGGTATTCTTGGAATTTGTTTAATCTTTTTTTTTTTGTTATATTTTAAATTCTTATAAATTGATATTTACAAATCGTGTTTTTTTTTCGTTTTCATATTTATCTATTTATATTTTAATAACCGAACACAATTAATCCAATTACAGCAGGAAATTAAATGAAATAGCGGTTGGTGTTTATAATTTAAATGCGAAGATATCGTTTTCTTTTTAACCGGTTTTGATTTAAACATTTTTCCAGCGATAACTTGTATTTAAAATTTCTTCTATTTGAAATAAAAGTCGTTTTTATGTTTTGGAATTATTCTTTCGTAAACAATTTAAAAAAAAATAATTCTTAAGTATAAATAGGATTTTTATTTTGAATTAAAAGCACCGTATTCAAATAAAAAGGACAAAAAAAATGCTGATATTCTTTAACTAAAGAAAACTGTGTACCTATAAACAACAATTAAGAAATATATAGTTATTCTATTAATAAAACTATATTATTATTATTGTTAAAGATATTATTATTATAACTGAAAAGAATGTTTTTACGACATAACTCAAAAAGTGGGAAACTTGGCAAATAATAATTGGTAGAGGATGTTTTATAAAGAAAAGTTGGTGAATTTTGTAAGTTAGTATGTCGAAACTATTATATATAATCATGACATTATTATTTAAATACTGTCCTAATCTAAATTTTGTACAAATAAAAGTTGTTTTAATTATATTTTGCCGTGTTTTGGTCGAGTTTTTACGGTGTAGTTTCTATGGCAACCAACTTTTGTTTATATAATAGTACTGTATTCTTTATATTAATTTAACAATTTACACATTCTTATACATCCACCCGTATAAAATTTGTAATGGCTTACATGAAATAAAAATTCAATAAAAGTAGTAGTTTCTTATAACAAAATAACAACAATAATAACACAATACTAACAATAAATATAAATCAACATTTCTAACTAAAAACAACAATAGAATATAAATTAAAATTAATTTAGTGATCAATGTGATGTCAATTTTTCTGATATACGCATATCTATTAGTCTCTCCTTAAAAGGCTGCCTGACATTTCCAAATACATTATTTTCTATTGCCTCCATTTCATGCATAATTGACAAATTTTCGAAATTGTTTTGCCGCTCCCCCCTATAAACTTTATTTTTTCTGTAACCGCATAGGGAAAAATCACAAGGGTGTAAGTCTGATGCAAATTTAACTGTATTATCCCACTTCGTTCAATCCACCAGTTCGGGAAAACATTATTCAGATAATTCCTAAACAAAAGTATGTCTTGTTAAAGCCACAGGTTATTGTTATTGGGGTAAATGGCTTGTAATATCGGAACTACGTTTTGGGTCAATAGATTTAAATATTTCTCAATTGTTAACATGCCATCCATAAAAAAAAAAAGGGCCAATTATTGATAATTCCTGTCCAAATAATCACTTCTTGGGGTGTATGAGTGTGAGCTTCTATTAGCCATTTAGGGTTTTCCTAAGCTCAATATTACAACAATTATGTCAGTTATGATTTTGTCGGAACGTATCTCTTATGGTTACACCCAATTTTGCAGCCTCTTATCTCGAAATCATTCGCCGTGAGTTCTTGAACTCATTGTAAATGAACTTTGTATGGATAAAATTTCTCTCTTTTAAACACGCTACGAACAGATTGTTCATAAATATTGTAGTGACGTTGTAGATAACAAAAATATTTAATGCAACATCACCACCAGTACATAGCTGGTTCTGGTCTTCCGTTTTTGGCTTTTCATTTACGCTTTCGGTGTGCGTATTTTTTTTTAATTAATTTGGAAACACAAGACTGCGCAACAGGAGTACTGTTAACTCTTCGTTAGTGTGACGGAAAAACATTACGTAATTAGTGTTCTGGGGTATGTTATACCCCGAAACAAATTTTACTCAGAATGCGGAAAGTTTGGAATATCGAATGTGTCATTGGCAAAATATGATTCTTTACCTATTATTTATTTTAAAAAATAGTGATTTCTTCTATTTTTTTATTGTTTTAATTAAGAAATATTAATTTAAAACGAAATAAATTCTGGTCCATACCCCATCATATTAACGAAGGGTTAAGACGCTATAGGAATAATATGCATTCTTCTTGTTGTGTTCGTGGTATTTTTCGGTATTTTTGCCGGACTTACAATTAGTGAGTATACTTAGTTCTAAAAAAAAAAAAACTTAGTTTGTCAATTAACCCATGAAATTTTTTAAATAAGTATATAACTTTAAAAAAATTAAATTCTCCAATCAACAAACACCACAGTATCAGAAATATTGTAATTGGGATACATATTTAGTGGATTATAAATGTCACAAAACTTCCTCTGTTCTGATTTAATGTCTTTAGCATATTTATTATAAATAAGTACGAAGTGAAAATTGAAAATGTATACAATTGCATACGAGCATCTATTCCTCGGAAATCTCTACAACCCTACATGAACAAATAATAAAACTGGAAAACTGAAATGAAATTCCACACAAACCTTAGTAATATGTTATATGTCCATTAAATCGTAGCACACCAAGATCTTTGATGTGTTTTGGCCTCTCAATAATTGATGCTATAGTCGTACAAAATTACGTGCAAAAAGTAATTGTTTTACATTTTTTAGAATTAAGAGAAAGACTAATTACCATAGCGCCATTTATTAAGCTTCATCAGATTATATTTGGAAAAGTGTGACAGTTCTCAAACACTATCAATTACGGAAAAAAAAAGTTACATATGACAGATATTTTATCTCTTCCTAAACGAATTCACCATCATTACTTAAAATTTTAAAATTACTTATCACTAAAGGGCGGAATATATGCACGTCAATTCAGTTAAAATATGCGCATATATATGCATCGTTTTTCTCTGAAATATGCAACAATATGCATTTATTTGTCGAAATATGCAATTATATGCCTTGAATATAACATGGAAAAATGGAAATAAAGAAACGCCGACTCTTACAAAAATTATTTATTTTAAGTAAAATTAAAAGAAAAACATAATAGGTAAAATGTTCAACCTGAAATAGTATAAAATGCATTTATAACGATATATTTTTCAAAATTTTCCAATAAAAATGTTTGCCTTCTGTCTGTAAAAATATGTTTGTACAAAGAAAAAGTTCTTTCAAACATCTACCGATGTGATCTGGCAATATTTTAATTTGGGTAGTAAGTCATAAAGGCCAAGGTATTACTTCGTTGGATGGTTTACTATCAAAAATATTTTTGACTTCCATTAAATACTTAAAGCCTTCATTCTTTCCCACAATAACTTCGAGTTTCCTTCTTACTTGATTTCCTACATCACCGGGAACTTCTTTGCATTTGTCGGAAAAAGTTTCAACAATATTAATTGATTCTCTTAAACTTATATTCCTACTTTCGAAGTTATTATATCTGGTACAAACTAAAATTAACCTTAATAAAACAAAGTTCCTTAGCTAAATTTACATTTTTTGAATAATGCTTGACTTTGCACTACACACTGCGAATGTCTTCTAAATCTAAAACTATGTTTTTGATGGCTTCAAAATGGTCTGCGTAGAATATCGCGGCCTTCATCCATGTTCCCATCGAGTTAATTACGGGCTCTGGAGGTAAACAAACTCCTGGCAATTTCTCTCTATGATTCTGGCACTCTTAGAGGTGCTTTCAAAAAACTTTCTTTACATTTGAAATTAATTTGTTCACCAAGGGATATGCTGTTCTAATAGTTTCTGCAACTCTGTTTATCCCGTGTAAAAGACAAGTGACATGTACCATATTGGGATAAAATATTTTTAAGTTTTGGCCTACTTTAACCATATACGGCGCTGCGTCAGACAAAAACACTAAAAACTTCTCTACTGGAACTGGATTTGGTAAAAAAAAATTGATAGAGACGCTGAATAAATCGAGTTACGGTCACATTATTTGTTTTGTCTAACTGTTTTAGAAGATATTAAATATGGTTTCCCTGCTCATTTTCTTGAAGTCCTCCAATCATAAGATTGTGCGATATAGCGACCACATGAGCTGTGCTTTCATCAACAATAATATAAAAATGTTTATCGCCCAGTTAAACTTTAATTTCTTCCCATTACGGTTTCGCATACTGTTTCACACATTCTTCTTCTTAAGTGTGGATTCGTCAGGGATGTTTTGATTACAATATTTTTGCAAAAAATCTCTGAATTGTGTATTTTGCAGTTTCTTCAAGGTATATTTGCTTGCGACTAAAGCTTTGCATAAGTCTGATGAAACACCTCCTTTTCACTCTTTGGTTTGACATTTGAAAATGCGGTTTGCACACACTGCTGAACAGGCACAGATTTTATTTTTCTTGCAACTTAGCTTTATGCATAGCTGTTTTCAAGTGTTGATCAATTTGGAACTTCTTTTCACCAAACAATGATTTTGGCACAAACTTTGCAAAACACTTTATCCCCACTAAACTCCAACTCAGGAAAATTTTTAATCCACGAAGCGACTTTCGGCATTTCAGGCGTTTGAAATAAAATATTTTCGAAATCACTCTTTTCACACTGGAATCTATCGACAAACTAAACTATACAATATAAATACAAAAGAATAGACCACATCTGCTCTCCATTTAGGAAGCTGATTACTTGGAAATTCCTAAACACCCAATAAATCCCGGCAATAAACATATAATATAAAACAGGTGAGTCGACAAAACTACCCACCTTTTAAATTATTTCAATTACCTGCAGGGGTCGCACTCAATCTTTTGATAAAACGAAAAACATAAAAATATGCACACAAATTTAATTTTTGCCGAAATATGCAATTTTTTGTGAAATTTGTTAAAATATGCAAATATATGCACTTTGCATATATTCCGCCCTTTACTTATCACCATTGTATCAAAATCGTTATATGCATTTTTCGCTCTAGAAAACTGGTTTCGTCCTGCGAGCACGTAGGCAGTCTTATCAAGTATATATAGTTGGCGGAGGTTTTTGCTGGCGTGAGTGGGTACACTAATTGCCGTCCTCCATGAATTCATTCATGCAAGAATATCGCGATCCATTGGCGGCGGTGTGGGTGGCCAATTATATCGGTGAATTGGGGCGTCAAACCGAAAAAAAAAATGTTCATGAGACATGATCCAACCTCGCTAATGTTTTTCGCACCGTTGAATGTCAAGTTTAAACGATAATATTTTTTTAATGATTCAGATTTATTTAATTAAGATCGTTTTTATGATCGTATTATTTCATATATATATATACGTCGTAAGTGAAACCATTCATCGTTTTAAAAGAAAAAATTAATATTAATGTCGGAGCATTGTTAACACGTGTGTGTGTATAACAGTGTAACGCGATGATGAATGAATGATCTTTTTTTTTTTTTTTCGTTGTTCATTTGTCCTTTTCGCCATTTACTGGCGACTTCATTCATATCATAGTTTGCTGTGACGTCAGGGTATTTCCGTTAGATAATTGGGATGTATTTGCGGCAGCAGATAAACAGGCTATACGCTCGAAAAGTTTTCGTTGTGTTGTTCGGCTTGTATGTTGTAATGATTATTCTTTTATAATTTATCGCGGTCTCGGCGTGTACCGGCATTGGCTGATTGTATTTGTACAATATATGGATGGTATTTTGCGTTGTTTAAGCACTGTAAATAGTTTATACGTTGAAATTTTACAGTAGGATCTCGATTATTCGAAATCAATGTGGATAGAACTGATTTCTGCAGTGGCATAGCTAATCCCTAAGCGGGCCCTGTATCATTTTTTTTTGTTGGGGTGCGTATATATATTTGCAAAATAACAAGAAGCACAATAGAAGAATTTAGTTCTAAAAAAAAATATCCTATAGTGATTAAACAGGCACCTCCTTTGTCTTTTTTTCGGCGAGCGCATTTATTGAATCGTCCATAAGCTGAAGAAGATTTTAATTTCTTAAGTTCTTTTTCTGTGGACGATAATTGATAGATCTACTATAGTCATTCTTGTCCTATAGAAGTTCTAAGATAATTTTTAATAACTGTAAAACAATAAAATGCCAATATAATAACAATGATAACTAACACTCTTATATTACTTAAGTTTTATCGAATTCGTGGGCTACAATATTTTATTTATTTAGTTCTGGTCAGGTAAAGTCACATAGTAAACTGGTGTTTATTTGACAATAATGATGGTGGAGCGGTGGGGCATTTAATTAAAGCAAATAGCCGGTTACACAGTTAAATGTTAGGTTACAACCCTAACAAACTCGGTTCTCCCGAAATATAATCTTCGTTGTGTTCGGTTCACCCAAACTTCGCTATGTCCTGGTGATTCGGGAGCTCGTGAGGCGCGAATCCCCCGCGGTTCACAGAAGGTGCATGCGAAACCGCCCGGCGGCTTCCCCGTGCCCTTATTTTTACGACCCCGGGTCGCCCAAGCCTGCGGTCAACTATACCATGCGGTCCCCACGTCACAAGCGGTACCCCGCTAGGACGACTAGCTTTTCTAACCAAAGGCTCTTAACTAAAGCATGTTTAACGTTACTCAGGCTATTTCGCAAATCTAATTTGTTACTCTACCTTATACTAAAATAACAGGAATGCTCTGTGATTAGACTCACCTTTAAACGGGCCACAAACCTACACTCACTGTACCGCGACTAATTCGTCACTGTAAAGTATATTATCGGAATTTAACCGTCTCAGCGTTTTGTTTATTTGACTAGTCGTCGCGCCATTGCCCTTAGAGTTTCGTTAAAGAAACGGCTGTTGTCGCCGATATCAAATTTCAGGCCTCGTCCGTCGACTTATCAGAATGTTTATACAAAGTATATACAGGTTCTTTCCGTAAAAATCGGGAATAGTTTAATACTTTTTCTACATAAAAGGTAGACGGTACAAACAAATTAATGCAAAGGGAAAATATTTCTTACATAACTTTCTATTAAAAAATGCTAATTTTGTTTTGCGGTTGTAGTTGTAACTGGAAGAAACAAAACAGTAAGCATATTATTATGACTTTCGTGAGACTGATTTCTGCGAGTTTTTCATGGTATAAATTTTTTAATTTTTGATTTGGCCTAAAAAGAAGCTTCTTTAGGATAGGATCATCATTATATAATAAGTGCAAAATTTACATGAAATTAAAGGTGAATTGTACGATGTTAAAGTAATTATTACATTAATTAACGATGTAGTACGTTTTGCCAGGAAGTAATTTTACTATTGATGTCACTTTTGAAATAAATATCAATTGTGTTTTCTTGAAACCAATTATTATAAGATAGAGCTGTGTTAATACTATGAGATTCAAAAAGATTGTTAATTCCGCTCCTATAGATAGTAACAGGGTGTAGGTATATGCCGCGTGTTTGTAATGAAGGTTTGAACTAAGTTAGTGTTGGAACACAAGAAAGTAAACGGATCTGTCATAAATAAGGAAAACGTAATCTATATTTGAGCTCGCATTATATAAACGACTATGGATTGGTGTTTCTGCTTGTAGAAATGAAATGTAATTAATTTAACTTTACTAAATTATGATTTTATAATTCAGTACTAACTGGTGTTTAAATAAATTTATTTATCACTTTAAAATATAACATACAATTAGTATAATTATTAAGTGACAAAACTACATCTCTCAGTTCTTCTATGGTATGCATGCGGTTTCTATAGATCCTATTTTTTAATGTTGTAATGTAATAAAACTGTTGAAGATAATGGCAGGTTTGTCGAGCAGTATGTGCTGGAGCATTATCCTGCTGAAAATAACTTGCTTCAAGCTCATTTTCTTGTAACTCTGCAATAAACAATTCCAAAATCTGTTGGTAACGTTGGCTGTTACAGTTTCCTCGAAGAAATTTGGCCCTATTATTCGTTGCCTGGACCATAGCTAACCAAACTCCAACTTTTTACGCGATGCAATTGCGTTTTCTCGAAATTCGTGTGGATTTTCTGCAGACCAATACGATAGTTTTGTGAATTGATATAGCCTGTTAGATAAAACAGGCTTCATCCGAGAAAATGATTTGTTTAGCAAGTCATCGTCCTTAAAACTGTTATTAAACCAATGACAATATTCCAAATCGTCCTATCGTGATCTTAATGGTAATAATTCCTGTAGCCGTAGAAACTTTTATGAAAATGTAAACTTTTCTTTTGACAGCTCGTTGGCGCTGAAGTGTATGATAAGCTATAAAATTATAAAATGTAATAAACTATTTCACTTAATGTTAATATTGATTTTTTACCTGTTTGTTAAGCTAAATTACAAGATAAATTCCCTTATTTTCTTACAGTATCAGAAAAAATACTATTGTTGGTGATATTAGATGTAAATATAAACGGTTTGAAAAAAATTATAAGATAAATAATCGAAAGATACTGCAACACGAACGCCAATGTGGCTAAATGTCAAGAAAATCCATTTAATGTATGAAAGTTGTATGTAGCTAACTTCGCTCATTAAATTGGTAATAAGTATAGATAATTTTTTCGGAAAACAGGTTTTTTTTACGACAATCATTTTGAATCTCATAGTATGCTGTACGATTTTTTTCATGGCCAATAATATTGATACGGCATTAACCAATGCGGACGTATACAATTGGCCAAAATCTGCTAACAACCACACACTAAAAAAATTCTGGTAAAATTCCTATACGATTTTGGGGCAATTTATAAAAATATAAAAAATACTGGGTGTTCCATTTAAAAACAGAGAGTTAGGAATAGTTAGGTTGAACCAAAGGTAACTTGGATATTGCAAGTTATTCCAAAAACTCACAACATAATCTAGTATAAGCTTTCTCCCTCCTTCCCAAATGTAAAAACAATCAAAACACGAGAACGGTGATTTTGAGGCCGGCTTAAAACTTCTAAGAAACAAAAAGAACAGTTTTACCTCTGATGGGGCTAATAATTTCACAAAGTGTCGTTTTCAATAAATTTAAGAGTAAGCAATTTTAAGCACAAACTCGGATAATCATGATTCTTACTGTACTTGCACTTAATTTTGCAAAATTCAAAACTAAAAACGTCTCTCTTTTCCAAAACCCATCGGGCAACCAAATTTAAATTTCCCACAATTATTTTTTAGTAACTTCAGCGTTGAATCATGAAGTTAACTAACATCTAACAATTTTGTATTACGTTAATAGTTATTTTAGTACCTTTATGTTGAAGTTACTAAGAATTAGGTTGCGTGGGAAGATACGTATAAAAAATAAATTGTGTAACTAATATAAAAATCTCTAAAAAAAACACAAATACGCGAAAACGTACTACACGTACGGAAATCAAAACGCAGTCACCGGCCAGCCAATCAGCACCGCCCGTGCAGCACGACTATTTACTGCGTAGCATTTACAGGCAAAACACCACTCACCAGACAACTACTAAAACTGCTAGATCACCGTCCTGAAGGTGCCAGACGCAGAGTTTGGCGAAACGTCGACACCTACAAGAATTAAACCACGGCATATCAGCCCGAAAAACTTTTATATCTAGTAAGGATAACATAACATTAATGCAATTAAAAATACTCAGACTTTGAGAATAACTTTTCCTGTATTTTATTACATATCTTGTTAAATGAATATCAAAGAAGTTTCTGAAATCATTTTTCATCTAATATGCATAATCTGCCGTTATTATTATTTTGTACACCACTGTATATACGTATAATATTTAGTAGGTAATACTTACGTGTCAACTAGACCCGTAATACACTGGCAGTTAATCATATGGACTAAATAATAATAGGTGTGTAGCCGAAACAAACGGCAACTACTACTACTACATACGACAATACAATAACATAACACGAACGGGAAGGACTTCATAGCCGCCATAGATTACATGTTTTCGTTTGCCGGCGCCAAACAGCTGTTAAATACATCTAAGGTTTGTTCACTGGTGTTACACCAATTACACTGGTGCATATTGTCTCTTTCTCAGATGGATAAAGAGTAAATCTTTTATCCTGTTTTAAGTAGGAGTCAGTGTGAAAGTGTAGCACCAGCGAACAAACTTCTACTGAAATCTACTCATGCATAGTTGTGAAGCGGGGTTTTAAAATGCTTTCATAGCACATTTAAATAGATATAATTTTTCCTTGTATGCGGGTTGACGTTTTATATTTTTAGGTGTTTGGTTTAAAGATGTCACCCGTTTTTTCTACAGCACTTGAGGATTTGGGAATGAAAAAGGGGTAATGATTATTCTTAATTGTGGCTTTTACCCGGTTTTCAATTTTGTTTTTACTATTTATTACAGAAAAATGTTGCTTCGACACGTCGAACCGTGTTATGAATAGTATTTTGGATAATCTGCGAATAAATCCCTATACTGAAAATGTTTTATCGCAAATAATAATAATCTATTTTTTAATTGGCTACTACTGTTATCCACTCTTCATTAAGAAATTAATAATATTTATATTTAGAATGCACATCAATAACAGTCCTTTTTTTAACAAGTGACCAAATTTAAAAAATCAAATCCCAGATTTGAAAGCAAAAAAGATAAACGATTATTATAGAACTTAGATAATAATATATCGACATCTGGTACTACATCCAAATTAAAATATTTATACAATTATCACACGAAGCCAACCACCAAAAATACGCATTGTGTACTCACACCAACACGCGATGATGCAAAAATATATTCGATAAATAAATACTTTTATCTGCATGAATAACGTTAACACCAGAAAAAATATTTGCATATCTAATTGCCCCTGCTGTTATGGATTATTGTAAAAACACTAGGAAAAAAGCAGAATGTTCCCAGAAAATATCGTAAACCGTAGATCGTACAATTGTCGATGTGGTTCAAGGGGAAAATAACATTTTGCAGAAAGAACGTTAAAAACTAGTTCGTTTGTTTTTATCGCTTTAAGAGTTTATATATTACAGCAATGCTATAGGCCAGTTGTAGAAAACGTCGTGTCAAAATATAAGTCATACTTGTAGTATAAGGCATATATGAAAGTTTTTCCATAGCATCTCTATACTTCTCATAATTGGGGCATTGGAATATTAAATGGTTTAGATCTGCCAACGCATTACTATATAAAGGAGGCTGATTCTTTAATTTTATGCAAATAGAGATGGGTGTTTATCCAGGATTAAATTTCTTGCATGGCAATGTAACAGCTTCTAGCTATTTTATGCTCTTAGCAGATAAGTCACTCAACTGGTCACGATTTTGATAAAATATTTGTATTAGGAAATAGAAACTTGTAGCTAAAATGTGAATTTCAAAGATAACCGTTAGAGCAGTTTTCGAGAAAATATCAAAGAACCAAAAAATCTCAAGAATAAACTCATCTAACTCTTAGGCCCTTTTTAACCAAAACTTTGCTGTCGTGTTTTCTAAGGACACCGAAGACAAATATCAAATCTGAATCTTCTCACATATTTCGTTCTTGAAATAGAGAAGAAAAAAGAAGGGTCGTGTAAGAGACATTTTGGGGTGGTTCTGTAACCCCTATATTTGATATTTCGGGAAAAAATCAAAACGCGTAAATTTTATTTTTTAATGTACTTAGTTTATAGATTAGAACAGAAAAATATAAATTTCTAAATTACGTGGTGGGGAGATTAAAATTTGTTCTTATTTTAACCCCCTTACAACCCCCATCATGCATCACTGATGTTCTTATTGAACCAAAATCTTCAAATTGTCAATAAGAACATTTTCCTGTTTAGTTCAGATCGATATCTCTTCTAGTTCCAAAAATACCGTTGAAAATCTGTTCTGTGGGTGTAACTTTAGGGCTCTGTATTTTCCATACAAGTGAATATCAGCAGCTAAAAAAAAAATACGGGTCCATTATTTGTCACTGCCCTACATACCTAGATAATTTTATCAAGTTCGGAGGTGACCAGTTGGATGACTTTACTTGTAAAGCAGAACACGCACTGAATCGAGTCGGCTCGGAAAAGAGCAATCGGCAGTTTTTGCTACACGTGAAGTTAAAAGAAGCGCTGCGCGCTGGTTCGGATCGCTTCGGAAAATGCCGAACCAGTGCGCGGCCCTTCATTTAATTTCAAATGTACCAAAAACTGCCGATTGCTCTTTTGCAAGTAGACCGAGCCGAGTCGATCCAGTGTGCGTTCTGCTTTAGTGCCATGCTTAAGAGAATAGTTTCACGGAAAAAAAAAATTGTTGTCAGAAAACCAACAATTGTAGAACAGCTAACTACAATTTGTCGTGGGAATACGACTGGCTACAACTTATTTGAATTTCTATCACACGATTGTAGTTAACGGATTGTATTTTTATTAAATACAATATTGTAAAAATTACTGAAAAATCTATTCCAAGCGTTGACACAATAGTGTGTACATTTTAGTTACAAATATTGTACGAAAAATTACCTTATTAGGAAGTAAAATTTAATATAATTTTTTTTACTATTTACTACATTTCTGTGTGAAAACATACAATAGTATTGTTTCAGATAACTCTACAATTTTGTAGTAAAGAGTACTAGGTGTTGTACCAATAATAACGCATTTAAATGCAAAATAATATAATATTAAAATATAACAGTGTGATAAACATATGACATGTAAATATATTTTTTATACATTATGCGAAAAAAAAAAAAACAAAAAACTTCAACAACACACCATTTAGTAATCAGCAATAACTCGTGGTATGATGTGCAGGCGCATATGACATGATTCTGATTTGGTGACCTAAACTGTGTTTACTTATAGAGTTCAGAAGATACCTGTACAATTGAAAAGTATTCCTTGAACTTGGCTTCGATTAGTTTTCGAACACCCAATATAAGAGAAGCTCCTTAATGTCATCTGAAGTTAAATTCTTGAAGCATTCTTCATTTACTTCGTTATCTAAAACAAAAATGAGTTAAAATTAGATAACACGAATGTGTTCTCTATCATAAGCAGTTGGAAATAGCGTAGAAATTATATTCTTAGTTATTCTTAAAAAGTATTGTTAGTAAAATTTGAACCATCATCCACTATAAGTTACACACCCAGCAAGATACAGCCACTAGTAGAAATATTTACTTATTGTTGGATTCAATTAAATTAGACCACTTATTTAGAAATAAAAATATCGAAAAAATAGGAAGTTTTGTGTCAAAAATTGTCACAATTTTGTGGTGTACGTCTCGATACAAACATTGTTGAAAAAAATGTCACAGTTGTGTGAAATTATACAACAAAAGTTTAAAGTATTATTTGCGAAAACAACATATAATAATAATAATAATAACTCAGCACTACAGGCCCTTGAAGGCCCTTGGCTAGAGTGCCGGAACACACCGAGCCACTGAGAAGTGTTGTCCGAATGGTGACCCAACCAACAACCGGTACCGCATATTGCTGCTTGACTTTCAAGACTGGCAATGATGCACCCTTCCTTCTCAGCCGTACTGCCGGCAACAACATGTAATAATTACCAAAAATCTGTGGTAAGGTTACATAATTATGCTAATTACTGCCAAGTAATTTTTTTCCGTGTTAGGATGCATTTTTTTATAATGCATCATCCTTTTTAGACAACACTGCTTCAAGTCTACCTTTTTTACTTCCAGTCTTTTAGAATTTTAGTTTCGATTTTGGCTTCCCTTATTGTAAAGATCCTAATATACCCTTCTAGAGTCTGCCGTGATTACGACTTTTTTTGCGCTACTCTCTTTAAGTAGGTACACAATTTAATCTTGAATTTCTGAAATAATACGCTAAAACTGAACGTTAACGTCTGGCAAGCTTTTCTCATTAGAAGTATGTGGCGCACTATTAATTGATTGGCGACAGCTATTCTAATATGTAATATCTATTCGACAGTATTTTCTGTTATTGCCAAATTCCCAACTAAAAAAATCTAGATAAAAAACACATGTGGAAAGGTGACTGGCCTAAATTTCCGACCTCTCTAATAATATTAGTGATGTATATATAAATAAACATGTGAACATTTATAATAGTTATTACGATATCGCCAAGATAAGGATGTTGCAAAAATTTATTAACGTAATATAAAAACTTATCATTAACGCATACATCAGTATTTAAAAAAAAAAAAAACGGAATTTAAATCTCTATTTTGATTAAGTTTAGATTTTGGGAGCGATCTTCTACCATAGAATTTTTGATAAATGATTACATTATAAATACTCTAATTGTTTTAAATATTAGCAGGGAAAAAAAGATAAAAAAATTCTGTCATTACAACATGAAAATTATTATGAAATCCATTCGAAACATTATAGTAGCACCTTTTGCTGTTTATGACGACTCAAGGTTGTTACGAATTTGTGATTAATCATTGGCGCCGTTGCGTTTTATAATCGCGACCGATAAAACAAATCTATCAGATGT
The DNA here is from genome assembly GCA_004143645.1 of Protaetia brevitarsis. Classification (NCBI taxonomy): domain Eukaryota; kingdom Metazoa; phylum Arthropoda; class Insecta; order Coleoptera; family Scarabaeidae; genus Protaetia; species Protaetia brevitarsis. The sequence continues at coordinate 2,395,055 of RXPK01000126.1, forward strand.
ATACTTACGCTTTACCTAGAAATATAGCTTATCTGTCGCCGAAAATCTTATCCAAGGTAGCTTTAATTAATAAATTCTCACTAGAGAGACACTTTCATCTTGATAACTTACGATAACACAGCTGATATATAATAGAAATTGTTTTTGTTATTTTCGTTCCCCGCTGATTACTTAAAACATCGTATCCCAGCATATATTCTCACAGCTGACTTTGACGTTTATAAATAGATCGAGAAAAAAAAAACTGTAATTGTTAGCGGATCAAAGCACGCTTCTGCGAGCAAGGTTCACGTGAACATGTTAAAAATTGAAGGTAGAAAAAGCAGCTGGATATATAAAATATAACTTTATATTTTTTTATCCGTGACTGCTTCCAAAACACATGAAAAACGACGAGTTCGCTTTTATATTCTTGATACCCACTCACTTCCACGGTTAATATACTTACTTTCTATATATTTTATTAGAGAAAAATGTCCTGATGTATATTATTCTCAATATTACACGAAAATCTATTAATTGAAATACTGTTAATTCATTAATATATCCTTATTTTAAGATCCGTTTCAGCTATACTAATTAAACTTCATTTTTCCAAAATCCATGGTAGTGGAGTTTTTAATAGTATTTGAAGTGTATAGTGTAATTTGTAGAAACAGGATCGATGAATTAAGTTATTCACGAATTACCAGCTGAATCTGAAACATATGTACATTCTTTTACATGTTTAACATACACTACTGTTTATTGATGTTAGGACAACTAGTATAATTTTGAAAAATCCTTTTTTTCAATATTTAATATTTTTAACATTATTATAACACTAACACTATCGCAGGGAATAATTGATATCATACTTGTTGTAAATTATTCTGTTAGTAAACTAGTTATGATACCGTTGTTCAATTGCGGTGTTTGTGAGAAAATAGTATTTAAAAAGGAGAGCCGATAAGTGTAGAAAAGAGATCAGCCATTGTCACATTACACGAGGATGTACAGTCTGTGCGTGTGATAGCAGAAAAACTAGGAGTGACGAAATCTATCTATCATCCCATTATACTATTTGTCGCTACCGAGACACCGGAATAGATGATAATGTTTTGGAAATCATACCCTGGCCTTCCCAGAGTCCGCATTTGAACCCCCATCGAATTACTGTGGGATGAACTGTTGGCAGGCGAGCAAGGGAAGTTTGCCCATCTTCGAAAGAGCACTTGTGATGACAATATTTCCCAGAAAACTCTGACAAAATTAACAGAGCGCATGTCACGAGTGGTTCGGGCCGTATTGAAAGCCAAAGGAGGATTCTTCGACGAGAAGAAAGTGTAATATTTTAATGAGAATGTTTTCTTTTATTTCTTATTTCTTCTTGTTATTTGTTTATATTTTTGTTTCTACGAATACATTTTTATTTTCTTTCGACTTCCTGTCGGTTTTATTTAGTTAGTAGTAATTTGCTATGGCCGGTAGTGTATATTCTTTCAGATGTTTAACATACATACATACAGGTGTAGAGCGGTATCATTTTAAACCGCGACTTTCCATGGAATACCAACCCTAAAAGACCTTTAGCTACGCTAACTATGCTCGCCCTCGGCATTCACTAGTCTCTCACGGAGTAAATATCATTTCAGAGATTGTTACTTGGAACACTTTTACCAATAATAATTGCAACCAATTGATATGATGGTGTCTAACCAGAAAGATTATTAAAAAATAAATGAAAAATAAGTAAGCATAAAAGGGCAGAGGTAAAGAGAATGTAGGTAATTAATAGCAGCGGAGACCTACATTAATCAATGCGTGCCAGATTAATGCTGTCGCTTGTAGTTTGTTTAGTAAGAGTACGTGCAGGAGTATAAAGGACAGTAGGCGTGATTTTCGATCCTTACTGCAACATGTTCGGCAACTTCGGCGTGTTTTTATGCATAAATTTAGTTTAGTTAGTTGTACAGCCCCTACAAAAAAAAAAATGAACGACCTGCACGAAAATATCGGCAGTAAGCCCACTTAGGACGAACTGTAGCTTTTACTATAGCTATTGAATAATAGTGTAATGAGCGCCTTTTTGATGGCGCTAGCATAGCGGAAGAAAGAACTACCTACGAGGAATGACAGAGGGCAGTACCGGGTCGAAGATTCGAGAATATTCTGGAAGGAATCTGGAAGGACGTTCTAGAAGGGTCTCGAACAATCTGGAAGTTTCGCGCCAGCTATAAATAACGCGTCGGGTTGGCCAGGAGGCAGTCAGTCGATACGAGTTGGATAGTGCGGATCGCGAGTGAATTAGTACGTGTAATATAAATATCGGTGCAAATAAATCGTTTACATAAATAAGAGTTAGTGGTTTAAGTGATTTAATTAATAAGCATTTTTATAGATTTGAAATACCGTAATTGTGTTAATAGAATAAGTGAATTTAAATATATCGCCTGTGTGTTTTTCTAAACCCCGACAACGTTTTAAAAAAAGAGAAAAACGTTACAATAGAATACAATATAGTGTTTTATTCAATAGCTATAGTAAAAGCTATAGTTCGTCCTAAGTGGGCTTACTGCCGATATTTTTGTGCAGGTCGTTAACTTTTTTTTTGACTCAAGCAATCATATCACCTAACTTGATGAGCTTTGATAAAGCTAAGCGCAACACCTGTTAATGATAAGTCAATGAAATGGTATATTGATTCTGGGTACATTATAATATTTAAACTAAAAACCCGGGCGTTGACCTTGAATAAAGCACTTGATAAAATGTGGAATACGCCTTTTGCAAGAGTTATTTTTTTTATTTTATTTTATTTAAAGTTAAATATCAAAGAAACAAGTAAAAACTTAAAACTTCGAACAATGAAGTAAGCCGACTAGATACCAGGCCTGAGACATGGAGTGGGAGTTACCCTGAGAACACCGACCGGAACGACGGATAGGCATAATGTATGAGTACGCGTATACGTATACTGGTATTTTACCAGTAAAATACTACGCTAGTTGTTTGGCAATTGTCTAGTAACAGATACCTATGTAAAGATATTGATACTGAATTATATATTTACTTGTGTTAAGTGAATATAGTCAAGAAAATGTTTTTATTTCAATTAAGAAATCGTTTTTCTGTGTGTACCTGTTATCGTAAAGTACTTATATTTATCATCTCTAATCAGTATCCCGTGCGCACTCTGTACACACTACCTTCTCCCACTCCTTGTAGAAGGCCTGTATATCTAGTCGGCGTTCAATAAACGAATTTATAGTTGTAGTGGGCAGTGACTCTCATTGACATCTGTATTTTCTTCATTCTTCTGCTATTTGCGTCATATTAATTAATTCTTCTTTCTCTTATTTTTGTTCGCGTCAGTGTTACTATTTACGAGAGGAGTTTCCTTTCGGTGCAACATTCTTTAGAAAGATTTACATTTTTATTCAATGTTTCCACGGTGGAAGAACACCATGTTATTATTACGTTCCTAAACTTACGGCACATATTAAGGTTATTTACGCTACCAAAGATCTAGTTTCGAATGGCAGACACACATAATGTAATAAATTCATTCTGAAACAGCGTCAGTAATAATAAACCTCTCGCTCATCCTGCGAAAATCGACATTGGTCTCACGTTGCCGGATGTGCAAAACCGGATGTGAAACCACGTGCGTTTTATAAAAATAAAAAGACCTATTCTCGGCTATATATATATCGACCCATTCACACATTTTATTCGGTTCGAAAAACACAATTTACACCTCACAGAAAGAAAGACTTTTTTCCCTCAAAATAAAAAACGGAATCTTTATACTCTATATATATGTGTTTGTATTATATATGTACTACTGTTTGTAAAAACATCTCTTTTCGGTCGGTCGACTATTCTCACGAATGGACGTGTGAATTTCCAGGGATTAAAGGGACTTGGGAGTACTGGAGCGGAACGGGGCACATAATAAACTTTTAGGGTCGTCCCAAAGGAGGAAGTTTTACCTGGGATTCAGACAATTCGGCCATTCGTCCTCGACCGGGTGTTCAAACAAACAGACAAACGCCTTTCCTCTAATTGGTTGCAGTTGATTTTTTGTTAGACATAATTGTTTTATAAATAGTAGAAAAAAGGCGGTTTAGTATATAAATAAGCTGATGCGTAAACACCTTATTCGAGAGATCATTTAAAACATGAAACGCTGAATATATGTAGGTTAATTTTTCTTATTTGCGGAATTAAATGCAAATTTAAATTTTAATAAATTAGGAAATTGTTGTTAAAATGCGAATTTATAGGTAGAAATAACTAGAAAAAATGTGTAATAGTTTTTATCATAGAAAAGCAAATGTTTCTGTATGAAAATATTATTGCAAGGGGTTTCAGAGAATGTAAAGTACAAGCGCAGCAGTGTTGCCAACTTGTGGGAAATTTCCCGATTCGTGAGAAGTTTTGCAGTTGAAGAGAAAAAGGGAAATAGCATGGTATTCGTGGGAAATTATTATTTATTTTTTTTTGCATAGCTATGTGCTAATGATTATTTAATCAAATTAATGATTCGTTAATCGGTTTGAATAATACCCAGGTAACCAAATTTAAATTTCCCACAATTATTTTTAGCAACTTCAACATAAAGGTATTAAAATAACTATGAATGTAATGAAAATTATAGGTAATTTCATGATTCAACGTTGAAGTTACTAACAAAATTATTGTGGGAAATTTATATTTGGTTGTCTGAATAGTTTGTGATGCATTTTAAAAGTAAAATATTTAATTAATAACAGAATTGCATATCGTGCAAACACGCTGTTAGAATACAAATGCTTGCTATTCTGTATATCAGAAATTATCTACTAAAAAATTAATTTGTTTACGTTATTTATAGAATATACTATTAGCTCACTATTTTATTTTGCTGGTATAGGACTGGATCCCAACCACATCATCACGAGATGCGCAAGAGCATATCTTGTATATTGTACCACGGTATTTACTGTGTTTTGTGCATTCGTGGGAATTTTGTTAAAAAAGGGAAATTCTAGACTTAAAGGTTGGGAACACTGAAGCACAGCCAGTTTGTGTTAGTCTGTTGTCATAGTTAGTTGTCACATACATATAAATGTTAAGTGTGGTATTATGGGTGTAATTTATTAAGTGTTAATAAACCATTAAGAAGTGAAAAACTTACTTGATCTTGTCGAAAACACCACAATTTGTAACTGTTTTGGAAAATATGAAGAATAGCCCGGATGCTTTGAAGATCGTAATTTTGGGCTGTATTGGTGTAGAATGACTCCAGAATAACATTAGAATGCTTATTTTTTGTCGGAAACCACGTCTTAAGAAAAGATGTAATTTTCAGGTTATGTCACCACAGATAACCCTAGATTGTGGGACACTGTATAATTTTGTTTACCTTTTATTTCTTGCTTAAATGCTAGAGGACTCACTCTGCATACGCAGTCAACATAAAAACTCTCTCAACCTTTTATTATACAGCTGTCGTACGCATTTAATGCTTCATATTTTTTTTGCGTTTTTTTTTCAACAAAAACCAAAATAACTCTGAAACAGTAACCGATAAGTAAATGGTCGTTCTATAAAATTGGCTTTAAGTTGCCCAGTAGAACCTAACAATGCACTAAAAAATATAGGTTTCTATTTATAATATCAAAGTTGGCCATGGACTTTCGATGCAACCGCAAATGCGACATAGATAAAGTTATAGTAAGTTGAAGAGAAGAATTAAACAATATAAATTAGTCTCCATACTTCAAATAAAACAACTGTCTCAGATCATAATATCAATACTAATCACCCATCATTTATTCACTATGAGGCCAATGGTCTAAGAAAATTTTCTTGGAAATGTATTATATGAGAAAATATAGAAATTCAATCAATTACAATTAATAATAATTTAACCAACATTTACGCCTACATTTTACACTTGGATGACAGCCATGACAAAGGCTAGTATTAAATATTTTCCTCTTTGGTCATTATTGTTGCACTCTATTGTACATTAGGGCAATTGTTTTGTTGCACGTTGTACTTTTCAACTGGTCATGCTATTATACTTCATTTACTGTAACAGACGAGGTACGTCATTACTTGCAAATTCGGGCCATGCAATACCATATTATTAAAATAACCAACTAACATATAGCTTATTCATGTTCAATTAAAGATACTATGTTGGTGCCTACTGCTTTTTAAATTGCATGCTTGTCATATCTTCCCAATGTATTCCCACCAATTTAATTATTGCTGTCAACTGCCAAAGGGTTATATTCTGCATTTGCAGTAAAGTGTGGGAATTGCGTTTATACTGGTATATATTTATTTAAATAAGTAGTTATTACAACTAAACCGTATCGAAACCATTGTGTAAACAATCGAAGGAGTTAATAGTTTCGTTAATCGTGTATTTCGACGCAGAACGCGAGAACAACTGACCATTACTCCCGTTAACTTTCGTGCGAGGAGTATAAAATCCATATATTTTTAATGTTATATTCTTTACAGTATTTCGTTTTTAGAGAGTAACGAGTGTTCTAAACATTCATGTTGCACACATAAGCAAAATTTCATCCATGAGTAACAAGGAATTACATCCACTACCCAAAACGAAAATGCATACGAATAATGTAAAAATTTATTATTATTATATTATTCTAGTCATTGTCAATGTGCTATTGGAAACACAATTTATGACAAGTACAAAAACAGTGAGTATATACAAATATTGTTTACAGAAGTGGTTCTTTCACATACATTTTTCAGACTAACATAACACATTAAACATTTTGGACAGTGTTCTCAAAGAAAAGACTTTTGTATGTTGAAACACATTGTTGTGGTAGATATTATTTGTTCTCAAAGAAAAGGAGTTTGTTACGAAACGATGGATGAAATATGGCAGATCGGAGGATGCATACAATTGTTATAAAGCGGATTGAATTAAATTAGTCTGGAAATTTGACGTACTTGGTGTACACATATTAGAAACGAAATTCAGAAGTAGTAAATCAGAGAGACTGGTTTGGATAGAGAAGAAACTTGCATACTAATCGTTACTGTGAATACTTTAAGCGATAATGGTCCCGATTAAATTTATTGTACTCACTTGTGTTTTTTTGTTATTTTTTTTTCCACTGCTATCATGATTAACATACTCTAAATCCTGATTTTCAAAAAGAATCATCACTAATATTAACGGTAAATGTTATTTTTAAGAGTTTGTTTATTCACCTGTCAAAAGTGTTTCACAGTTAAATAACCTAACGATTTGTTTACGTTTTGACGAACAGAAAATTTGCAACACGGTCGTGACGTCATAGCAAACTGACTCACGTAGTACCTCGTCTGCTATAATAAATGAACTATATACGATTTGGAGCAGATTTCAAAGTCAAACTGCACCCCCTAAAGTTGAAGTTACACAGAAACAGAAAGTGTCCTTGAGTGGGGCTCTACAAACTGGGAAGTTTCATTCAAGTCTCCGATGAAGTAAAGTCTTATTTTGCGAAAGCACAGACAATAAAAATGGAATAGATCTTTTCTGTGTAGTCGACTGCTAACCCGTTAACCTATTTTGAACTACTCTAACAAGTAGTTAATACTTCCACATCTCTCGTAGATGAAGTTATTTTTTGTAAATAGATCATAGCTGATTGTATGTTTAACCCGGAAGTTTCAAAATCAAGATATCATTTTATTATTGGGAATGCAAGAACTTTTAATGGACGGGTTCACCTGTATATGGTTCAGTATATTAAAATACTCAATTTTAAAATGCGACTTCTTGAGTTAAACATGATGAATGATGCAAAAAGATTACAATTTTACTTTTGGAAGTATTTATTAATCGATCACTTTCAATAAAAAGTTAGTCTATGCATACATTGTTAGGTATTTCTAGTTTTTTTTTTTTTTATAGAAAAAAAGGAACTAGTAAAAGATCTTAAACATCATTTATTAAAATTTGACACAGATATAATTTGTTTACGTTACTAATTTATTAAGCAATATACCAGATTTTAAAATGCCAGCACTATAATCGAACCTATAATCCACTTGATTACATCAAATTTGCCAACAGCATGTGTTCGACTTACAATGTTTTCAAACGGATTCTATTTATAGTACTGATTCGGAGAAAGTTGGGCTATTTTGACAGCTCCTCCAAAGAATAATCTATAAAAATAAAATCTACCAGAAAAAAAAAGAAAATAAACAATCCAACTGGTTCTTAAATCCGCGAGCTATACGTATTAAGAGGCGTTGTCACGTCTACTGCAACTGCGTTGCAACATCGTCAGCGCATAATTAAACGTGGACTATTCATACACCGAGAGAAAAAAAAGTGTTGTATTAACTAATAAAATGGTGTATTGAACACTTTTTTCTTTTTCAATATGAGCAATGATATTTTAGTGTTAATGCAATACGTAAAAAAATATTAAATTGCTGTTAGTTAACTGAATAATAATAAATGTTATAAGAAACAGACTACCCGTGATTCTTTGAACATGTACTTAATTTTCCATTAACAATTTCTACCTGCTAATTGAATAATACAACAACATTATCCCAACACAGTTACTTGTTGTAGACACACGAAGTATATATTGTCTCTATAATTTTATAATGTTGGTTTAGCACTATAAAATGTTGATTCAAAACTTATATTGTTTCATTTAACCCACCTGTAGTATTCATCGAATGACTATTTGCATGTAATTCAACACCTTTAGATGGTTATACGATTTTCTTGTTAGTGGAACCATTTTCGATTTTGCTTAAAATCACGTTACTGATCGGGCGAGTTTTTAATTTCATCGATGGATCCATCGATTACTGTATCATTTATGTATTAAACAGAGATATACTGTAATCGATGGATCTATCGATGAAATTAAAAATCCGCCCGCACATTCAGCAATTAGTCCATTGATAGCAACGCATAGCTATATATTGCCTAATTAGGAAGACTATAGTAGGTAATAGATGAAAAACATTTAGGGCATTATATACTAAAGTTATATTATCTTAATAACATAACTAAAAAATTATAAAGGTTTTATTCATACATTTGAAAGGAAAGTGCAATTTAACGTTACATAATAAATCATTAATAACAACATTTAACCAAAATTCATTATCAGAATTTACCGATTTCGTAATACTACCCACCAAATAATCATTATTTTCAACGGAATTGGCTTTTATCATATTAATCGATTTACTTAAACAATTAGAGGCACAATGATTTTTACGATTACATTTATCACATATTTTACCATTAGCTGGACAACTGTTTTGCGCATGCGTAAAATTACAACGTGTACACCGACCTGTTCTAGAATTGTTCGAATCCGTTACAAACGATCTTATTTGAAGTTGCCGGACACCTCTTTCCAATAATCTGCCATCCTTGTGCGACCCTTGGGTGAAACGTGTCTTCTGTCTTGCTCCTGCATCCGGCTGTCGATCGATGTGTTTTGCAGCGTATTTTCAATATTATTTAAAATTTCTCGAACTTCCTCTCCTATACAGTTAACAGCGTCGCGCTTTATTTCGGCTGTTTTCCCACTGCAACCACTCGCGTAGAATATAATTCCCAATCTTCTTTGAATTGCCTCAAATTTTTTGCTAGGTCGCTCTCCATTTTCATCTTCTCGAGTTGAGATACATTCTCCATTTTGTTTTGTTCCTTTCTGACACTTTTTTTTATAATTTGTTGCACTTTTTCTTCCTTTTACTGATTTTTTTTTACATATTGTTTGTTTTTTATTCTGACTGCGCCATGTTATATGTATATACTGCGCGATGGGTTTTGATTATCTTTATTATTCAATATTGATGTTGCAGAAACTCACAAACATAGGTCTTATTGCTACGGAGGTTGGATACTGACTGACTGTGCGCATGTGCGATCACCTATATGTAATAGTATTAAATATTACATTTCACTTGAGTAACACTGATAGTAAATATTTAAGAACACCTTTTTCAAATGTCAAATCGACAATTTGTGGATTAACCACAAGATAAAATATTGGTTACGCCTGAACACTATAATCTTGTTAAATTAGCTCTAAAGTGTGCAACATATAAATATGTTTGTTTCAAATAGGTGCATTATGATTATTTAAATGCAACATGGTTAAATCAATGCTCAATTCCGGGACACTACGAAAAATGTTGAAATAACCATTTCATTTCTCTCAGTGTACTTTTTTTTTTATTTCCATTATTCCAAATAAAAACGTTGCCTTGTAAAGACGAGAACATTCTATTGGGGAATATTTATGTAGGTTGCCGCGAGGTAAATGAGCGGCCTTTAGCGTTCGGGGAATCGGAGAAATTCGTTTTGAATGTCAGTTTGGCGAAATTAATCTAATGCGAATTCGCAACGCCATGCGCCGGGAGATTTTGTGAAATCTTGCTAAAAATTCTGATAAATCGGCGCTTGACGTTCTCGCGCACCGACGACGTGGTATTCCGTATTCGGAAGGTGAAACTGCATTGGCAGAAAAATGGGTTCGGCGGTGAAAGCTGGGCGTTATTAATGGCAGCAATTTTTTTTTTTTGTGTGTGTATAGATGTTGGTAAGGCAAAATTGTCCCTAGAGATTGTTGCACCGTTGCAGAGAATTTAACGTGCGTATATCTTACGTAAACAGCGTTGCACCCACTTGTCTATAAATGGGGAGATGGAAAATACAGAACCTCATTCGAACCAACTTTCATTTTATATGTTAAAAAAAAGTAGATAAAAATAGTGAATTTAAAATATTATTATTATTAATCAATTGCACGGCAGTACGGCTAAGAAGGAAGGGTGCATCATTGCCAATCTTGCGAGTCAAGCAGCATTATGCGGTGCCGGTTGTTGGTGGGTGACCATTCGGACAACACTTTTCAGCGGTTCAGCGTGTTCCGCGACACTCTAAGCCAAAAGGGCCTTTTCTTTCAAAGCCTTTAGTAGTGCTGAGTTATTATTATTATTATTGAATTATTTTCTTTTAACAATTGAAAATACGAGTGGAATGAAGGTGCTATGTCGCTATGATGTTTTGTAACCATCTTTCACATAGCACCATCGAAAATTCCAGAAATTCAAAAGCACTCGAGTCTTGGTGAATGTATGAAGGGGTTATGTTACACTACTTTTGAAAAAAAATACTTAAAAAAACTTAATTTCTGAAAAAGTATGATTTTGTAAAACAACACCTTCATCCACTCGTGTCTTCAATTAAGAAACCAAAAAAGAAATATCCAGAACGGAATCTACATTATAACATGAACATAAAGCAAAACTTAAAATTGTTATAAAATGTATTATTGCGTTATATAAGCAGTAAATTTCCGACTAGAAGTTATACTTAAAATATTAAGTTACCACGTATCTAATTCTCTGCCACAATTTACAATTTTCCGATTTCTCAAGAAAAAAGATTTAAAAGATGACACTTATTTTTTTTTTTTGCTGAAATGCAGAAATAAAGTTAGTTAAGAAGCTATTACATGTAAATAAATAACAAATATAAAATATACTATATACCTAATCACTCTTATTTGCTTTAAATTTTTTGATAGCTTTTGGATATGAAGCCAACGATATTGCAATTATCCAAGGAGTAAATAAATATGCACGTTATTAATGAAATTAAATGATTTTATAATAAAAATATGTCATTTACCCACCCTTGTTTTCTCTCTTAATAAAAACGTAATAATATTTTTTTTATATATCGAAGGTATAGTCTGTCCATAGATATAACGATATTAACAATGATGTTTACCGGGGATTAGCTACTACCTGCTGCGGTATAAATATTTCTTTTCTGCAGTTCGAATGTTATTGAGTATTAAGATCAGTCGTTATATCTACCTGCCGTAGTAGGCAGTGGATAATTCCCGGCAAAGCTCATTAATCAAATCCTTATGTTCCTGGACAGACTATACATTTTCTTTTACGTAAATTTGTAAATAGATTTGATATTTTGTTATAATTTTTTTCTTTTATAAATAAACACATTTTTGGGACATATGTATCCCAAATATATGTATTTGTCGTTATTTACAAGTGATGTGCAGAAATTGCAGACATTTATTTAGCTTTCGCCTAATTGCAAGATCCTGGGTTTTACACCCAAAAACTGACAATTTCAAACAAATAAAATTGATGATATATACATACACATATCCTTTACTTTTATTCGTGGACGAGATTAATAAGAGGCCTATTTGACTTGTATTTAAATGTTATTCTAATATCCATACAAATTTAAATACAAGTCAAACAGGCCTCTTATTAATCTCGTCCACGAATAAAAGTAAAGTATATGGTACAGGCCAAGAAGAAAAATAGCAATATACATACATATATCTAGATTATATATTAAAGGCTCGCTTCCCCAAAGGTAATAAATAAATTTAGTTCATTTTATTTCTATAATCCAATTTTGACTCTTGTAATCCACGTACTGCTGTGTACTAATTGAAATAAATAAAAAATGCATATTGATTTAAAAAAATGAAAAAGAAAACTAAAATTAGCTAGCTCAACGGATAAGATTTTTAAATTGAAACAAAAAGAAAAAATATCTCAGAGTAACCCTCGCGAATTAAAACTTGAATCTAACCACGGAAAGTAAATTGTGAGTGAATGAAATCAGACTTTCTTAATTACCCGAAAAATTGAAAAGGTTTAAAATAAAAGAAAAGAACAGAATTTTCAACCAAATTGACGCTAATTAACAATCAATTTATTTACAAAATGGGTTAAAATTACAAATGGTGCAGAAACAAAAACCCGGAACTGAAGGTTCTGGCCTAAAATAAAAACTGCACTTGACTCTAAATTAAAATAGGAAAATGCAATTTCCTATACAAAGCAAAAGTTTTGTTTGTTCAGGAAGATTATCCAAAATACACAACTTTGAATTTGGTGGTTTCACAAATTAAAATCAAACGTGGACAAATGCAAGAAGTTACAAAAATGAAACAGCAAAATAGAATTAACAGAAAAATTAAACTCTTTAAAAATAATCGAGAGAAAAACTAAAATAAATCTTCCTAAACAAAAATAATATTAATTGATCTATATATCATCTATAAAGTGACACTCCAATAAATATTATTATATTACACTAAAAATTCCTTGATTGACTAAATTAAAACAGAAAAGTTAATTTTCACAAAATCAAAATGGATTACAAAATGGCAACAACGACTTAAAAATACGTTTACCTACGTTAATAGTCGAACAAGGAAGTCCTTAATAAAACGCTACAATTGTTTTTCATACAAAAATCCCTCTTTCAAAAATCGTACAACGCAGACGTATAACATTTCAACGACAATATTAAATAGAATACGCATTAAATCAGCACAAGCGAACAATAGACATTTGACTGAATGGATTAATTTAAAAAAAAACTTAACACTACATAATTAAATCGTCCAATAAACTCTTAAACTAAAATTATTCAAAACAAAACAAAATTGTGAAAATTCTCAGTCAATTGAAAATCAGCTGATCTGACAAAGTAAACAAATCATAATATGCAATTTAGAATACACTCAGCGATAAAAGGGTTGTATAAACCACAGCAGTACGTTAACCTAATTATGGACTAGCAGAACTTTTTTTTATTTTAGATTTTATTAGAGTGCACAAACAAAATGAGGAAGGTTGGCCCACGTTCTCAAAAAAATCTTTAATGGATGCTACCGGTTTCGTTCGTATACCGACATCCTCAGGCAAGAATTACTAAATAAGATTAAGAATAGTCAAAAAATTAAAAATTACAGAATTAAATTGTAGTCGATCAGCTTCTTTTCCTATTTTTTTACTTTCCTTATTTTGTTTGTGCACTTTAATAAAATCTAAAACATAAAAAAAAGCTGAGTTAGTCCACAATATATTATACGGTTTAATGTTTATGTACGTTATTGCTGGTGTAACTGGATGGTCCAAAGCACTAAAGTAGAGGGAAACCAAAAATGACAAAATCAATTAAGCTAGCTCAGCAAAAATGAATTTAAATTCTTTTAGAGATTCCAAAAACTCAGGGAAATTTCTTCAAAAATCAAAAGTGGGCTTCTGACAACTTTACTTTCTTAAAATCCCCAATAATTGAAATGGCAGAATCCAAAAATAAAAGAACTATGATTTTAAAAATGATATTTACAATCATTAAGTTTATTTTTAAAAAAAAAGAAAAAAAAAAACATTTAATTACAATAATGATGATGCAGAAAAAACCTGTGACAGATGTGTTGATTATAATAACCCTTTGTGAAACTAAAATTTAGAAGGACAATTTCAAATCCTTCAGCAAACAAAATGGTGAATCGTTCTAGAAGGAATTTTCAATAAAAAAAAAATAAATAAATCCACGTGGTTTCAAAATCAAAGCAAACTAAAAATTAATTCAATAACGTGAGTAACAAGCAAATTAACAATGAAATAAAAAACAAGCTCTCAGCTTCACTTCACTTCCCCGAGGTGATTAACAAAAATACAAGCAATTAATAAGAAAACGGATAATTTACACACTTTCGCGGAATCCTCTAGAACGTTTTTACAATAATTACTGATCTAACATCCAAAATGTTTACACATTAAACAATACAGCAATAATAATTAGGGTTCCTTGAAGCTAATCAATCAAATAACCGAGCAACAATTTAAAATAAAATGAATTACCTATTACGGCAAAAAGAAAATAAAACAACATCTCTACTTACGGGCAACTTTCAACGAACTGCTTTTACCTAACTAGCCTCCCGATATACATGAAATATACAATTCCTGCGTTGAACGCAGAACGCAACTCTAAGAAAAACTCTAAACAATAACCTAAACAATACTAGTACACGCAAAAGTACAATAAATGATTTTAATATACACAACTGGCCAAAAAGAATAATGCAACAATTAATAAAATTTCTTAATAAAATTTAGAACAGCGGAAACTCTAACATTGTTTTGACAAGGCTGATAGAGGAATTAAATAAAATACACATTTGATTTCCGAAACCCGGGTGCCATAACCATAAGCAGTTATATCACACTAGCAATTTGTACCAGAATTACTGTAGTAAATTTAGCACAGAATTACTGTAGTAAAATAGTACCTATAATAAGATACGAGTTTCATAAGCTTTTGTTCATATTGTCAAAAAGCCCTTATAAACGATCCTTTATACTATTTTTTCTATTTTGCACTATAAATTGATAATAAATACTTAATAAAAATCTCATTAAAAATGTTGAGTTTTATTTTTATATGAAGTTGGTCACATTGACATACGATTGACATTTGACGAATTCAAAATTCAAATTCGGCTATTTTAATTGTTTAAACAATATTTCATAATATAGTCTCTTGTAAACTGTAAAAAATGAGTGATACTGAGACAAATTTATCTTGTACGCCACCACAACTCGTTGAATTGCGGATAACGCCGTCATAAATTTAATACCGAAAAATTCAAAACAGTATATGAAAATGCTACCATCAATTTGAACTATGGGCTGTACAGAATATGTCAACACAATATCTGAAAACATTTATTGGCATATTTTGACATTACAAGGTAAAATAAGAAATCTTCTACCTTATGGTGTATGTATTCCTTGCTTCGTTTTGCTTTTCCATTTATAAAAATACAGACATATCAAATATATTAAATTACAAGCCTATTTAAAACAGTTCTTTGAGGGATACGAGGCTAGAAATCTAAAATTTTATGCATTGAAGATATTAATAAATTTATAGAAGAAGTTCTGACGCATTGTATTTAGCAATAAGGTACGATATTATTTGCAAATGTAATTTTTTATGTAATGGATTTAATATTAGATCGTTTTGATAATGGGTTACACATGTGGCTGTAGACGAGATGAATTAACAAATATGTCCATACTGATTTAGAATTTAAGAGTGATATTATTTTGGTGACAGCACCTAAAACAAAAATAATATCGTAAGAGTTTTTTCAATTACGGATGAAAGATGGATTACTTTAATTAAAAAATATTATCATTCAAGATTCTTCCTAACTTATCGCAATGGTTATTGTATATCGTGCCCGATTGAATTTAATACGATTGGCAAAATGCCTAAATAATAGCTGATTTCTAAAATTGCCCAATTCAGAGCTTTATACTGGACATTGCTTCAGACGTTCTAGTGCCTACACACTTAGCAGACGCAGGCAGTGATTGCTGACTATAAAACGTCATGGTGGATGGAAGTCATCTGCGGTAGCTGAGGGTACATCGAAAGATCTATGAAAAGTAAAGTGCGCTAGCGCCACAACTTATCAGGGCCAAGTACATCTGATCATTCTAGAGTTTATATCATCGAATGATTCTCATCACCAGAGTCTACCACTAAAGCCAATAACATAACTCAGCAAACTTTGTTACGAAGAATTTGCCCGGCATAACATACGATGCTCAAGATACTTGTTCCGTCAGTGTAAATGGTATACAGTAATTCCAGTTTCATAACAATAACAATGTAAACTAAATTTGTATAGAACTTTGATTAAAGTATTTACAATTTACATGCATTAAACGTCAATTTGCTTTCTGTCATAATGTATCAATACAGCCAACCTATAGAAATGAAAAAAGGCGTATCACAATGAAAGCACTTTTCGATACGCAAAAACGTGTTACAATTGCGTTTTTATGAACGCAAAATAGAAAAAGTAAATTAAGAAGTACTACTGACTTCAATTTTAAAACCGAAAAATTTATGTTCATTAAACTTAGGCTCGATACAGCACGCGTTCCCTTTGAGTGATAAATCGAAAATTTTATACTTTTTGATACGTATAGTGAAAGCAACAAAACAGAGAGGTCTTCTATTATTTCAACGTTCATTTTTTATGGACCACTCTAAAAAGTATTTATGGCAAATTTGTTAAATCGGTTGTAGAATTGTATAAAATATCTAAAGAATTACAAGACCTATGGTGTATTTATAAATTTCTTTTTTAGGGAAAAATACTTTGGTATGCAGGCTGCCCCTGGTAGAAAATATTATATGACATTACATAGGATTTTTTCCATTATTTGGAATTTTTTAAAATTTATTGAAATTATTTGAATAATGGAATCTTCACATTTTATTATTACGTATCATTTAACAAATTGCTTGAATTATTCGTTTTTCTTGAAGATTAATGGTACAACGAATAAACAAGCATCCTCTAAGTTTCATCAACATCTAACAACATATATTTTGTTGCATTTACAGATGTAAAACATAAAATAAAACCGTGTGGAGTGAACTTCTGATGTCAACTTAACCTCGAAACTTATCTTAAATCTCCTAATTCCACTAAAAAATTCCTTTGTCGTCTCTATTTTTCCTTTTTTATATCGTCTAATTATAGTGTAATAGTTTTAAAATAGGCACGAGTACATTGTCTCCGTGCCAATGATATAATAATCCCTATATGCCATTCGTGTATTTTGATAAAAATAAAAATGACTCCGTGCCCGGCACAAGATAAGCTTTAACCTCCAACTAGATAAGGCGGACTATTATTAGTTGGCGTTCAGCGAATAAAATCGTGATTTAAAAACGGTAAACTTGAATGAAAATTCCGCGCGACACTTCTAAACGCGATTTTGATAAGTTTATTAACAAAAAAAAGGTCGTTGTCCTTACTACACTTGCTCAAAACAAAATTACCTTAATTATAACATCATATTTTGTGTTTGAGAATGTAAACTTTGTGAGAATATAACATCTGGTGGCAACAGATACAATGCATCGTATTGAATGATAGAAAAGGTCGAATGAACGCAATCTAATGACGTGTTAGTAGTTTTTTTTTTCTCTCTTCACATATAACCAATACATACATGTAAACATATTAATTTATCTGCAGATATGCACGCAGATTATAAATAAAGTAAGCGCAAAGTGATCTGGATAATTGCATCTAGGCGGCATTGCAAGGTCGTTGTGGCATTTCCACTATTATATTGTTGTTATTTTAGTTGTACGGCGTACGGAAGAATTGGCTGCGTGCATGATTCATTCTCCCCACCTTGATATTATCCCTTCTTGCTCCCACTCTCTCCCTTGTTGGACCGTTACGCTTGTGGAATGCATTTCCTGTAACTTTGGCTTGGTATGAAAATACTTATACATATGTATAAGTTATAAATAATATTGTGCAGTGTATGGCGGATATACATAGGTTTTATTACAAAACGTTTGTTGTTATATCGTATTGTGGAAATTTTTAAAGTCTTTCTTCTCAATTTATTCAATGGAATTTTATCAAAATAATGGTAGAAAATAACTGTTAAGATTACTATTAATAAAACACGCATGCGCAGATAAGTGAAAAACCTTAGACATTAAGTTTTGACAGTTGGTATACAGTGTGCAAAAAAGGATGACGCTAACAAGACGCGTTCTGTATACAGTAATAATATAAGGCATAAAAACAAACAAATATACAGTCCACATTTTATTAAAAATTAACAATAACTAATTAAAATCCCACTTGGCAAAATTTAAATTGCCCACACTTATTTTTAGTAACTTCAACAAAGAAACATCAAAATAACTAGTAATCTAATACACAAAACCATTGATAATTTTGTGTTTCAATGTTGAATAATTGTGGGAAATTTAAATTTTGTCAAGCGGGATGTTATATTGCCATGCTCACAGAATTGTCATAATATGTATAAAAAAGTAGGTGAGATAAGTATTCATACATCAGAGTTGGGATAAATTTATTTGAATGAATTTCACGAAAGGATCTTTTATCTTTATTTGTCGGTGGTAAATAAAAGTAAATTTTATTTTTATCTGCGAAGAGCTAATAAATATGTAAATAAAAATTGATGTTTATGACAGGCTTGGGCCATTTTAAAACATAATTTTTAAACCAAATTTTAAAACGGTAGATAGAAATTAATTGTCTTTTTATTAAAATATTAATTTATTAATTAATTAAGCTTCTTGGTCAGATTCCCGCAATATAGTTTTTAATTTTAATTATGATCAAAGTTGATGCCTAAAAATTGACACCTCTCCGAGGATTTGATTATATCATTAGTTAATTTCAACATCAATAGGAGCTAGTCTGTTCTGCCAGTTATGAAAACGAAAAATTAGTGTTTTGGCACTATTGAAATGAAGATTATGAGAGTTAAAATACTTGGCAACGTTTTTGATATTCGCTTCTGTAGTAGTTTGGTGACACTCGCTACCATTCGATGGAACTATGAAGTAAAAATCGTCAGCATAGGATACATATCGTGTTGCATAGAAATAAAGGTCGATGTAGTTACCATACAAAATAAATAGAATTGGACCTAAAATAGACCCCTGCGGTACACCCATGCTAACCGGAAGCAATTGGGAGTTCACACTAGTCCTTACATCGTTTACGTTATGATTGAGAGACGCGTATTGTCGCCGTGTTGTCACTTACTCAAAAAAGACGTTATGCATTCTAATAACAGCTATTCTTTGTATATGCGAATAACAGAAAATATATACAATACTAGAAATCGGAAGTTCTTCCAGAACGTATTTCTAGAAGAAGGTGGATTAGTAAGTAAGTAAAGGTGCAACGTACCTTTGATAACAAATTTTCAACCCCTTGTTTGTTAAATTTGTTTAACGTTTTTTTTTGTTTTTTTTTTTTTACATTTTTCATCAAATTTTCCACTTTCTTACCTATTTTTAACATTTTTTATTGCCCTCTTTACGTTCTTCAACTTTATGAACGATTTTTCTTTTAAATGCTTTTCTTTCAATTATCATCAAAAATCCTTTAAATTACCATATTTTCAAATGTTTTTTGGTTTATTGGATTTTTTTTCACAATTAGCATTAGAACAATAATTTTATTTTGAAATACATTTTTCAATTTATTCATTTCAAATCATTGTTTCTCAAATACTTTTGCACCATATTGGATGCTCATTTGTTATCAACCCTGTGTATTCGTAATTAACGATCCAAACAGCCCCTAAATATTGCACTTGGAAAACCTTTTTTTCATCAAATTTGTATTTCTCCCCGTCATACCTACTAATTCGTCATTTTCTTTTTCTAAATATTAATTCTCAATTCATTTCATTTTTTCGCTTTTTCTTTTCATTTTTCCTTCTTAATTGCTCAATATACAATGGAATCAGATACAGAGCAAAAAAAAAGTAATTTAGTTTTTATAATAGTACGTTAAGAGAATAAACTGAAAGAAGTTTGCATCCATTAATAATTCCGAGTTGCAAAAATGAGATTTTCCGCTATTATTTTAACAATATTTCAGATTTAATGTATTAAAAATATTTAAATTTAAGGAAGTATAAGTTTGGAGTTATATTCTGTTTAACAAAAAAAATCATAAAACGCAATATCAATTTAAGAATTTGCCCAATCTGCATTTAAATAAAATTATCCACTCTTATAATAATCATAACTATAATTCCAATTTTACAATGCTTATATTAATTACTGTTTTTATTAATTCTTCCGAAGATCATATTTATATGCAACGCCAAATTAAATTTCATAATATTAAACGTCGATTTATCTCGGTAAGATCCTAAGAACTAAAACACTATTTCAGGACGTTCGATCAAATGCATAATTAACAATTCATTTATATTCACTAACATTAATTTACAATATCTGGACGAAAGTTTTATTAGACATTTGTAATTCGCGCGTTTTATCAACATTATTTGGTTTACATTTAGTTACTTTCGTCATTACCACAAGCAGGGTGACCACTTGTAATAAATGTCAAAATCGCCTCGAACATAGCCTGGAAATAATACTTTTGAAACACAGTTTTTACTTTCTTTTTATTTTATAAAAAATGAATACTTTTTTAGAACTTATTTTATTCGAATAAATGTTGCCAATCTCTGGTTATTAATAACAACATAAAAAAACACGAACTTGTAAATGTCGCAAACATTACAACCGAATGAAATATTTGTTTGGGTTCGCTTTTGTTCAATATAATACGAAATAAATCAAAACACCCTAATCTGTGATATTTTATCGATTTTTATATCTATATTATTATGATATATTCTAAATTACTTAGTGACAATAATCTATTTATTACATATGTAGCATATACAGGAGCTTAGATATTAGATAGGTCAGACATTTCACGATATTTCTCTATCGCAGAACTGCCTACGTGAAACAAATCTATATATCAGATTGTAACTAACACAGACGACGTAATTCTAGACGATCGTTTAGCGCATATTGAGGTCAAATTTCGACGCCACAAGTAGACAGGCGCCTATAGCGTCGTCTTACCTCGTTTTTTGTTCTTTTTTCATTAATTTTTTTCCTTGTTCCGCTGTTGTAGGTAATACGTGCTCCAATCTTTTCTCGTGTAATTTTAATAATTGACCCTGTTTCGTGTGGACAATAATTGTGTGGCAAAATTGTGCGTGTTAGAAAATTATATAGGCTACAACGTACCTTTCTACGTTAATGCTGTTGTTACACCGTTAACATTGTGTGATTGATAATACTCGAATTTTTTTGAGTTGTATGCAGGAAAAATCTGATAGTTTTTAAGCAAATTATTTGAGTTAATAGATACTAAAGCTCAGAAGAATGATAGGTAGGTACACTGAGAAAAGAGATTGCAATAAATGAAAAGTTTTATTAATTTTTGTTTTTTATCATGTTCATCAACGAAAAGAATTTCTCAGAAAAGTATTTATTTTAATTGAAAGTAGCGCGCTGTTTTGCCGGAAAACTATTTTCTTCCTTAAGTACATGCTTTTCGACGAAAAGTAACCGTAATTAAATGGAATGCACTTTCGTTTTGATTAATATATTATAATGTCCGTATAACTTCTCTTTAAGTAAGACAATACACATTACATATTATATTGTTATTATTATGTACATATTTAACAACATATTTTAGTTTCTTTTAAGTATTATTGAATTATAAACAGTATTTTAAATATAAAAAAGCCGGACGTTTTTGTTTATTCGTGTGGACACGCATGTATACATTGATTTAAAACTTTTGCCTTTTAACGGAAAATGCAAGCACCTGTATTCAAGCTGAGTGGTTTTTTACGCGGAAGTATTTTAGTTTTATTCATGTTCCCACGTGCATAAGTCTCAGATACACAAACAATAATGAACAAAAGTGAATATTTTTCGCGCGAGGTTAAAGAAATTTCAGAGATAATTGAAATCTTTTCGGTTAATGCTGATTACTTAGAGGCCAAAGAACTTTATAGCAGTGTTTGAAGGTTTTAAAACTGATCTTGTTGTTTTCAACCATTTTTTTTTATGCATACGGTTACAGTTACTAAATTATTACCTACTTGATTTAGGAATGTTAAAAATTTTCATGTATTCAATCAAACAAATAATTTGGTTAGTAGATTTATTTTAAGCTAACCCAGTATTTATTAATTTAACTAAATATTTACATGGAAGTAAAAATAAATATCGCATTTTATTTTCGTATAGCAGTTTTCCCCCCCATATAGTACAGCAGATGAGCAGATATACTTATGTGTAGTAGAGAAATTGTCGCATAGATGGGCGCATCTCCTATTTCATTCCAGTAACAGATAATATTTCGTACAAAATAGGCTGCAAACTACGATCGTAACATACTAATCTGGTATATTTACTAGAACAATATCTGATAGGAGTCATCGCCATTGAAAGGACGACTTCTTTAACGGTACACTAGAGTGCTTAGGGTGGTCACTAGTGCGACCACCAACTCCCCAACACTACTAGGATTTACAACATTATTCTAACGGCAAATCCCTCCTTAGTTAGTTCATGGGCTTTTGGAGATAATTCATTTTCATTTCGATTAAAAATGATAACGGCATTTTGTTGTGTTTACGCTTAAGTGTAAAATGAATAAATGTTATAAGAAAAGGAAAAACCTCTTGAATCAAAATGCTTACGGTTTTCTGCTAATCTGCATAGTTTTCAAACTCAAAATAAAAAGGACTTGAATCAAACTATCAATATATTTCACTTAAAAGAATAAACTGTTTCAACGAAAAATATATTATTTCCGAAGAAATACGTCTAAAAATTTAAAATTATATTCCTTTTCAAGGAAACACCAAATTATGTTGGCCATATAGAAAACGCAAAAACTTTTGGTTTACTGTCAATTCCTTTTAAATGAAAAGGAACTTCTCTCAGAGTACAAGGAAAATATTGTGGATAAAAGGGAAAATTTATTGATGGATTGTAAAAAATATGTACAATGTCTGCCGAATTACATACCGATACTGGATTCGTAAGATTGGCGACACTGTCACAAATTGTGACAGATTTTGTTTCCTCTCCATTATCAATCCTGCTTAAATACATTATCGTAGTACCATGTGTTTGACTGTATATTATACTACCATGCTTTTAAATACTTTCCTGATTAGAATAGGTTATTCCTTAAGCGAATTCTTTATTAAGATTGATAACACTTTGTGCTACTTTTAAATTGTACTTAAAATTGTGACAGCTGTCAGTGACAAACCAAAATTAGAAACAGTTTTATTACAACATGTGAGAATTACAATACAAAACATTAATTATTATTGTCAAGTTATTTTAGCACTGGTCGAAAATGGGTTTATTCCATTAATCAGTGCATGCAATATTTCCGGCAACAATTTCCTAATCTGCTAGTTATTTACGCACAGTTTTTAAGTGATGTTTGTGCTTGTATTGGACAAATTTCGTACAACTGGAGCAGTAACTCGTAAACCTGGCGGTGGTGCACCTAAAAAATGAACCTCCAATTATGTACAGGTTATTCAACATCAAATGGATAACTCCGCTCAAATGACCTGCAATAATTCATATTAGCAGAGAATTGATGTTGAAGAGTGAGTGGAGTTTCCTTCGGCCCACATGTGATTATTATGATGATTTAGCACGATTTTCTGCCGTATCCAATGAGAAAAAGCCAATCTTCGCGGAAAATCTGCTGGCAAAAGTGGCTGTACCCGTTGTACGTGATTGCCATAATTCATACAACAGCTTATTTTCCAATATCCTCCAAATCCATCCAACCTTGTGAGTCAAGCAGCAATATACGGTACCGGTTGTTGGTTGGGTGACCATTCGGACAGCACTTCCCAGCGGCTCGGTGTATTTCTTCACCCTAAGCCAAGGGCCTTCAATGCCTGTAGTGCTGGGTTATTGTTATTAAACACACTCTTACCTCACGTCATACAGTAACTTACGAATTTAAAAATATTAGGCACGGTATAACTCCATTGTTTTAAATTATTTACGATAAATATCAACTCACTAAAGAGATGTATGAAATGAGACTAATACAATTGTAAAAACCTATTGATGTCTTAACATGGATAAAACTTTGGCCGGAAAACATGAAAACTTTTTAAGTTGTACAGGTTGAGCGTTGTCACAAAGGATTTATATTGTTTATTTCGTCAATATATGCTTTTTGCAATTAGTGCCGTAACCATACCATTTAATCCACTAGTGCCGTAATAGGGTCTATTACAGCACTAGTTGCGTAATAGAAATGGAACATTTAAGCAGATTTATTTTAAGTTGTCACATTGCAACAGAAATGGAGATGTCAATATAACATTTGTAAGCAAGTTGAGGTTATTATATTAAAATTCATTGTAAGATTTGATATTTTTAATTAATCTTTGAAATAGTACAACTATTATAAACATTTATATTAACGTTTGAATTATTTTTCGAAGTGATAGTGATACCGTGTGCAGTAGAAACATTCTGTTGAAAATTTATAGTTCTCTGCGATAGTGATAATGCTTCTGTTGGAGTACTCAAACTGTGAACCATTCCCACAAGTTCCAGGTAGATTCACATTATTTTCCTGTGCAAACATATTTCTAACATCAATTTTATTTTTCATAGAAGAGGCAACGTAACCTTCAGCAACAGCCGTGCTTTTCCAGCCACCTAATCGTTTTATAGTTAAAATATCAACTCCAGTATTTGCTATATGTGTCGCACTGGATCTTCTAAAACGATGTCCTGTATAAAGATGAGGATCTGGTATATGAAGAAAACTGGCAATTTGTTTAGGAACATTTCCCATGGTGTTAATACCGATAGGGCTATTAATTAAGCAGCCATGACGATAAGTTAGAAAAAAACGTTTGTGAGTAACTGTTTTAGCCGCAGATCATTATATTTTTTATAAGTTCGATGCAGTTTACATCAGTCACTGCGAACATTCTGGGTACATTGTTTTTTGTTTTAGGTATGTTGACTATAATTGAATCGGAATTGTATTGAAGATCTTCCACACATATATTAATTAATTCTTCTCGCCTACAGGCTCCATTATATCCTATTATCAAAATAACCTAGAATATAAAGAATTTACAAAAAAGTAACGAATAAAATCAACACTAACCTTTATAGCTAAGTATTTTTATCATCGGCTTGTTCAAAAATCTATGAATATCTTCTTCTTCTAAATTTTAGATTTTTTGTTTGATAACCTTTAGATAGCCGTTTTAATAATGCTGAAGTTTCATATATTTTGATATATCCACATTTCTATGTACATTTAAACACGATCTTAACATCGAATAAACGACCATAATGATGACGATTTATAATCTTTACGTAGCATTTCAAAATAAGCAAGTAAGACGTTCTCAGAAATATGAAGAATTTCCTTTTCTTTGCACCATTTTTCAAAATTTCGCTTTTGGTACATAGTGTACGATTTCTCCGGAAGTAAATTATTAATGGTTTTTTCAGCAATTTGCCGTATTTCAGGCGGAGTGCATGAAAAGTTGTAGAACTCATATAAATATTATAATATAGTTACTTTAGTAATATAATATATAAGAAATTTCAAAAATGTGTCAATTTTAAATTAACTTGTCAATTTAAATCTTGTGCCAAACCAAGGTGACAACTGGTGACAATCGCCACAAAATTTCCCTAGATTATCAAATTTTTCTCGTTTTGCTTTTACAAAAAGAGAAATTTTAAAACTAATTGCAAAAAATAGCATAAAAGACACGTTTCATTTGACATTAAAGCACTCATTCAGTTAAGAAACACTCGTTTCTTAAACTCTGAATTCGTACTTTGAAACGTCAAAATGAAACTTGTCTTTTAATATACTATTATGAGTTTATTAATTACGTGTGAGAATATCCCCATAATTTGATAAAAGCATACATCTATGCGACGCATACACACAGCTGTGCTCCGTTGCTGTCTATATACTAATGCAATAGCGTTGTGGGTATATTCCCAACGAACCTTGATCTAAATTTGGCCGCCGCGACGCCTGTAATATGAGCGACGGGCGTCGTCAGCAAGGCGCCACAGAACCCGGCAATTAACCTCCTATATACGCTGCGGTGGGTAGTGGGTAGTTTTTCTGCGACTATCGAAGCTTTTTTTTATGACGTCCTTAGGTTCGATTAATATCCGTCGTAAATCAAAAAGTAAGATTTCCACACGTCACCAGCTCAAAAAAAAAAAAAACCAACAGAATTATGTCGACGTTTTTTCGCTAATACGTCGTATGCCAGCCAAGGATACACAACGCGCATGTCAGCTGCATCTAACGTGCGAAAACATACACGTATGCTTTTGTGCTCGCGCCAAATACGATTAGTACAACAGACCGTACAACTACCTATGCAACGTGCAAGTACCTTGAGGAAGTTCTGGCAACGTTACTGCTGCCCGTTAATTTTTTTCATTAATACGTTGTAAATACAGAATTACATATAAATTGAAATCGTTGACTTTGTTACATCAATTTTCCTGTTACGTTCGGTAGAAACTAAAACCTAAGCAATTGCTTGCCAGGTATCCCCGCAGAGTTAAATCTTCCAGATGATCATTACGGCTCCCGAAAAAACCGATAACCGACCACAGCCAGATTCGAACTCGCGACCCCTCGAACTAGACTAGGAAATCTCTTAAGACATTCGACTAATGCAGGAACTATAATAAATTTAATTAATCAATTAAATTAATAATAGAGAAGTAAAGAACAACACAAAAATTAAATATGTAACTATTTTCAATAACTAAACGTGTAAAAGATTTAAATTCAATGCATATTTGACAGTTTTGAAGCACCTACTACTTGTGTTAGTCTACAGTGAATCAAGCTGTAAGAATTCGAAATTTCATTTGGTATAGTGTAAAGTATTTAAATTCATTTTATTATTACGTTGTCGATAAGTTCTGTGGCATTTGCTGTAGCAGCATCTACTCCACAGGAAATGATAGTCCATTTTGTTTAAAGATACGCATATTCATGTTATTACTATATTTATATTAATGTTATCTGTCGCTTTGTCCATTGTGAGCAACAATTGCTGACCAGCGAATCCCACGATACGGTCCGTAAGGGCGTTTGAAGATTAGATAAACAACGCAAACCGCCGCTCTTGCGCCCTCTAGTAGAGAGAAGTAGATTCGAATAGCGGGAGCGCAGAGTAAAGGGGGAGACAACGCGGAAAAGTTTATAAAAACCCTTGACTTTATCCTTTTGAATTAATTAGTTCCGGAGACCGATTCAGCTTCAGAAAAAAAAGCACGCGTTACCTTTCGTTACCGGGCGTTTCCAAATTTTAAAATTAAAATCAAACTTCTTTTTTTGTTAAATTCTGTAATGTACCCATGCTTGAAAATTCGCGGAACAGAAAGCAAAAGCTTTCCTCGCGAAGTGTTTCTGATTATGTGTTAAAACCGTTCGAACAAACCCTTTCTTTTTTTTTGGTGTTATATAAAACTATTGGCCTCTAATATTTTGGATTATGAGAAAATTAAATGCCTCACATCGGTTGACAAGATATTCTAAAATTTTGCATAAAAACTTGAACCATCGCAAACATCTAGAAACGTCATTATAAATTTTTAAAATATTCTTTCAATAAAGTTTTACTTGATATTTTATCTAATTTGATATCTTAACATTTTGATGTCATTTGTTCCATACTATTTAACTTGTTATCTTGTTATTTTGTTACTATTCGTGCCGTTTATTCAATATATATATATATATTTGTTAAAATTACCAACTTTATTACAGCTTAACAAAAATCTCGTGACAGTGCTGAGTCATTCTGCGCACAATGTACTGGAGTGGGCGGCTCGTATACGATGAGTGTGACGACACAAGAGCGTAATTGCATCAGCTCCGCCCTTTTTACCACTGCGCTCTTACGAGCGATTTGTCGACCTGTATTTCGCTAAAATTTTAAGTTTATTTATACCCTCAATAAAGTCCTGGAAAGAAAGTCTTAAGTAGAGAAAGACGACGAGGTGGAAAAGTTGGCAATCCTCAGGCAAACTAACGGCCCTACTTCGACTGATTGCGAAAAAACACCGTTGTAAAATATCTTTGGGTACATCTTCTAAAACCAATCGCTACCCAAACAAAAAGATTGTTTTCCAGCGGTGGCTCGTCGGTCAAAAGAGCAGGTTGGGTTATCTGTAAAATAGGGGTGATTTCGTTGGTTCAGTGTAAAGAGTATTTAGGCTGATCACATCCCAAAATCTTCAGATAAATAACCTGCGTCCATTACAAAGCAACTATTATATATTAAAACTTACATGGCTCAAAATTAAGACGAAAGGAGTTAGGAAAACTTAAAAAGAGATAAATTAATGAACTTGCAAAATGAATATTAAAAATAAAAAAATTAAATTAGCTAGCTCGGATAAAAATTTAAAAGGATGGAAAAGAAAAATTAATCTCAGAGTTACCCTCGCGAATTAAAACTTGAATCCAACAGCGAAAAGTAAATTGTGGGTGAAAGAAGTCTGACTTTCTTAAATACCCCAAAAATTGAAAAGATTTAAACAAAAATAAAAGAACAGAATTTTGAAAGACGTTAATCAACAATCACAATTTAATATAAAAAAACTGCACGTGATTCTAAATTACAATAGGACAATGCTAAATCCTCTATCAAACAATAGATTAAGTTGCCCAGGAGATTGTCCAATATCTTTCAAATCAAACCACGTGGTATCAATTTAAAATAAAATAAATTCGTGGAACACCAAAAATTTACAAAAATAAAAACTAAAAGCAAAAACAATGCTACTATTCACCCAACTCGAGGTGATTAATAAAATAAAAATGAAACAGCAAACTAGAAAACCAAAAATGAACTCTTTAAAATTATAATGAGAGAAAAGAAAACTAAAATCTATCTTCCTGCACGAAATAATAAATGATCTTTTATTCAAAATGCGTACATAACAATGTAATAACAATTATCATTAAGCGAGTTACTTGATGGACAAAATAAAATTCAATTTAAGCCAAACAAATCTCAATATTAAAAGTATTAAGAAAATAGCAGCAAACAATATAAAATTTACGTCTACTCGCGCTTTCGTCTATCTCGGAACTAGTTCTTACAATCTCAACCGCTGCGTGCAGCGAAGCCGCACACAGATCAGTCCGCCAACGGACAAAAACACAAAACATAATAACATAAACAATACAAGCGAACGCAAAATATATAAATGAATGAAATTAATTTAAAACGACTGAACACTTAACTAAATAAATCAAACAATCAATTCATTAACTAAATCTTATATAAAAATAAAGATCTGTGAAAATTTGCTCGAAACATTGACAAAGGCTGATCGGAGTAAACACAACAAAATCTATGCAACTTAAAAAAAAAAACTCTCGCGAACACAAGGACATATCGAAGTCCGTCCACAGCAGTAAAAATAACTGAAAGATAAATTTCGTGGAGAATTTGCATGGAGAGTTAAGAAAATTTCGTCCATACCACATATCAATGTATCAAGACCTTCACGGAATTGATTTTGAACATCGTAACATCGTAGAATTTTGAAAATAAATTCAGAAAAAAATTATATATATAATATTGTTGGTGATATTAGATGTAAATATAAACGATTTGAAAAAAATTATAAGATAAATAATCGAAAGATACTACAACACGCACGCCAATGTCGCTAAATGTCAAGAAAATTCATTTAATGTATGAAATTTGTATGTAGCTAACTTCGCTCATTAAATTGGTAATAAGTATAGATAATTTTTTCTTTTCGGAAAACAGTTTTTTTCTTACGACAATCATTTTGAATCACATGGTATATATCGAAGCTGCGTTGATTTTCCCCGTTTCAACGATACACATCTCTTGTTCGTTCAACGTTAAAGATTACCCCGACCCTAATTGTCCCGATCCCGATAAATATTTTTAGCCGTTTAGGTAGTGCACGCGTCCCAGGGAAATTCATAACGTGGAAACGCTGTTTTTTATTTTTTTTTTTGAGGTGTCCCCTCATGTGTAAAGCGATTATTTCTAGATTAGCCCCGTTTATTAGGAGTTAATAGCGCGTAGCGGTAACACACGAAAGCATATCCGCACCGTATTACCGGCGACAGGGCCACCATTTTAATTTATATCGATAATTCCCTATACAGTCTCGACCAAAATAAACGAAACACGGACATAACTGAGTTATTATAACAGATACGTGTTTTTTTTGGGGTAGAATTGTATCTAAGAACCGATACGACCGTACCATTTCGATTTTCGGACTTTCCTACGGACGAGGGTGTTTCTACACCGCCTACTTAATTGCCCTTATTACTAATTCAAACTGGAACACTCGCCCTCCCGCATTTGGGAGTTATGGTAGCGATAATGAATACACATTTTCGCGTCTTGTCTTTACAGTCACGTCGGCAAGGACAATTTGGAGCCACCTACGGCCAATATGGAGGCGGAGAAGAGGATCAGGAGGGAGATCGCCAACAGCAATGAAAGGAGAAGGATGCAGAGCATTAACAACGGTTTCCAGTCACTGAGGTCGCTGTTGCCGCATCACGAAGGCGAGAAACTTAGTAAGGTAAGAAAAAGCTTGACAATTGATTGATCTAGGTGACGTGAATATATTTCTTTTATATAATTATTATTATAATCTTTCTTATTTAAAAAAAGAGAAAAAAAATGGATTAGTAAATAAATGCCGCTACCCAAGAAATTTCTTTTTTATATAAAAAAGATTATATAGAAATCAAACACGGCAAAGAAGAACAAACCATTATCTCTCATATCTTATATTTCTTTTTACCGGCATTTGAGAAATTTGGATTAAATCTCGCGAATAAAAAATAAAATTTTAGCAAAATTCTTAATTTATTTATTTTCGTAAATAAAAACTTCAATTGTTCGGGCATACGGTATATAATTTTGTTTTTTTTTTTACATTAATAACGTTACGTTTCGGATTCTCTTACATTAATCCATTTTCAAACTATTTTCTTAAATTCCTCCCTCTTGGCCAATTACATATCTCATAATCCTGGGAAATTCCAAGTAAAACATGTAAATTATTTAAACTAGTGAAAAACTAGTGTGTCAAATGACACCACACACATAAAAAAAAATTTTATGTGTGTGGTTGTTCAAGTTAATATGTTTGATGTCGACGCGAGTTTTAAATTGTTATTGAAATAAAAAATTTTAAGAAATGTTACCAAATGACACACTAGTTTTTCACTAGTTTAAATAATTTACATGTTTCAATTGGAATTACCCAGGACTATGAGATATGTAATTGGCCAAGAGGGAGGAATTTAAGAAAATAGTTTGAAAATGGATTAATATAAGAGAATCCGAAACGTAACGTTATTAATGTAAAAAAAAAAAACAAAATTATATACCGTATGCCCGAACAATTGAAGTTTTTATTTAAGATTTAACACGGTAAAATAAATCGAAGGAAAAGAATCAATTTTATTCTTTTTCAAAAACAACTTTATTTTTGTATGTATTTGTAGTCCTCGCAAGGATTATTTGGAAATTGCAGCCATTTATTTGATTAAGAAGATCATCCTGTTTCTCTTAACTCACATTAGAACTGTCGTTTTTAAAAATATTTACGAGGACCGCACATAATAAATAAGAACAACACAATAAATTACAAATTGTAAAAAACAAATAAATCTTAAGTAATTATCTAATTAACAAAGAACTAAATTTACAAATAATTAATAAATAGTTAGTACATAGTACAACAATCGAATACATATTTTTGAACATCAGTCAATGGACAAAAATAATTATGTCTAAATATTCCGAAATATTACCAGAAATCGCGACATTATAATTCCTGATTAATTCAACGATAGAAAAATAGATTATACATAGAATTTGATGACGTTAAATTTGGTAAAGAGGAGCAATTTCAGCTAGTATCGTATAATTACGTAGGTAACTACAACTAAGGTAAAGTCAGGTAAGTGTTTAGTAAAAATGGCATAGTATGAAGAAAATGTAACACTGTTCACATAATAAGACATTTTAATAAATTTTACACATAGAAATACGTATTATATGCCCAGTTGTAAGCCTTCAGTAGGTATACCTTTTATAATTATCAACAAAACAAAAGAAATTTTAAAAATTGTCAATACTACACACTTACCTAGCAAAATGGGGCAAGTGTGTAATCGTTCCGCATTAATAGCATTATCCTTTAGTTCGGCCAAGTGTGTAATACTATACTGATGCCTTTTTAATAAGGTATGATAAATTTACAAGATATCTAAATTTTTATTTGTAAAACTAGTATGAATTTTAGTATATTAGTAATATAATAGAGGACATCCGTATTTTAATTTTAAAAATAGATGTAGCCAAACTACACACTTGCCCCGGTTACACACTTACCTGATTTTACCTTATTGCAATTACGACGTTAGTTCTGTGAAGACATGATCACTAGATGGTATATATTATTAAAATATAATATTGGTTTTATTAAAGTTTATTACTCTGATTTTTTTATTTACGACCAAATTTGAAATGTATTGAAAATATCTTGGATATGTTTAAATGTTAAATCAACTTGGTTACTAACAGTTATAATAGTAGTGTCATCTGCATATCTAATAGAATATTAGATAACAAGTAGAAAAAAAAGTGACAAAATACCTAGGAGTGAAAAGTTTTCTTCAGAAACCCCATGAGTGCCTTAGACGACACTTCGCGATCAATTATATACACTATTTTTCCGGTGACAATAAAATATTGACAAGTTTTCATTAATATCTATTTCCAGTTTTCCAGAATTACTTTACCCCCTGCATATAAAAAGCAAGTAGATTTTAGTAGAATGTACAAAAGAATAGAATGAATGTGCGATATTGTCAATTTTTTTCAATTACGGAAATTATCACTTTTTTATATGATGGTGGGAAAAATAACAAGGAATGTATTTTATAATTTAGACGAATATTTTTTTGAAACAAATACCATGTTAGTGAATTAGGTGTTCTTTGTGAATTAGATTAAATATATTAAAGCATTTTGTTTGCAATACCAGCTTCAGAAACTACTAATGTATCTACGTTTCCTAAATTGGAATCGACAAAAAATTACGTACTTTATATGAATCATATTAAATAATATTATTTGGACGCCAGGTACTTTTCCTTACTTGGCCCCTAAAACCTCTCCAAGCAATTGTAAAGCATTGTTTTCTGGTAGGAATGTCAAATCATTTGCACTACCCACTTAATATTTATTTTTGTCTGCTTTAGATTCTAACGATGAACTTATTTGAATAATATATGTAACTGTGTTGTGGCCTGCACCTAATGGTGGGTCCTTCTACAGCCGCTCTCCAGCCGAACGGCACGTCCATTCGCTTTTGACGCTAGCTGATGACTTTCTTTGTTCGCTTGCGCACCTACGCGCTCCCACGTGCTTCCCTCGGCTGTCCGCTAATCAGGGGCTTCTTTATTTGTCGTTTTCTTCCTTGAAGCCGCTTACGTCACCGCGCACACACGCGCATCGATTAAATAGAACTAAAAATACGTTACAAATTCTTTCAAATGTTTTATATGTTTCATGAATAGAATGAAATCAAATATGTTTTGTTAAGAAAGTAAATGGTGAATTAAATTTAAAATAAAATATATTCTAAAAATTCTAAATCAATTACTAATGTAAGAGTCCTCAGCAGTTGATCTACTCAACAAGTTAAGAGCTGTTCCGCCAGAACAACTGTTCAAAGTTTGAAACATCATTAGTTGGAATAATTTTTCGCAAAAACTCCTTTTCAATGCTGTATCTGATAGGAAAAAAAGGCTTTCGTTAGGATTTCTTGCATGTTAACCCAACTCTCCTCGCATCGATCGTCACACACTTACTTTCAACGTGCTCTCTGTGCGAGCGAGCGAGCTCCTTTCATCCCACATCTCTCGGTGTATTTATTTAACAACTGGGCGTTGTAAAATAGGTCAGCAATCCGAGTAAACAGCGCTCCGCCGTTACTAATAGAGCGCGCAAACTAAAATTACCGGCCCCAAAAATAACACACGCCAGTGTCTAGACATTACAAAGTCGGGGCGGTCCTCCTCTGTCTGTCTCCTTCTATCTACCTCTCGTTTTGTGAATTTGACGCGCGTCCGCGCCGCAACCAACACATGATGCCACCGGCAACTATTTTTACGGTCGACGCTGCCGATCAGCTGTCCGTTTAGCAGCGTGGCGTTGGGGGGATTGGTTGCCCGTCTGAAATTGGTGAGTCACGCGATAGATATTCGCGAACTAAATGGAATAAAGATCCTTCTATCGCTCGCTTGCATCGTTGAGCGCGTTCTCGAAACTGGTGCTGATGTAATTGACGAAGCAGCTGGAACACGAAAACAAAAAATCATCTAGAAAGAGATTCTAAAACGCATGATTAGTATATGGATAAAGGAGAATCTAGTTTCTTTGTTCAAATCATTGGGAGGAATATAATAATATAGGAAATAGGCTAAATAAAATATTTGCCTTTGCACTTCTTTAAAAATCCTTTTTATAGTATGATAAGACAATAACCTTAACTGGTATAGCTGGATCAATTTTTACCAAACGTAACCGGTTTTAAAAAAAAACAAAAACTCAGATTTTCAATTAACATTCGAAGTCAAATAAAATTTTTACCTTTGCACTTCTTTAAAAACCTTTTTTGCGTTATCATAAGATATATAACGTTAACTGGTATGTTGACGGATACTGAAAAGAACAAAACAAAAGATTAGAAATTTTCGGCGAACATTCAGAGTCATATAAAGTGTTTACCTTTGCACTTTTTTACAAATTCTTTTTGCAGTGTCATAAGGTAATCAGCTTAACTGATATGTTTGGACAAAATTGGTCCAACTGTACTAGTTAAGGTTATTATTTTATGATACTACAAATAGGATTTTTAAAGAAGTGCAATGGTAATAAAGTGTTTACTTTCGCATTTTTTACAAATTCTTTATGCAGTGTCATAAGGTAATCAGATTAACTGATATATTTGGACAAAATTGGTCCAACTGTACTAGTTAAGGTTATTATTTTATGATACTACAATACAAATAGGATTTTTAAAGAAGTGCAATGGTAATAAAGTGTTCACCTTTGCACTTTTTTACAAATTCATTTTGCAGAGTCATAAGGCTATCAGATTAACTGATATGTTTGGACAAAATTGGTCCAACTGTACTGCTTAAGGTTATTATTTTATGATGCTACAATACAAATAGGATTTTTAAAGAAGTGCAATGGTAATAAAGTGTTTAGCTTTGCACTTTGTTACAAATTCTTTTTGCAGTGTCATAAGGCTATCAGATTAACCGATATGTTTGGACAAAATTGGTCCAACTGTACTAGTTAAGGTTGTTATTTTATGATACTACAAATAGGGTTTTTAAAGAAGTGCAATGGTAAGCACTTTATTTGTCTACGAAGGGTGGCCGAAGGATTCCGGTTTCCATTCTTTTCAATCTCCAAATTAGACCATATCAGATAAAACTATGTTTTATGATACTACAAAAAGGATTGTTAAAAAAGTGCAATGATCAAAACTTTGCTTGACTTCGAATGTTGGTTGAAAATATCCGAATTTTGCTTTTTTAGGACCTATTGCATTGTCTCATAATTGGTTCAATCATACCAATTAATCTTATTGCCTTAGAACATTGCCAGAAGAATTTGTAGAAAAAGTGCAAAGCACACACTTTATTTGGCTTTGAAGGTTAGCTGAAATTTTCGTTTTTTTTCCATTATTCATTCATTGGCTTCAAATTGGCGCAACTATACCAATTAACGTTATTTGTTTTATGGTAACGCAAAAAAAAAGGTTTTTAAAGAAGTGCAAAGGTAAAAACTTCATTTGACCTCGAATGTTGGTTGAAAATCTCAGGTTTTTGTTTTTTTTTCAATAGCAGGTGCGTTGGGTCAAAATATTTTTGTAGTATCGTAAACCTGGTATAGTTGGACCAATTTTGACCCAACGCAATCGGTATTGAAAAAAAAAAAACAGAGATTTTCAACCAACATTCGAAGCCAAATTAAGTTTTTACCTTTGCACTTTTTCAAGAACTCTTGAGGCAATTTGGTGTCAAGAAATGGGTTATACTGGAGAGAACAAACATCAGGAACTTTCGGTCGACATTCGCAGTCAAATAAAGTGTTACCTTTGCACTTTTTTTTTCAAAAATTCTTTTTGCATTTGCAGAAGGTCATAAACTTAACCGGTATGATTGGATGAATTTTGACACAACGCAAGGGGAGTTAAGAAAACAGAAATCAGATATTTTTGACATTACATTCGAAGTGAAATAAAGTTTTTATCCTTACACATTTTTCAAAATGTTTTTGATGTTATTATAAGACATGATGTCAACTGATATGGTTACATGAATTTAAGCCAACGCAAAGGGTATTGAAAGGAACAAAAAAAATTAAAAATTTTTAGCCAATATTCGAAGTCAAATAAATCTATATAATAAATATCTTTGCACTTCTCTAAGAATTCCTAAAAACCTTCCTAGCAGGTATGACTGGACCAATTTTGATCCAATGCAACAGATACTGAAAAAACAAACATTTTCAACCAACATTCAATCAATTTTTTTTCCGCCAACATTCCAAGTCAAATAAAGTGTTACCTTTGCACTTTTTTTTTTAGAATTTGTTTGCAGTGTTCTAACGCAACAAGCTTCACTGGTATGACTGAATGAATTTTGACAGAACGTAACGGGTGCTACGGAAACAGATATTTTCAACTAACATTCGAAGTCAAATAAAGTTTTTATCTTTACACTTTTTTTTAAAATCGTTTTGATAAGACATAACGTCAACTGATACGGTTGCATCAATTTGAAGTAAACGCAAAGGGTACTGAAAAGAACAAAAGAATCAGAAATCTTCAGTCAACATTAAAAGCCAAATAAAGTGCTTATATATCTTTGCACTTCTCTAAAAATCCCTTTGCAGTTTCATAAGACAATAACCTTAATAGGTATAGTTAGACCAATACTAACCCAACGCATTTTCAACCAACATTTGAAGTCGCTTTTACCTTTGCACATCTTTAAAAAATCTTTTTGCAGTGTCATAAGGCAATAAACTTAATGGTATGATTGGGCCAATTTTTATTATGTTTCCAGACGATTTAAAAATTTTGTATTCACCAAAATTAGTGTTTCTGGATGCAGTGTAAAAATGTTTTAGCTTTGTCCAATTGTTTAAAAATGTTCTTTGCATTGTCAATTTGGATTCTTACGTTACCAGCTCTCTAAGTAGTGAAATAAGAACCGCTGTTATGTAGTCAATAAAAGATTCAACAATTGATGTTTATCAAAGTGGTGCTTCTTTATTGAGGGCCTCTCAATGATTAAATAAGGCATAGATCATCGATTGCGGTTAATAGCTCTGAAAAATCAAATTTATATACCTACATGATGATGATATTACAATAAAATATTAATTTATATTGTAATATCATTTAAATTAATATTAATAATTAATTAATTAATATTAATTTAAATACATGTTGATATTCTAATAAAATAAAGTATGAGTTTGTGTTAAATTAAAATTAGTAATAACTAGATACTTAAAGCAAAACGTTGAGATGATATTTTACGTTTTAAATCATTGACAGAACCGTCACTTTCCAACCATGAGATGGAAATGTTGAATTGTCATTTTTTTTTTTTTCAACCTAAGAGTGGTTGATCAGTTATTTGCAATTATAATACTATTCTTACGATTGCGAATAAATTCCTTTTCCACCACGCATTTAGATAATTTTTGAATTGAAGAATTGTTTTTATATCTTACAAAATTTCTAACGTAGTTTATTTTTGCACAACTTCGGCAATAATTTTGATGTTCGACCTCTTAATTTAAATGTTAAAATTATGTTCATTCATCAACATGGCTCTTGAAAAAAAAAAAGAACTTTATAATTGTGAGACGAAACAACAGAAATTAATTTCAGTACCGTAATCTAAAAACAAAAAAAAACTTTTCACTGTAAATACACTCCCTAGACCGTAACCTGAAAGCACGTTTTAAACACCGAGTTTTCGGCCTCGGTTTCAGACATCTACTTCACCAGACGTTTTTTTTTTTCGTACCCCGCAGCCAGCATATTTTCCAACTGGAAAATATTCGCGATAACAATTTTTTTTTATCGGCTCCACATTGGGTGTTTTCACTTTTTTGAATAGAGGGGGCGTTTTCGGGGCGGTAAAATCGGCGGGGAAGGGTTACCAAAGCGGTGCCCATCATCATTAGTCCAGGCTATTCATTTTCCCTCCGTTCGAAAAAGAGGCCACGTCTGTTAATGGATGGATTTTCGCCCGGTCATTCCTGCGAGATCGTTAAACTCTCCCGGGCGCGCTCTATGGTCGAATTGGCGTGAACAAAAAATTGTTTTTGACAAGCACGCTCACTCATTCCCTTGGAATAAATAATCCCAATGCGGCCGAAGGGATTTTTGTTTTGTGTTTTGCCGAGATAACCTCTCGCAGACGATCAGAAACATATTAATAACAGACGGTTATTACGATAATACCATAACCATATGGTCAAATATTTCTACTCTCTAGGTCAGTGGTTCTCAAACTTATTTAGACACTGTACCCCTTTTTACCCACAAAACATTTTAGGTACCCCTTCTCAGTTACCGGTACTAAGTAAACTATAATTAAAATATTAAACTAATCTTAAAGCCTTCTATGTAGCATAGAAGTATAGTGTTAACCTTTGAAACTGAATTACGCATCATGTTTAAATAAAAACAAAGAGATATTGTTTACAAACATTTTTATTACATTAAAAACAAACACACACAAAATTTAAAGAACAAAAAGCGCTTACTTTCAAAGAGATTAGTGAGAAGGGTGAGCTTGTTTCCCTTTGCACAGTTTATCAAAATTGGGGTTTTAACTTGGTTAAATACAATCTTTAATCATCTTCAACATTTCATTTGTTTCTAGATTTATTTTTAAGATAGGTTAAACTTGAGAAACCCTTTTCACATAAATAAGTGGTGGAAAACCCAACAAGAAATTTAACAGCAGTGCTTGACAGTTCTTTGTATTCCTTCCCAATACCGATCCAGAAATCTAACAATGTAGTACCAGCAGTCAAATATTTGTTTTTCAACGTGGGATCACATGATACTTCAATGAGGTGTTCCTTTTGAAAGATAGTCAGGTTAGTGTCCATAGCATCAGCATTAAAGGGTCACGTATCCAGTTATACTGTTTCTCCAAGGTGGAAAGTACTCTCTTATGCGGATCTTCAATGCATTCAAATGCTGGCCCATTTGAGTCTTGAGTTCAGTGAAATCAGATATGTTTTTCTAATTATCTTGCAAAAATGTAAGTAATCTTTCAAACGGCTCGCAGTTGTTATTTTCTATTTGTTTTCCCAGAGAATGATCTTTTTCCATTGCATCAGTTTCTTTTCTATATTAAAAATATCAGAAACACTGCCTTGCATGGATAAATTCCAGATGTTGAGTTTTCAAAAATATCACTTAAATAAGCCAACTTCAAAAGCCAATCAAAATCAGTAAGTACAGAAGACAGATGGGATTTGTGTTCGGTAAAAAAATATTGTAATTCTTTGTGGAGTTCAAATACACGGACAAAACATTTCCCCGAAAGCCATCGTATCTCAGTATGTAACAATAAGTTCTCATGGAGGCTCCCCATATCCTGGCATAGAATTTTAAAGTAACGTGATTTTAGGGGCCTAGTTTTTATGAAGTTCACAATTTCCACACTCTGATCAAGGACATCTTTAAGTTCATCAGGGAGGTGCTTAGCACCATAGCCTCTCGGTGAAGGACACAATGAGTGAACTTACACTCAGTTGAAACCGTTTTAATATGGCCTACCAGCCCTGTGATGTGATCGCTCATAGCCTTAGCACCCATCCATACACTACTGACACACAGTTTTTCCACCTCGAGCTGGTTTTGGAAAAAAAAAGAATCTAACACAATTGAAAATATCTCCACCTTTTTGTCGATGTTTAAGTGTTTTACAAAATAAAATATCTTCAAATATTTCATTTTGAAAATGCCACGTACAGAAACGATCAGTTGGGGCTAGGCCAGCAACATCCGTGGTTTCATCGAGTTGCATACCAAAGCAAGGACTAGCTCGAATTGCTCCAACAAGTTGTTCTTTTGTGTCATACGCCATATCACTAATTCTCCTTGAAACTGTATCATTTGATAATGGAATTGCTGTAATTCTTTTTGCCTCGTTCTCTCCAAACATACAGAAACAATTTCTGCTGGCGGCAGGGAGGATTAGGTTTTCGCCAATAGTATGGTTTTAGCAGACTTCGCAATTAAATGACTAACTTGTGTAAGAAGCTTTTAGAGCACTTTTCATTTTGTTCTGCACCAGAAAAGTGTTTTATCGTGTTTTTCCTTACTTTTCAAATCTTCCAAAAGACGTTTCAAGTATACCGTAACTCCTTTTGACTAAGTCTCATGTTTGCTTTCAAAATGCGCGTTTAAAAGAGAAGGTTTCATAGAATTGTTTGATAAAATTTCTGAACAAACAACGCATTGTGGATTAGGCTCGTCTGAGCTTCCAGTCCAAGTAAAACCTAGTTTTAAGTACAACTCGTCATATTTTCTCTTTTTACTTTTATATTCATTTGCCAGTTTTTCGGGTTTTTTTATTTTTTCCCTGAGCTGCTCATTAGTAACAAGACGTTCAGGTCTACTTTCATTTTGTGCATGAAATGCAAAGAAAATCTCATGAATAAACTACAAAATATACAATACTGACGAAGGCAATATGTACAAATGAATGAAATAAATATACACAACTGAACAATTACGTAATTCCAACAATCAAATCAATTAATAAAATCTTTTCAAAATAAAATATTAAAACTGTGGAAACTCTATCATTGCATTGATAAAGGTAATCTGGTTACTATGTTACTAGAAAATTTGGAAATTCTGCCCGAAATTAGTACAACCATTCACCATTTTCTAATTTTAAACGTTTTTCAGTGTCAATAAACTAATACAGTACACATGACAGATGTATTTTATTTGCAACTACTAACACGATACTTTGAATAAATAACATCACGCCTTGCTATTATGTACTAAGGTAAATTTAATTGATCATATTGTGTTTAAAGCACGCGTTCATTGCTTGCATTCTCCAATTTAGTCGCGTGACAAAAAAAGAGCAAGGTGGCAAGCAAGCGCATGGTGGTCAATTCAGCACCGTTACATGTACACAAGCCTTATCGAAAGAACGCAGTTACCAATAGACTCTTTAAGACTGTCGTGTGTTACAAACCATTCTTCCGTCGTTTGCAGCTTGCGTTCTCACATTTCTACATTCCACCAGCAGTGTATTATGCAATTATTTTAGACCTGGTATGTGCCGAGGAATGTCGCTTACGGATCTTAATAACAACAGTTCGATAATAACATGTAATTGTATTCCTCCTATATATATATCAGTTATATATAAGCATATATATAGCATTCGAAATACATATAAAAATACTGGCATTACCCACATAAAATTACGCCATGGGTAAAGATAATGTAGAGCAGTTAAAATCTCGGATTGACATAATAACAAACATCCTAAGCGCTGCAGTATTTCCAGAGATTCCATATCAAACGACCCTCAGCAAGAAAAAAAAATACTTTAACACACACTTTTTATTGCTAAACTTTTATTAGACCAATCTATTTTGCACATTTTCCACGAATCGTCATCGCCTGCTCGATCTTTCGGTAACAAATAACAAATATGCGAGCACAGCTTCGCCTATCGCAGATTCAATCAAGTGAAATTATTGTCTTAGTCATCACTCAGGCGTTTAACATTCATATGTTGTATTATGCGTATGCACACGTTGGAATTCAGTCCAGCCAAGATAAAGAGCTGTATTGTTTCGACGAGTGTTGTATGTATCTTATCTGCTGAAACGGGGTCGGTTTGTTATCGCATGGCCGGGAATACCAAGACTGCGATACCAATATGCATATATTAGAATGGCGCGAACATGACAAAGTCTCGCCTGTTGGGATGTATAATACTGGTCAAAAAGAATTGAAGCGTAGTGTTGCGGCAGTCTAATAATCAGACAAGCAAGTTAGATAAAAGATTTGGCTATTTTTTTTTTTAATTAGTTGTGTATATAACATTTGCTCCTCCATCTCTATTTAACATAGAGTGTTTTTGGCAGTGGCGTCTCATCGTTTACCGTGTGCTAGAATCCACTCCTCCACTGTCCTGGATTAGACGCAAAAAGTAAAGGTCGTAGCAAAGGGTCGAGACGCCAACGGGGCGTCGCTACTGCAACAGGGTATCGCGATTTATCCGAAAGACTTTGTTTAAAATTTAGAGAATTTTCGAAATTTCGATTTTTTGTGGGTGCAGCGAAACGAACGTCACTGCGACCTCAGAAAGGAGGACGCTTG
The DNA here is from genome assembly GCA_004143645.1 of Protaetia brevitarsis. Classification (NCBI taxonomy): domain Eukaryota; kingdom Metazoa; phylum Arthropoda; class Insecta; order Coleoptera; family Scarabaeidae; genus Protaetia; species Protaetia brevitarsis. The sequence goes on from RXPK01000126.1 coordinate 2,437,878, forward strand.
CCTTAGTTTGACCGAATTCATGCGATGGCGCCCTTATCTGTCACTTAAATTTCGTGGGACGATTTTGGACGTAAATAGGCGTTTAAGCCACGTGTAAAAAGTCAAAACGTGGTTGGACAGATGTTAGGAAGCTACATGACACGTTAGTATATGGAAAAAATGCAGCATAATTCGCGAAATATTGTCATTTGTGAATGCACTAATTTCCTAACCTGATCTGTTATTTGAGTAACAATAACAGCGAATTGAGGTAATTCTATTGTCGCTTATGGATCAATACGTTTGTTTATAAGGTAAAATAAGATTCGTAATTCGACGGTAAGGTATGTTTGTGATTATAATTGTACAGTTTTTAGAGAAATGGTTGAGGAAGGTTCAAGAGAGATGTCAAATCATAGCGCCAATTTGTCGCGCTAATTTTAGCTCAAAAAGTATAGAATCGTTGCAGGATTATTGTGAATATGGCTAGATCCAAGCTTCATATTACCGCTCTAACAATAACAAGTGGTGTAAAGGCATCGACTTTTTGTCAGAATGATTCAATTTATGGAGTCATGTTTGGCTGGCCTGTCATAAACAAATATGAATATGCTTCTTCTAATAAGGTAAATTTAATTTTTAGCCAAGAGGAGGAGAATATTAATAATAATAATAATAATTTATTGATGCTTTCCAAAGATTGCACATGTCAAAAATTTATACATAAAAACTAGATAAAATCACTTAATTCTACTGAATCACATAAAAATTGATTATAATTATAACAGGACTTTTTGGCTAAATATTCCTTAAAAGTTATTTTGAATTTCGCAATTTCCAAATTTTTTATGTTATCATTATAAGGTAATACATTACAGTATATCAACCCATTCCTAGAGATGTCATTTGTGATGTCGGATGGTTCTCCGATGCAACAAAAAAAAAATACTGTCGTTGCCTAATTTAAAGCCATACATGATGTGTTTTCCTCTACGCTTGGTGAAAATGATGAATCTCCTTAATTTTTTTGTAGAGTGAATGAGCCCGCTATAAAACTACAGCGACTGATCTCTCCGATTAAGCTTATATGGTATTTTTTTCTACTTTAGAGACCAATAGCAGAGCTTCAGATGTATTAAATGTTTACCTTAAAGCCTCTCGAAACAAATATCCAGCCATTAGGAACCCCCTCCGAGGAAATTTGTGGTAACGCTATGATAATTATAGAAGAATGCTGAGTTATGTTGTAATAAAATTCTGTAAAGTTTGTAATTTTCGAGTAAATAATTATTGTATAAAGATAAATGGAAAAAAAAACATTTTTCCTTAGATGGTATGTATGGTAGTGCTACCATACATACAGGGTGTTCAAAAACGCGCCTCCAATGTGGATACCTTCAAGTTAACAAAACTTTTTTCTTTCAAATGGAACATGGTATGTTTTACTACAGCATTGAATGCAGCGCAAAATTCTATATCGATTGATATTAGGGTTTGGTATACCTGTTCTTAATAGGTTTTGAAGTATTAGCATTTCTTGCAAAAAATTGCTAAAAATATACCTAAATTCCAAGTTTCAACCAAATAAAATGAGTTTTTTTTTTTTCCTACAAAACACTCTGTCCATTATTTGCCTAACCTATCTAAATACTTATGTTTCAGATATCTAATCTTCACTAGTTTCTTACTAATAGTAATGCTTTTTAGTCATAGAGAACGTACATTAATTGTTAGATATTAGTAAGCCATGAGATGTGCAATGTAACAAACAAGTGATATCCATTGTCGGTAATTTACCAAATTGCGCAGTGATAAACCTATGAAGTATTAACAAGTCATATCTTTTATAGTACGTCCTAATGCTGTCAACTCCTTCACACATTTTCTTCAAACAAGTAAAATATTGTAAATCGAAAGAAATAAGAAAAACATTGAAAATTACATATACAAATAACATTTTAGACTTATTCAACATTCATGAAGAATGTAACAATGATTATGCATTGAAAATACACTTATTTGCAATGAATAAAAACCTCAAAAAAATAAAATACAAAGGGAAATTAAAGCAGATGTAGATGGTATGTATGGTAGCACTACGAGTGTGTATCGTGTATATTGTATTTATCAGCGGTTATGTGTTCCATAGTATTTTTTATGTTTGTTATAGCACTTTCTTAAATTTCGTTATTTGATTTGTTCACCTTATGATATTTTCCCATTGTTACAACTAAACCCTCAAAATCTATTTTATTCGCATCCCTAAGCGAAATTTAACTTCCCTCAGACGTAAATCTGCTGGTAATATACCCGAAATAACGCACGCCGCGTCTATCGAAATAGATGAATTCCTGTTCGCGGCTCTAATCGTTAAAAATCTTTGCGTTTAAGTATAAGGATAAGACTATAGTGTTTATTTGGAAATATTTGAATTTAGCGAGCGAAAGGATGTTGGTATCCCTGATTGGAGAGGAGGGATAAGGTTTAGGGGGAAAGGAAACTCATGCATTAAATATAACGGTTATGTTCGGCGCTAACGTTTGAGTTGGGGAAACTTATTATTTGTGTAAGCTTGTCCCTCGAAAAATAAAAAAACGTGTGGTCTGCTATACGATTTTATTAATACTGATTTCTTGTACATGACTCAATGTTATTGATTACGTCATTCTCAAACGAAGGGACCATCGGGTTGCCCGCTTCCTCCATACCACTTGGTCCTTCGCTATCATCTCCTCCAGTCCCTTTCTACGGTTGGCAACTGTAGATGGCGCTTACATTTGTTATCTAGTGTGGTTTTAAAATATACGATTGCTATACAGGGTATTCCACGTAACTGGTTCATTAAAAGTTTATGATTTCTATATTACTATATTTGAGATTTTGGCACCCGTATCTGTTCGATTGAAACTATAAATGCAAAATATTAACCAAAATATCACTTCCAGTTGACCGGAAATGGATGTCAACTTTCTTGATTTAATAGAATAGTATATAATTTTATTCATTTTTGGTATTCTACAACTATAAATTACGTCATTAATACTTGCAAAGTAGAGACTCCACTTTGCTATGTTATGAATGTAGATACAAGCTCTCAAGAACCGGTACAGCACACTTTACATTCTAACATAAGGGGTCAAACTGAGGAACAAAGATCATATTTCCAATGCAGAAAACTCATTTTTTTTAAATAGAACATCCTGTATTTTTAATTCGAATTAGGAAGTAAATATCACTCCCTATCGCTTTATATGAGCATTCCCTATACCTATCTTTAATATATTTGAGTATGAGCGACTTTTGTTAAACAGACTAAGTATCTTTTTTTTTTAAATAGAACACCCTGTATTTAATTCGGAATTAAAAAGTAAATATCATCCCCTATCACTTATATCATCATTCCCTATCTATCTTAATAGTTTTGAGATATGAACGACTTTTGTTAAATTCAGACTACGTAAGGACCCTATCTTCGTGCGTTTGTAGCTGGCTTTGAATGGATAATGTCAAATTCATTTGACTAATCAAAATGTTTATGTATTCATTTGTAGTTCAACGTTTCGTACAACGCATATTATTAGAAATGGACTATTCTTGAACAGACATTCTTGTATGGTTATTCAAAATCAATACATGAATTTGACGTGAATCCATTTCAGAGCCAGCTACAACATTATAAGATAGGGCTACTTAGTCTGTTTAACAAAAAGTCGCTCATATCTCAAATCTATTAAAGATAGTATATCGGAATCTCATATAAGTGATAGGGGATGATATTTACTTCCTATTCCGAATTAAAATTACAGAGTGTTTCTATTTAAAAGAAAAGAATACTTAGTCTGTTTAACAAAAGTCGCTCGCTATCTCAAAATCTATTTAAAGATAGGTATAGGGAATGCTTGATATAAAGTGATAGGGGATGATATTACTTCCTAATTCCGAATTAAAATACAGGCTGTTCTATTTAACAAAAAAATGAGTTTTCTGCATTTGAAAATATGTCAGTTTGTTCCTCAGTTTGAACACCCTGTATGTTAGAATGTAAAGTGTGCTTACCGTTTCTTAGAGTTAATATCTACATTCATAACATAGCAATTTTAGAGTCTCTACTTGCAGTATAACCGAGATATTCATTTTCAATGATGCAATGATTATGATTAAAAAAATATAGACGAACTTTAACTAACTACAAAGACGGCAAGATGTAGCTATAGGAATTAGCTAATGAAAAATGACGTATTATAGTTGTAGAATTCCAAAAGTGAATAAAACATTATATCATTCTATTTTAAAATAAACAAAGTTGACATCCATTTCCGGTCAACCGGTAGTCATATTTGGTCTAAGGTATTTTTGCATTTATAGTTCCAATCGAACAGTACTGGTTCCAAAATCTCAAATATGAAGTAAATAATAGAACATCATAAACTTTTAATGAACCAGTTACGTGGAATAACCTGTATAAATCCAATGTTTTATTGAAATATAACAGCCATTAAGGAGTGTTAATTATTATAAAACAAAGAAAAAGAAAATTCGGGAAACATGGATTGGTGTTATTTTAGAATTTTTATCATCAAAGACAAAAGCACAATTTTGTTTTGGTTACTTTAATAGTTTAACATCTATTAATGAATCATTTAACCCAGCAAAAAAAAATAGTTCTGATTTGGAAATTCCTAATTTGAATAAACTTTCCTCACTTCCCACGAATTTGCTTTGGAGATACAACATATTTAATAAATTCCCATGCGAACGACTTTCTTATATCCCCATATTTGACCGTATGACTAGCACAGATCCGTTTTAGTATAACAATCGCCTCCTACGACATCCTCCTATTCAAAGACCCGACAATCGGAGCCATCAATCAAATAGGAAGAAATTCACCGTTGTCGGCTCTTACCATTCTACCGCGGACGACCGTGCACAGGCCCCACCACCAATCATAATAACAGAGAGCCACAACAACACGCACACACACAGGGAACGTCACACGGACGATGACTCGTCTAAAAATAGCAATCGGTTACGACGTCTTGCGCAAGCAAACGCCGCTGGTGGACGCGGAGGAAACGGGCACCATTACGACACGGCACCGCATCAGAACTTGCCCGGCAACAACAACCAGGGATGGAGCCGTATGAACGTCGAATTAAAATTGCCCGATTCGGCGCCATTTAAATCCTCACGTGACGCAGTTGTGGGAGCGGACGGAGGTTCACTCACACCGTTTCCATCTTTGTTTGGGTCGTTGTACACGCGCACGGATCGGCGTTGAAGCGGGCCGATCAGAGGTTGGGAAATCAACGGTCTGATAGTCGCTTCAGTCAGCTGAGTGAGGAAGTTTTCTTCTCTCTGGAATCGTGTTAATCGATCGACGAGAACGGCTCTTTAAATGGCCGAAGAGACGCGTGATGTGAAACGCACGAGGTGACTAGGAGGACGTAGACCTTTTTTTCTGCAGAATAGATTGGATTGTTAAAATCCGAAACGGAAATGTATTCACGGGAAGTCACAAGGGGACATTAGAACTACTTAAGACGGTACTTAAGCACTGACATAAAACTTTTAAGATATGTAGATACAGTCGAAGAAAGGACAACACGTCAGTTTTGAGTGAGAGAGAAGACGGTGAACGTCAGGGGGTATAGCGCACTATCTCCTCTCTCACTTAAACTGAATGGTTTGTTCTTCCTTTGACTGTAATACTATTGCGATTAAAGTTGGAAGCAATTTATATGAATAAACTCACACCGACAGATTTTGTTGCCTCTCCATTATTAATCCTGTTTAAATACATTATCGTAGTACCATGTGTTTGACTGTATATTATACTACCATGCTTCCAAATACTTTCCTGATTAGAATAGGTTATTCTTTAAGCAAATTCTTTATTAAGATTGGTAACACTTTGTGCTACTTTTAAATTGTACTTGAAATTGTGACAGTTGTCAGGGACAAACCAAAATTATTGTATTATTTTGTTACAACATGTTAGAATTACAACACAAAGCATTTATTATCGAAAGATACTTTAGAACAGGTGGAAAATTAGATAATGGAGAATAGGTTTTTTTCCTATTAATCAGTGCATGCAGGATTTCCGACGACATTTTCCTAATCTGGCAGTTACTTACGTACATACTGCTGTGTACTGATGGTACCAAAGAAAAAAAAATGAATTTACAAAAATGAAACATTAAATTAACTAGCTCAGCAGATAAAAATAAAGGGCGCAAAAAGAAACAATTACTCTTCAGGTACTCTTCGCAATAAAAACTGTTCATTGAAAAGTTTAAAAAGTGGGCGTTTGAAAAATTGACTTTTCTAAATTACTTTGCCAAAAATTGAAATGTTTGATTCAAAAATAAAAGAACAGGAATTTTGAATGACGTCAATAATCATGGAATTTATTAAAAAAACGCACTTTAAATACGAAATTCCGAGGAAAAATTAGAACTGACGTTGAAGAGTCGCTGGACGAAAAACAAAAACTGCAAGAATTAATTTACTAAAGGACAATGCAAATCCTTCAACAAACAAAAGACCAATTTGTTTCTAGAAGAAAATCGTTTTACACAGAAAAATCCACGTGGTTTTCAAAATTAAACGGAACTAAATTATTTAAACGTGGACAACAAACAGTTAAATTTGCCAAACTTGAAATTTAATTACAAGCACCAATGCTCTTTTTCACATAAACCGTGGGTGTTGCTATAACAATACAACTTTTAAACTAGAAAAGCAAAAATTAAACTCTTTTAACTAAAAATACCTTCCAGAACAAATATAATAACTGATCTTATATCTAATTTGTGTACACAAAAATATACTAACAATTATTATTTAAAGAGTTCCTAGATGGATGATATAATATGCAATGCTACTAGAGATTCCTGTGCCGACCTAACCTCACAACTCCTCGTACATGGTTTTGACAACATGAAGCGTAGATTACGATTGTGTCTTCAAAGTAATGGACAACATTTTCAGCATCACTTTTAGTATTACTCTCTTTTTAACTTAATTATAAATATTTTTGGCACGCATTTTGGTTACATACAAACTGGCAAAGTGATTAGTGCGTGCGTGCACTTTGACCAATGATTTAACAACAGGCATTGGCTACTCTAATCAGGAAATTATTTGAAAGCATGATAATAATGCAAATTCTATTGCGAACAAAAAAAAAATGCCCAGAAAGATACATGTAAACAAAATCAATTTCAGTTAAGAAAGTTCGAAATTCTCACCTCTTGACAATATGCAAAAGTCTATCAATAAAATCTCAATGACATTTGTCAAAATCCACTTACGAATTAATTGCACTTTCTCAATTAATTTCTGCTGGTAACTCTTCTAGATTATGCGGTCGTCTAGTATAAACCACAGATTTTAAATGACCCCAAATGAAAAAATCGGAAACCGTGGAAGCCATTCAATGAATCCTCAACGACCAATCCACCTATTTGGGATGTTTCGTTTAAAAAAATTCTAACATAAGGCATTTATGGGAGGGGCGTCCATTTTCTTGAATTAACATTGCATATCCCCATCTCTTCTTAATATTAGGACAACCTGATCACGTACAAGATCTAAATATCTCCGTTGATGCACCATGCTTGAATGGTTCATGGAAATATCAGCCCCAACATTTAATTTTTACGGATGTTGTGTATGAATTTCTAGCATCCAATAATGGGGTGTATATTCACCAATATCAACAATTATTGCGATTAACGGTACCACTCCTCGTCGGAAAACAGCAAATTGTATGTAAAATATTTGTCATTATTCTAAATTTTGCAAAATTATATTCTACGTTCGCAATCCCCGTCCAATAATTTTTCTCTTTTAATTGTGGTTTTATATGGATGGAATATATTTTTCACTCTTCATTCTGGAAACTTATATCCATAGTTCAGTACGAGGGATGTTGTAGAACTTTGTGGAAATTCCTCCAATGCTATAGCAATATCTTTAGCAACAACTTCATTAGTCACGACTTTTGGTCGTCAGCTTTTCAGTAAATTTCTAATATTTCCGGTTAAGTTAAATCTTTTCAGTTTTATCAACGGTACATCGTGATCTTAATGCAAATTATTAAATAAATGGCAAAGTTCTTCATGTCACCAAACCCAATCATCATTCAATACGTTAATATAATTAATTTTCAGTTAATTGAACCATTATTAATATTTGTATGTACATTTACAAAATTAATTCGAAATTGTACAAATATCATTCAAAAAGTTTATATAGAATGTTTCACTGGTGTCTCATTTTATGTTATAGAAATATCGTAATCCTATACAGCAATTAATTAAAACCCTTTTTCCTATTTGGTTGGTGTTTTGGAGTTAATGAGAATTTTCAGAAAGGTTTTAATAAACTGTTGTAAGATTACGATTTTTCTATAACGTAAAGTGAAACACCAACCATAGACATTAGTGTTGCGATGAACGTGGTTTCATTCGCCTGTATAGCTATGAGTAAATATTGCAACGCGAAGCCATATAACGAATGAAACAAAGGCTCAAGGTTGCTTCCACGATATGAATGGATATACATATTTCGTGACAGGCAGGAGCAAGTAGCTCCCTTCACGGCGTGGCTTTTATAATAGGTTACAATTTAGTTTATTGATAAAATAAATAATAAATTGTGGTTTACATACAAACCGGTTTCTACACGTTTATTCTCGTGAAATCAATGTAAAAGATTTATTTCGTGCACAAGCCCTTCATTCACGCAATGAGTGAAGTAGACTGCTTGAAGTCGCATTATGAAGAGGACGAGCTACCGTGAATAATGATAAGAGTTTCGTTCCCAACACTTATAGACATAGTTATCATTTTGAACTAAATTTGTCCAGCTTGGTTTTGAGTACCGTAGAGTGGGGCAAATTCGATCGCATGTGGTAAAATCGATCAATCCTGATTTTACGGCAATTATTTAGTCTGGCATCTATGAAGCGGATAAGAAGTTTGCAACATAGTCATTTAATAAACTTTGTTTGATAACATAGATATAACTAACTGGCTTTTAAGTATTGTATTAAAGTTTCCTGTGTTAAAAAAATAATTTTTCCGATGGAATGACAACTGTTGTAATATTTCATACAGACGGAAATAAACTATCTACTGGGATCCGCTAGGACTAAGCGATATTTTCGAAAAGGATATGGTGAAAAGAATCAATTGTCTTCATTCTTCACCGTTTCTTTTTTTGACTTTATGAATAGTGTTTGGAATCAACAAGAGAGTAAAGGGAAAATTAACACCTCATGGGTAATTACCGATGAGTTGGAAAAGTAATAAGAACAAAGAACATGCCCATAGAACAATCGGTAGAAATATGACATACTCATTGTTCTACGTTGGTTTTATTGAAACTTATGGAGAGAAACTATAAGAAAAAAAGTATGGCCGGCGGTGTGACAGCAATATTGACCCCAAATACCTCCAAAGTGCTATCAGGACAGTGAAATTAGAGCACTTTCATCCATTATGAAAGCATCAGAAAATATATGGGTGCTTATATCATTACACTGTAATTGGCGAAAGCTGTTGTGGGGATGCGAAGCATGATATTATTATTATTATTATTACTTCTGAATAGTTTTAAAGAACGGTAGTTGTCTAAGTGAAGAGACTAAGATGACTTTTGTATTTTCCAGTGGTTACAAAATTTAGTAATTTCCATAAAACCCAAATATCCAGTTGGTCATAGAAGGGGCAGGTACATTTTTGAACTTAAGAGGGAATCGCCGTTGAATTGAATTTTTTTTAGTTTTAGTTATTGATACTTATATAGTTTATGTCATTATTTATTTGTTTGTCATTTCTATAATACATATTTTCTGTTATTTCCGTAAGTTTCCTTTTTTTAAATCAAATTTTTGTTATTGGATTTATCTCATGTAGCTTTCAAATCGGTTTTTTATAAGAAAATAGATGGGTGATTGGAATTGCCCCCTATTATGGGGCAAAACCGATCACGTTTGATGTATTAAAAAAAATAGTGTTTTTAATACATTGGGTTAATCTACATACATCTAGCTAAAAGATATATGATTATATATAATTTTTTTCGATCAATAATAATAATTGCAGCTCAGAAATAGTACATAAATCCGATCGGAATTGCCCCATTTTACGGTACCTATCAAACAAAATATTTAATCTAACCACGTTTATCGAATTTCACGTTCATTGCCATCGCTTTTAAGCTATTAAAAATTGATGCAGTCCGCGGTATTTTTAAAAACTTTCAAACCGATAACAAATATTCAGACTCACTCATCATTCGGCTATTGTTAATTTTGATACTCGACGAAATAATAAGATGTTATAAAGATCAGAGGCGACCGTGAATGACTCGAGAATCGCGCGGAGATTTCGGACAGCCGAAAATTATGTGCCCGGCCGACTGCACATCAGAACGGTGCCGCCAGACCAGAATAAAAATACCCTGACCTACTTGGAGCCGGGCGCGCACACAGACGGTCTGAAGCCGAGTTGTTGCGATTGTACTATAACTATACGTATGTATATAAAACGAAACAGATGATCTCTACCTAAGCGATTTGACGGCGAATTCTCTCCACAAACAACCAAATTGCGCTTTATTTAGGTGGATAACCTCCATCCCGTCCTGTCGGTGTGAATTAATTTCTATTTACTATATGTATTATATATACCTATATACTATCCCATTCACCGATTCGATTCGTCGTGAGTGCGCTACGCTAGGCCGTCAGCCGGTACAACTGCGCTGTATACACGGGCCACGGCTACGTGGCTATCGTGTTACCGTAAATGAATTAATAATTAGACGGACGCGTCGCTGAAGTTAGAAGAGGCAAGGTTATCCAGTCGTTGCGCTGTTCTCTCGTGAAACTTGGTTTATAGAACGTACCGTATACAAGTAATACCTAATATACAGTTTCGTGGAATGCTATGCCGATTTTTGCTTAAAATAGTTACGAAGTTGCTATAACATCAAACATCATAATGCGCCTAAATAGTTACAAAACCGATTAGCAAGTTATTAGATACAGGATCTATGTTATTGGGCGAATAAGATACTTGGAAAACAAGTGATGATTCATGTACTCAAACATTCATGAATCATTCGTCAAGCTCATTCGTACCTTCTGCTGGAACACTATTTGATATGAAGAGTTTTATATTTATTGCATTATTATACACACATTATCACAAAATTTTTAAACATAGCTTAAGACTTTTTACTCACAAGGGAACCTCGCGAATTGTAAATCGCAGATTTTGATGAAACTTATTCTGGCCCATTGTCCCGGATAAAATAAAAATATCTGCAAGTGAGACGTTCGCTACTCACATCTCTCCAAAAATAGTAGAAGCAAGCAATTAGTGTACTATGTGACCTATTGTTTTCATCTGTCTGTTGTCGGGGATAATATAATCTTACATACATCCAAACACGTATAACTCGAAAACTATCACATATAACCATTTAGCGCCTGGTATAAGTTTACACTGATTTTCGACATACAATGCAGCCACATAACAGTATACAGAGTATCTCCTCAGAATAAGGAAATATGCTAAAATTTTTATTTTTGTGGACACTCTGTATAAGTTTTTAAATTATCTTCCTATAGACTATTTGATCACAAAAAAGGCCATTATAACCGATTTCTGAAATTCGATAAAATAAGCACAACATACGTCATTCCACGTTTATTGGAACACCCTGTATATAAATATCTACACGAATCGAAAGGGCTCACTAAACGGTACAAGTCCGCCATTGACTTTTTCCCCCAACTTTTTTCTATCTCTTACCGTTTAAAAGTTATTCAGAAAAAAACAAATTTGGGACAAATTGCAAGGGTGAATTGCACCCGCTAAAGTTGAAGTTCCGCAGCAATGGAAAGCGTCCTTCTGTAACACTTCATGGAGTCTACAAACTGACTAAGTTTCTTCAAAATCTGCAATTTGCAATTCGCGAGGCAGAAATTGAAGGAGTACTTCTTTTTTGTTATCATCAGTGGCGTAGTTAAAGTTTCCCGAGGCATCTGGACACCTCCTGTTTGTTTGCCAGAATGTAGTTAAGAATGGAAAACATTTCATTCTAGAATTTCAAACATCAATTTTGCGCCCCCTGAATGCTGCGCTCGGGTACAGATGTCCTCCTTAGCCCCTCCCTAGCTGTGCCCCTGGTTATCATATTACTCCGTTTTCAAGAAATGACTTTGCCAAAGTCAAACTAGTATACTAATTGTTGATGGTTAAATTTCAACATTCAACGTATAATATGTTTTTGAATCTATGAACGCCAATATTTTTAAGCCATATTTGGCGGGTTTATTTGACATATATTGTATAAAAGAGCATTGGCCCCGATATGCCTCCAGTTTCTCATCAATCGTCAGCTCTTCACCCAAGTCGAAAAATTCTCTAATTGCAACTAGTTTGTCGATTTTCTTTCGTCCAGTCCTGCTGCTTTTGTCATCAAACCTAATGGAACTAATGAGGAACTCGAATCTATTTATACCATTATCACCTCAACTTCTGTACCATTACTAGCACAGGCTTACCTTATGTGTGGTTTTGACATCATCCTCAATAACTATAGAATACCTAGTATGTATAAATGTCATCACTCCATCTCTCGTAGTTTCACTTATATACGCTTAAGGTGTGACATCGGAGAAGGTTCGCTCGCGATGCCTCACAGATATAATTCTCTTTATGTTACACATTTTGAATTTTCAAGGTAATTAATATTTGATTGTTTATTTAAAATTATTGATGCCACGGTTTCATTTCTCGTAGTTTTACTTAAGTTTAAGGTGTAACATCGGAGAAGGTTCGCTCGCGATGTTAAACAGATATATTTCTCTTTATGTTACACACTTTGAGTATTATAAATTTTCAAGGTAATTAATATTTGCTTGTTTATTTGAAATTAATGATGCCACCGTTTCATTTCTCGTAGTTTTACTTACGTTTAAGGTGTGACATCGGAGAAGGTTCGCTCGCGATGTCAAACAGATATATTTCTCTTTATGTTACACATTTTGACTATTATAAATTTTCAAGGTAATTAATATTTGATTGTTTATTCGAAATTAATGATGCCACAGTTTCATTTCTCAAACTTTTACTTACGTTTAAGGTGTGACATCGGAGAAGGTTCGCTCGCGATGTCAAACAGGTATATTTTTCTTATATTACACATTTTGACTAACCTCAATATGTATCCTTCATTTGACCTACTTAAATTTTATTTAAATTATTGCATAGAAGCCGAAATCGATCCCCAGAAATTTTATAGGTATAGTAAATTTAATTTTTTTAATTTTTTTTAGCGGTTTATATCGCTCTTCTGAAACAAATCCCTAAGGTTCCAATAACGTTAATTACTTATGCAATTGTTAAATTTACTGTTACATAAATGTATTATGTAAATGTTATTGGAATAAACTCATTATTATTATTATTAAATAAATAAAATTGGGCAGTACTCAGTGTAATCACTTTTTTTTTTGATGACAATTTTTCTTAGCCGATGGTGTAAATTATGTTTTTTCTTTCTTGAGATAGCGGTTTTTTTTTTTGAATGAAAAAATGATTTAATTTGTTAAAATTTTTCATTAAATCGTGTCAAAAAAGCCGCTATCTCAAGAAAGAAAAAACTATCACTTTTTTTATATCGATTTAGCTTAATTATGAACTTACATTCACATTATTATTTGTGTATTATTCATTAGATATTATTAGTTGTTTTTTAACTTGAAATTTTGTTTAAATATGTTTCATGTGGTCAGTAATATGATCTTATGCTGAGCCGTAAGATAAAAATCTAATTTTCAGTAAAAGTAATATGTATATTTGTAAACAGTTGTTTGTATCACTAGGCCATAAACTGTAATTTTGCGAGTGTGAGCACGATTTGTGTGAATATTCGCAAAAGAGATTCTAATTTTAATATTGTTGGTAACACATATTATGTTACCTTATTGTTAGTATTTTCTTCGTAGTTTGACATCTACATATTTATCAATAATAAATGCAATTAAGTTTATAGTACTAAAAGGTCACTTATTGACAGTTTATTACCATAAAACTTTCCCATAGGTATTGATATAAATTTTTTAAGTAATTGTATAAAGAAAATTCTGTCCTTCAGTGACTTTTGGCTCACCAGAGCCACGAAAAATGGTGCACGTAATTTCTCTTGGTAAAAATCCCTTTTTTTGATAATTTTCTATACTGAATGGGGGTAGAAACTTAAGGAAAATGTCAAAATACTGGAATTTTTCTCCTAATACAAGTATTTTACGTGAATATTATAGGAAAATTTCTGTTTCTTAGAAAAAATCTCTAACATTGTAATATTGCCAAGAAAAATATTAATATGTCTTAGCAAAAACTTAAAAAAAAAACATTTAGTTACAATTATGCAGAAACAAAACCATGAATTTAAGATTCTGGCCGAAAACAAAAACTGCATTAGACTCTACAATTACAAAAGGACAATGCAAATCCTTCAACAAACAAAGGACAAATTTGTTCTAGAAGAAAATCCTTTTTTCACAAAAATCCAGGTGGTCCCAAAATTTAAAACAACCTAAATTAATTTAAACGTGGACAAAACAAGCATATTTATAAAATTGAAATTTGATTACAAGCACAATGCTTCTTTTCACTTAAACCGAGGTGATTAATTATTATAAAACAAATCAGTAAACTAGAAAACGAAAAAAAAAAAAAAAACTCTATAAACAAAAAAAAATACCTTCTAGAACAAATATAATAACTGATCTTACATCTAATCGTGTACACAAGAAAATACAACAGCAATTATTATTTAATGAGTTCCTAGATGGACGATAAAATATACAAATTAACCGAACAAATCTTTACACAAAGAGTATTGCAAAATGGGAGCAATGTAATAAAAAATTACATGTACTTACTTCTCGGCATCAATCTAGAAACTGAGCGCCTCTAAGGGATAACAGTCGTATACATATATCAAAACCTGCGTGCACTCGCAACGCACAAACGCAAAGAAGACAGCTTTGTTCGCTGTGCGAATCAGAACTTAATTGGAAACTATTTCGGTTTTTCCAGTGCGCATGATTCAAAAAGGGATTGTAGTTTGAAATTAATTTGATAATTTGCTCTGCGAACACATCCAAAACCGACACTACTGCCATCTGTGTCCAGCAATTGGAATTTATATGTCAGCCGGCGGAGCACACGGCGCAGTGTATTTCTCTCGTTTAGTGCGCATGAGCGAATTTAAAATCCACAAGAAATCCGTGAACTTTCTGGATTAATCACAAACTGTCACTGACTACAATTTGATACTGTGCAAACACCAAATTTTAAATTACCAACGGTCGAAATACGAAATTGTTGCACTGCGAACGCACATCTGTTCATTTCGCATGCGTCGTTCAGTTGTGGATAGTTTCTGATTGCACAGCGAACAAACCTAATATCTAGAATATAAACTACATATACAAAACTGGTGAACGCAATATGTACAATTGAAATGAAATTAATTTACACAACTGAACAATTAAATTAAATTTAACAATCAATTCTATTAACAAAATCTTGTCAAAATAAAATATTAAAATTGTGGAAATCCTTTCGTGATATTGATAAAGATAAATTGGTATGAACAAGAAAACAAATTTGAATTTCCGAAAACCGGGGTGCCAGACCACAGCAATACGTTAACTTAGAATGTTCTGGTTCAAGTCAGACTTAAGACAGGAACGACATGGTGTATGGTATTTGTTCTTTTAATGCTTTTAAAAGTTTTAAAAAAAAAATACTTTTGCAGTCTCTTGCAATAGTTTCATATCTCAATCCTATCTAATCAACAACTCTACTTATTAAAATTTGCTTCCTAACACATATACTACGGATAACTTTTTAAATTGTCAATTTTGTCCGTTTCTTTGCCCACATCCTCCTTCCCATTAGTGCCGAAACATCGGAGCGAAGCGAACATCTGTCTACTTGCTCTCTAAACGACCTTAGTAACGCCGCCAACTGTCCGAAGTGAACACAAACAAAAGCCATTTAACGCATATTTCCGCAGTTAATGGCCGTCGCCGTTCCAACCTCCTGTTATCACTCCGAGTGACTAACAACATCGGTAGCCCCTGCGCCAAACCCAAGCCAAGTGGGAAAAAGGCGTAAAGGTCGTTCGTTCGGCCGACGAGGTTGTATTAAAATTATCCGGACCTGCCATACTGAACCTAGGTCGTAGTAGTAGTAGTAGAACCGTCGTCGACCATGTTTTGTTTATGTCTGCCCCTGCACACGATCCTGGAAACGTGCGCTGGCGCACAGAACACAGAATCTGTCGGATAAAAAGATTTAGTGTTACCTGATGATAGCGATTTATCTGTAAAACTTTTATTATTATTATCATTATTAAAACGTCGCTTACTGCGT
Organism: Protaetia brevitarsis; assembly: GCA_004143645.1. Lineage (NCBI taxonomy): Eukaryota > Metazoa > Arthropoda > Insecta > Coleoptera > Scarabaeidae > Protaetia > Protaetia brevitarsis. Next base: position 2,454,332 of record RXPK01000126.1, read on the forward strand.
ATCATTTCTATTCGGGGGAAACTATGTACATATGATCGGTGAATCCGTATTAGTAACATATTGCTAACGATATATCACCACCGGTGAGTCATTATCACGTGAGGGTCATGTGTTCTGTGGGACTTAGCACGCAATAATAGCACTCAAACAACACGCATTATCTCGAAAATGAGAAGTCGTAATATATTCTGTGTGCGTATGGAACATAAATGCGCGTTACGTAATTAAAAACAGCTGACTTGATGCTGATAAGGTGTAATGAGGAAAAGTATGAGTACTGTTTTGTCGTTATATAATATATAATAACTGTACATATCGTTAAAATTATTATGTTGACGCTTCGTCGAAAAGTCATTAAAGCGTTTATCAAGAATTTAACCGACAATTGCTTTAGAAAATATATACAGATGTCCCAGCGTAGACTAGATCTGCGTTTATAGCTAAATTTTTGATATTAGGAAAAAGCCTTTGCGCGAAACTTTAATAGAATTCAATACTGATAACTTAAAAATATTTTTTGCTATTATCCCAAAAGCAGACAAACGCACACTTTATTATTTCAAATCGAATACCTATACATTATTCTATTTGTAAATTTTACGCAGAAAAATAAAACTTTTTATAAACTAACTATAGCGAGTTTAGACCTTTCATATCTTTATATAGGGACGCAATGTTAATATTACCACCTGTATGGAATAACTGCATATATAGCAGTGGAAGGCGGGACTCCAGTATGTCTATCTGTAATAATAACATTCTTATTTACTTAACGAATTAATGTATTTCTGTTAATAACTGTAATAATTAAGAGGAATTTAAAAATTTTCTCCTCATGCAGGATTCAAACCTACACACTCTCGTTTACCGGACGAACGCTCTACCATTTGAGCTGGCGAGGAATATGTATGCTCGTGTGACAAATTGACATATGGCGATATCGGATCTGGTAGGCGGACAGGACGGCAAATATGCTAATAACCGTACCTAGTAATTAAGAGAAATTTTCCCAAGAAAAAATTTCTTCTCACGCAGGATTCGAACCTACACACTCTCATTTCCCGGACGAACGCTCTACCATTTGAGCCAGTGAGAAATATGTCGGCTCGTGCGATAAATCGACATATGTCGATGTAAAAAGCTTACAATCTTCGCATATTCGTCGTCCTGCCGACCTTTCAAGATCTGATATCGACATATGTCGATTTGTCGCAAGAGCCCTACATATTCCTCACAAGCTCAAATGGTAAAGCATCACTAAAAAGATTCGAATCGCCCACCGCTAGTGTAGAGTTCGAATCCTGTGTGAGGAGATATTTTTTTCTTGGAAAAACTTCTTCTTAATTATTACAGTTATTAACAGAAATACATTAATTCGCTAATTATTTCACACTGTAAAAAGCTTGCAATTCTTATTTACCCTTTTCTAAAAAATAGCCAGAAAAAAATGTTGCAAGCCTTCAAGTTAAGGCGGTATAGTTTGTATACCTACGTGAGCCCTAGTCTAAAAAAAACGCACACCCTCACATAACATATTTCAAGTACCGTATTTTTCGGACTATATAAGACGCGCTTTTTTACATAGAAAAATCGACTCAAATTTTGGATGCGTCTTATGGTCCGATGGTAACATAATATATTTTTTTCAATAAATCGTCTCTAAATTTGAGGTGCGTCTTATAGTCCGAAAAATACGGTATCTAATAACGAATCCTCTGTAGACATCGCCTCTTTCGCTAATTGATCTGCCCTCTCATTAATGATTGTACCCACGTGAACCCTAGTCCAAAAAAGTTGTACCCCCTCACATAACATATCCCAAGTATCTAATTGGTCACATTTAAGTAGATAAGCTATCAATTTGCACATCCCGTATAAATTCCACTCGCGCCTAATATAACGTACTGCCTGATTTATTACTAATTCTGCCTGAAAATCATTGGAAAGATTCCTGAATTTAAACTTTTGATTATATAGGTATTTTAATACCCCTATTACAAACAAAAAAATCCTCACCCTTCGATATATCCGTAAAAATTTCCAAACTTTCTCCAAACGTGCCTATAAATTTGTCATAAGTAATACTTTTTAATTTCGTGGAATCAATTTGGCCCGCTATATTTTACTCGCCCTTCTAAATCGGCCGGTTCTAATCTAATTCCCGTTGCCGAAATTAAACCCTCAAACACTATTTTATCCGCGTTCCTCCAAAATGTAAGTTCCCTCAAACGTAAATCTACTGATAATATACTCGAAATAACGCACGCCGCGTCTGCCGAAATAGATGAATACGCGTTCGTGGCCCTAATCGTTAAAAATCTTATTATTTTATGATTATTTTTTTTTTGTTTCTTTAACTTTACACGCGTCCGCCTATATCCCCGTGTATACAACATTTCAGGTTCTATAGCGCTGCTGTAAATAGTACCTGCCGCATTACCGTTTAAACCCCACGTGATTCTAGCCGATGCACTGATTTTATTCCTGATTTCCATATTTTTCGCAGCGCAATTTTTACGCTTTAATTGCAGTATAATTTTTGGCCACCATCGGGCATTATCAAAAGCACGTTTAATATCTAACAGTGTAATCGTATTAATAATCCTATCTGTCGCATCTACAGTTCATTTATCCCTACTAAATCCATATTGCCCTACATTCAGAGCATTTTGTGATCGCATAAAAAAATATTTTATTTATAATTAAGATTAAACTATCCAATGCCTTTTCTATAGCCGGTAATTGACTAATAAGCCTGTAACTACTTGGATCTGCCATATCAGTTTTACCCGGTTTAGGAATAAGTTTTATCTAATTGACGTTTCCAGCAAGTCATCAGAAAAATGCCTCTATTTAATTAAACATTCACACTACCTCATGAGCCCTTAATGCAATATCAGCAGTAATACCGTCTAAAATACTCGGCGCTTTACGTGAATTCGTCGATCTAAACGCAACCTCTATTTCAGAATCAAAAAAATCTAAATCATCTGCTTTGCTAGATTCCCTACTCGCTAATTCTCTAATACGCTTATGCTCCCCTAATAAAAACAATCTAGAGATCTATGGACAGCATCGAAGCGAATATGTGTTTATATGTACAAAATTATTTTTTGGGAGTTTTAACGCTTAACTATTATACTGATGAAATATTTGTCGTGGTCTAGCCTACTAAAAATAGGTATTATTTTTATTATAATAATTGTTATTAGCTTTATGCTTCAACTTACAAAATGTTGACAGAATAAGTATGCGTTTTCCTGCCTCTGGAACACCTTTTATAGTCAGAAACATTTTTAGGTTATGCAGCATTGAACTCTATAAAATTTAATGTAGGCACGATTTTTTTTTTTCTAAAATGAAAAATACGACTGCAATCAAAGAACTAGTCTTCAGTGGAACACCTGTACATACTGTTGTGTACTGAATGTACTAAAGAAAATGCAAAATGAATTAAAAAAGAAAAAATTAAAATAGCTAGCTCAACGGATAAAAATCTTAAAGGGCGCAAAATAAAATCAAATTAAACAAAACAAATCTCTAAATCAAATGAAATAACAAAAAGGCAGCACAGGATTACAAATTTACGTCTACTTACACCGGCATCTGTCAAGGAACTAGTTCTTACAAACACGACCGCTGCGTACAGCGAAGTCGCATGGAGATCAGCTCGCCAATGGACGAAATCTGAAAACATAATAACATAAACAAAACTAGTGAATGCAAAACATATTAATAAATGAAATTAATTTAAAACAACTGAACACTTAAATAAATAAATCATACAATCAATTCAATAACTAAATCTTATACAAAATAAAATATTAATATCTGAGAAAACTTTCCCGAAACATTGATAAAGGCTTATCGGAGTAAACATGAACATCTGTGCAACTAACAAAAACTCGCGCGAAAACAAGGTGTCCACAGCAATACGTATCCATTGATTTGAAACACTGATGCACAGTTTTCTAACATGTTGAATTCCAAATGGTTTACAGCACCCTTAAAGAAAAGTGGTAAAATTATCCCGAAAAACAGGAGACAATTGAAATGTTTCGATTTCATTTTTCACTATGTTGTATGTTGTGAAACTCTAATCATTAATTTGTATACAAAAAAAAAGCATTTTTTTACTACAGTTCTTAATAAAAAACGTTAAATTATCATGGCAATACTTGAAGCAACCACTTCCTTGGAACAAAAACCTATATGTCGTTAGAATACGTAAAAAAAACTTTTAATAGCAAATATCGTACTTCGTATTATTTCTCTACTGTGTTCTCTAATGTGTTCAAAGCTTAGATTTTGTATTGAGAACTTTAACACCTGTTTTCTTTATAAAACCTATATAATAAAATAATAAATTAAAACGTTAAATTATCATGGCAATACTTGAAGCAACCACTTCCTTGGAACAAAAACCTATATGTCCTTAGAATACGTAAAAAAACTTTTAATAGCAAATATCATACCTCGTATTATTTCTCCAATGTGTTCAAAGCTTTGATTTTTTATTGAGAACTTTAACACCTGTTTTCTTTATAAAGTCTATATAATAAAATAATAAATTATTAAAAAGAAAACTCTGACAATCAAAAGTTCCATGAATTCTTCGAGAACATCAATGTCAATTCTTAGTGCTCAAGAACTCCCATCCACATTAGCGGCATTCTGCTCCTCCTGTATAGTTAGTAACATCGGGTGTTGTTCTCATATTTATCCGTATTTCACACCTGCAATAATAAATTAGAAATGTGTATATCGATTTTGTGAGACAACTCGCGTATGTTGACCTAAATTAATGTCAACAGCTAAACCTAACCGTAGTTGCTGCAATCACCTTTGTCTGACCGCGTGCAAATGTTTACGACGCGATAATATCCAACTTAAATACTTATTATTATGTATGCCATATATTTAATATCTTCTGACAATTACAGAATTATTACTGTAGTCTTTAACAACTTCAACCGTTTGTTAAATCCATTACAATATTCCTTTCTTATTATATGCATGAACATTTTGAGAGAATAAAATTAATAAATACGTTTCTGTACCGTTGTTAACTGAATACAGCACGGGTTGTTAATTTTTTGAACGTGTCTATTGAATTTGGTTGTGTAATTTCTTAGTATACAAAAAAAAAATAACATGATCGTTTAAAGTTTCAACGATCAGACACGAATACAGGTGTTGTTACAAGTCATCTTGTATTCAAATTAACCATATTAATGCATGAGACATTTCCATAAATGTGAAGTCAATGTACTGGCACTTTTACGTCTGTTTAAATAAATGTTTTTTTAATAGATCAAAAGTTAAGTCTACACGTATATGTACAGGGTGGGGCATTAATGTGGGAATGCTCGATATGCTCGGCATTATAAAAGCTATTAAAAAAAAATTATACGTATTCTTATGTTATGGTTCCGCTCGTCCACAACCGATTTGTCCGGGTTTAAATAAAACACTCACTTGTTCTAAACTACGTTCATTACACAGAAATACTATACGCGGTTTCGAAAAGAGTAATTTTACTTACTTACAATTTGCAAATCACTTGTCTAACACATGTAACAGCGGAGATACACGGAGTGTTTGGACAATAGGATGATTCTCTCTTGTTTCCCTGAAGGGGCATCCTTATATAACCTCTAGGTCGGCAATATTTCCCAGAATCGAACGCAACGGGTGGTCCTTCGCTGTTGCATGTTTTGGTAAACAAACAGACTAAGAGTCGGAATTATGCGATTGGAGGGTGCTAAAGTTATAAAACAATAAATATGTATTGGAATGTAGAATTGGCGGTGAATGTCAAAGTAAGGTGGTTACAATTGTATACGATCTAACTAATATGAACAGCAAAAGGTTTTAGGTAATACAATTAATTTGGAACTGAACACGTAATGGTAAAAGACAGAGTAACGTTAAAATTGGATAAAGAGTCGTAAAATGAAATGAAGGGACAGTTTGAAGGTAAACATAGAAATAAAACTAAACTAAAATATAATAAATAATGCGTGTGGTCCGCGCACAACAAATCCTTAATATAAAACTAACAATTACGAACTACTACTAATAATTACACTACACAAATCGAGTTTAGGTATGTTATAACACTTACAAGGTGGTATAATTTTTTCCCCCAGCTTTCCACTTTCCTCCCTCATTTGACAAGCATTTTGCAAGATCCTGTTGGTCACTTTCCCCCAAAAAAAAATATCAATTTACTCAGATACTACTGAGCTTGTCATTCGAGAGTCAGATGGCAGTGTAAAAAATGTAAAGTAACTTTATGTGTTGAACGAAATTGCTTTGAACAATACCATAGCTAATGTGCTACTCACATGAGTACGGTATTTTTTTCTTTCTCCCTGAATATTTTTTAATTTAATTAATGTTTGGAAATGTTACCCACAATGTTTTTTTTTTTTTTATAAAAATATATGGTTTGGCAGACAAATTTTACTTTGACTTTTTCTTGGTCGTTAATGGGTTAATACACATCAATGTAGACATAATAATGGTCATTACTTTTTAAACATTCGGAATAGATATGGCAATTCCTATATGATGAGGGCGCACAAAAGCAAGCAGAAATTAAAAACGCAAAAAAGCATAGCATTCTATTAAAAAAAATGTACGTTAGATCTGGCACGATGTTATAAAACACCCTGTATATGTGTACCTAATTTTAAAATATGAAGCTTTCAGAATATACTATACTTTTTCCTAATAATTTTATTTTATGACTTTTATATCAGATATATCGAGCTTCCACACATTAATGCGTTATGTATATATATAAAAATAAACATCAGTGTGTTTGTTTTTTTCTTACTATTACATAAATATATACAATCTATATTTAGACAAATGTTGCACAACAATTATATCTATTATTACGAACCAAACAAAAAGCATTTATTAGTGAGTTGCTTCATACACTTCCAGGTATTAATAATATAATACCTTCTCAAAATCAATTATGTAACAGCTGTTTATTTGTATGCCTGCTCACTGTTGTTGTTGAATACAACTAACACATACAAAGGTATTCGACTGTCTGTGCGGACGAAGTGCGTGATTCTGTAATACACTGGCGGAATATAATAAGCGCTTGTTTTTTTTGTTGCATGTTCAACATAGCATAACAGCAATTACTTGGCGTTTGTGTTGATGGAGAGAACTTTTGAAGTGTGCAATGTTTATCTAAAAAGTCGAACCTTGTTAAATGAGAGGTAATTTTAAATACGCATTTGAAATTGAAGTATACCTCAACTAGGGCAAGAAAGTAAATTATGCATGCATTGGCGAGTGACAAATTTGATGATAGACATTCCCTAATTACATATATTCTACATTGCCAAATACGAAAAATATACTTGTCTCGTGGTTAAACGAAAGACTTGTACGTCGACAATCTTTAGACTAGAATAAGTTGGATACTTGTGGATGTTTTTATAATACCACAAGAAATATATCACTAGCATTTGTTTTAATAAGAGATCTTTCAGGTGTTAATTTGACAGCTACTTATTTTTGGACACTATCAGTCAATCAGGCTTGTGACATTGCTTTCAAATAAAATTAAATATTTCATAGGCTGTTAGATATTAAGATATTCTACTGATGTGGATGCAAGTACATGGTCATAGGTATTGACTGCGATAGCGCGGTAATTGCAATATCCTATACAGGGTGATCAGAAACTCATGTCCAATATGGATATCTTAGAAGTAAAAAACTTTTTTTTTTCAATGGAACGTGGTATATTTTAGTGCAGGATTTTTCAAAATAATGTGTGGACATCATCTCTTCTAGCATTCATTTCTAATAATACTTGAAATATTTATTGTGATTAGTTTTCTTATTTTTAGTAAAAAAAACTACTACTAATAAAGCAAAACAAAAGACACCTTTTACAAATTAATGTATTTCTGCTAATAACTGTAAGGTAAATGTACCAATTTCTGATCCTGTCCTAGTTACTGACACCTTCTCTGTATTTATTCTATAATAGTTTCTTTTGCTATTTTAGCGTAGCTTTCGATTGAAAATAATCTCGTAGACATTTATTTTAAGTTTAAAAATCAAAATTGTTCTTTTAGTGTCATCTTGGAATCTTGAAGATAGGACTAATAATACTAAGACTTGCGGCAGGAGATGTTTTATTTAAATCATCTTGTTAAAGTTCTTTTCTTAAGACCTTAAAACTTGCAATGAATTTAGAGTACCTAACTTTTTTTTCCAAGACTCACTTTTTTTTTTATATAAATACATCGTATACGAATCTAGATGTCATTCTAATGCTTAATTCAACTACAAACACGAAATTTATTTTTATTTATGAGGGGTCAGCAATAAGGAGATACAGGTTTCGAATCATCTATCCAAATACTGACACATGAATCAATAATACATGCAATGGTAAAAGGCTCAATTTTAGGTAAAATTTAATTGTAACCAAAGAAATTTTTTGAAAAGTCATAGAATATACAGTGTGTCCCCGGAATGGACTGCACTAGAGGGAAAAGATTTTTATTTGGACTTAGTGCGAAAATGTGATTCTTTATAATATTTTTTTGCTTGTCTCAAAACCACTAATTCTGAAACAAAAATTCAAATATTTTTTTCAGCAACTGAAAAAATTACAAAAACACAAAAATTTAAGCAAAGTGGTTTCTAAGTTTCATGTTTTTTTGGTTAAATCTATTTTTTTTAAACTGACTTTGAACTCATTTCAACTTTGAAAGTGTATTTTTTGAACAAGATGGATGGCTTGCTCACTCAACAGCATTGATAAGAAATTATCTGTAAGAACATTTTGGCAACAAATAGGCTCGTTCTTCTGACTTAAGCCTATTGGACTTCTTTTTATGGGGATATGTTAAACAGCATGTTTATAATACTAATTTGGATAACAATATAAAAATCTTAGAACAAAAAATTAGGGAAGCGGTAAATTCACTGAAAATATGTAAATTTACTAAAAATGAATTTGTACATAGAGCTGGAAAAGTGTGTAAGAGGTTAGAGGGTACCACGTTGAATAAAATAAATTGTTTTTTTCTTCAGCTCAAGTGTGTTTTTACAATTTTCCCAGCTGCTAAAAACAATATTTAGATTTTTATTTCAAAATTGGTGGTTTTGAGACAAACGAGAAAAAAAAATTATGAAGAATGATATTTTTGCGTTGAGTTCCAAATATTTTTAGTCCTCTTGTTAAGTCCATCCAAGGACACACTGTATAACAAAACATTTAAGTATAGTACTAATTCCTGATCTCTCAGTTTTAAATGAATTGGCATTCTACAAATTGTTTTGCCAATGATCAGTAATTCCGACATTTCTAGGTCGTTAATTGGGTGTTCAAAGAAAATGTGTTAAAAATTAAACAATGTGCTTTTGCAAAAGCTTTAAAAACTTTATTCTCGATTTTTTCCCCCTACAAAATTCCCTAAAACAATCTAATTCATAAATGGCACTACATATATTAAAATACAATTACATATTGCTGTGGATGGGCGCCCCGGTATTCGCAAGTTTTTATGTTTACTCCGATAAGCCTTTGTCAATGTTACGAAAAAATTTTCACAGATGTTTTGTTTATTTTTGTATAAGATTTTGTTTATGAGTTAATTGTTTAATTTATTTATTTAAATGTTCAGTTGTTTTAAATTAATTTCACTCTGTAAAATGGATAGCGTTCGCGAGTGTAGTTCTTGTCCTTTCTAGTAGTTTTCTTCGATGATTTGTGCGTTGCGTTGCACGCAGCTGTTGATATATGTATACGACTGTTTAACCTTGTGAGGGCTAGTTCCGAGACAGAAGTAAGCGTGAGTAGTTGTACTTTTATATTCATTGCTGCCTTTTTGTTCATACTTTTGATTTAGAGATTTGTTTCGTGTAATTTGGATTTATTTCGTCCATCAAGGAACTCGTTTAATAATAATTGTTATTATATTGTTGTGTACACAATGTAGATATAAGATCATTTATTATTTTTGTTCTGGAAGATATTTTTAGTTTAAAGAGTTAATTTTTTTTCGTTTTTTAATTTTGCTGATTTGTATTTAATTATTAATCACCTCGGGTTGGGTGTATAGAAGCTTTGTGCTTGTATGTAAATTTTTCTTTTGTAAATTTACTTGAATTGTCCACGTTTTATTTAGTTTGTTTTAATTTTGAAACCACGTGGATTTTTGTGAAAAAAAAGGATTATCTTCTTGAACAAATTTGTTTTTTTGCTTTGATAGAGGATTTAGCATTGTTCTTTTGTAATTTAGAATCGAGCAGTTTTGATTTAGACCAGGACCCTTTGTCCACGGTTTTTTTTTTTCTGCATAATTGTATTTAACATTTTTTTTCTTTTTTTTTTTATAATAAAATTCTTGATTGTTATTTAACGTCATTCCAAATTCTGTTCTTTTATTTTTGATTGGACCTTTTCAATTTTTGGAGTAATTAAAGAAAGTCTGATTTCTTTCACCCACTTTTTACTTTTCATGATTTAATTCATGTTTTAATTTGCGAGAGTAACCTTGAGTTTGATTGTTCTTTTGCGCCATTTTTAATTTTATCTGTTGAGCTAGCTAATTTAATTTTTCATTTTTAATTTAATTTTTGCAAGTTCATTTGGTACATTCGGTACACAGCAATATGTATATTTTTAAGTTTTTTTTTTAAATTACAACAAAATGGACATTTCATTAACTTTTTTTTTTATTCTTTTAATGTGTCAATAATTTGGGGTCAAAATTTGGTACAAATGAAATTTTCGAGTGTCAATAATAATAAATCGGAAAATCTAAATTAATGCGTGATAATGATTACCCCCAAGGCATTTTAATTAATTAATGTATTATATTTGTAATAGTATTAATATGAACCTATTACAAACTTATATTTCAATATAAAATTAACATTAACATTATTCTGTCTCTTAATGTGTAGGTAATTAGGACTTCAACCTTAATAATTAAGAGGAATTTTATCCTCACGCAGGATTCGAACCTACACACTCTCGTTTACCGCACGAACGCTCTACCAATTAAGCCAGAGAGGAGTGTATAGATTCGAGCGACAAATCGAACATATTGTCGATATCAGATCTTGAAAGGCCGGCAAGACGGCGAATATGCAAACTTTGCAAGCTCTTTACAGTAAAAAATTGTTCGAGCAAAAATTAATTTTTTTATGTCCTACTCATCTTTGGAAAAATTTGGTTGTTTTTTCTCCTAAACCAAAACGAAAGTTGCGAAGAACATGTGAATAACGGTCGTTTTGCTGGCTGTTGTACTAATCACCAACCATCACCAGGTTAATAAATTTTAAACAACTCATTTGCTAATAGTAACAATGACAAAGAATTGTAATTTTGCTGTAGATTGTTATATTACAACTGCTTTTTTTGTTTTTACAATAAAATTGTTCTATTTAACCACCATCTTGCAAAATTGAAACGATTATTAATATTCCCAAATTTGCATTGCAAATTGGTTCTACTATCTATTTCGCGGAAAAATGTATATATTAACTTAGTACTATTGCTTATCCGATACGATCTCTTAAAACAAAATTTAAGCAAACATTTTTTCTTATGTTATTAGCATCATACATCAAGCCTATCCATTAACACTTATCTAACAACCGACCAACACCTGTACGGGCCCAGACTAAACAAGCCGCCGGTTGACTCAGGTGGGTGGGCTATCTAGGAGGCCCCCAATTGGGCTCCTCCGAGTCCGTCAAACTTTCTAGGTGTTTTGCGCCGGTCGAAACGTTCACGATTTGAGGCTCCCTTTGCACTGTTTGTTGTACGCGTTCACGGTTCGCAGTTGGCCGTGTTGCGGCTTTTTTCAAGGTCCCGGTGGCTAACATTGGCGCGAGTTCATCAGCCCGACACGCTAGGACGAAAACCGTATGATACCGCTTTAATAAAGATAATAAATCAGCAGCGTGTGGCTGCTTCTCCCTCTATCTGTTTTTGTCTGTCGCCTTGATCTATTATGAATGTTATAACGTCTGGATTTTGGTTTGTTGTTTTATTAGATTTGGTATATATTGGAAACAATGAATTTTTATTAATTTTTATATTTAAACTCAAAGGAAACGCTGTATTGCCAGAACAACTAGTAACTCCCGTAGATATGATTGACAAGAGGAGAAACAAAAACTTTCGTTTATTTATTATTTTATTTTTGGTACTAGCTTATTAGAGAAAATATTTATAAAAGAAATTTCCAAAATTAAATTTAATTATAAAATTTTGGAAAAGTCGAACTATTGAATTTTATGTTTTCATAATTTTTATTTTAAATCATTTACAAAAATTGAAAACAAAAACCAACAGAGGCTTTAGTTATAGATATTTTTGAAAGTATCTATCTCACATAAAGAAACTTTATTTACACTAAATATAGTGACTTAACGATTAATGTTAATCAAAATATTTCTTTAAAGAAATTAATTTTATCCAAATCAATTTATTTGAACTTCCTGAAATATGTATTTCTAGAACTGCTTAAATGGTTTCTGGAACAGATTAAACACCTTAAGAGGTATTTAAGCTGTTCTAGGTGACGTTTAACTTGTTCCTGGAGGAGCTTTTGAAGCTAGCAGCTGAAACAGCTCCTGGAACAGTTTAAAACAACTCTCACTGTTTCAGATGCTCTTTAAGCTGTTCCAGAAGCTGGTTTAAGTTGTTTCAGGAAGTGTTTCAGCTGTTCCTGGAACGGTTCAAACTAAAAGCTCCAGCAACAGCTTGAACAAGTCTTTAAACAACTTAAACAGCTCCAGAAACAGCTTAAATGGGGTTTGCAACAGCGGACGTTGTTTAAGTTGTCACTATCACTTCAATGTCACCTTGTTGGTTGAAGGGTGTAGCTTCCAGAAAGGATTCGTCCGCGGGGCTGCACTAAATCACTTTAAGGCTTTAAATCATTTGTTCCATCAATTTTTTTTTTTTTTGATCCCCAAACATCGGCTAACACACAACAACGACACAAGTATTATTCTCGATTTCCCCCTAAGAGATCACGAGTTTAGATGCACGCCCTCTAGGAGCCACACGCCAAACTCTCACTCAGTCAGCGACTGTGGCGTAAGTCGGTAATTCAGTCACTGCTGTTCACCTTTCATTAAGGTACATACTGGGGGTAGAATCTTAATAGGAGAAACTTCGTCAAATTTCCCATTGGTTATTGTAATCACGTGGTAAATTTTATCATGGTGCTGTCGATGGTGCGCTGTATGCAATTAGAAAGCTACATTATCGATGTAGCTTTGAATTGTGAATAACTTACAACACCTCATTTACTTGCGCTTAAACTGCGTTGAGTCAAACCAACAACAACAAAATCTAACGTTGTTGAGGGATTTCGATGTGTTTCTTATCAGAAACGGTCGAAAGGATATGGGTAGACCAACATACAGAATATTTTAAAGTCTCAAATATTTTTATATATCTCCGGAACTTGACGTGCTCATATTTATTTTACGCATGTTTATGCTCATGTGGACAAAGCTTAATGCAGTGCGAGATAATAGTTGTAGTAGGCGTGTCCATGCAGTCATGCCGTCCATGTTTTACGTCGAAGATTATTTTGTTGTTATAGTCTAAGTCTTATAGTTATTATTGTGGTTATAGTTCGTTTTTAGTTTTGTGCGTTATTTTATTTTCATTACGACTTTATAGAAACTCAGTGGCATTTGTTTTTGTTGTATTAAAGTGATTAACGATTTATTGCAAACAAAGGTCAGTGCAGTGTAATGGCGAACTCTTGAATTTAAAAAAATAGTATTTCCACACTCGATGTCAAAGATCCATTAATTCTGCTGTATTTAACTTCCCTAACACTGTGAAAGACACGTCGTTGTGTATAACTTTTATAAATAAAATATCTTTATATATTATTTTAGTGTTGTATTTATATATCCACATTTAATCATATGTATGTGTATATACCAAATATTTCATTACTATAATAGTATAATTATTAAAATAATATAATAAAACTCTCAAATACCAAAAGTATATAAAACCACCCATTTGAATGTACCGCCAGATTAGTAGTTCGGTGTGCTGCGCTCGGTGGCGCGCAACCTTGTCGAAAAAGTAGAGCATTAAGTTTCCTCCCCCAGGGTACATATGTTATCTGCTCGTTCTTGCAATAAATTGCAAACCATTGAACTAACGAAAATACTTTATTCGCGTTCATGTAAATAATTTTATGAAACTTGTACGTAAAAATAATATTAATATTATTAACAAAATTATTTATTGAACGTGTGAAAATATGCCACTTATATTTTGAAATGTATAGTATACATTAAAGAACATATTGCATAATTCACACAACTGAAAGATATACACACGTATGATACCAGGTTTAACCACGACCTGCAAATTTCTAAGCATAGATTAGTTCACTTCGAAGCAAATCCAGTTTACAAAAGCATTGTACTGTATAACCATCTTCCAGTAGATATAAAGAACATCAATTCCATTAGATTATTCAACAAGAGAGTAAAATCATTATTTATTCAGAAAGCCTATTACTCGGTAAACGAATATCTTAATGATAACTTTCAATAGGTTTTTTTTTGTTTTTCTTTTTTTCTTTTACTATTAATTCAAAACACAGTTTATGTTATGTTCTATTTTGATAAGAATTTGTTTATATTTGCTTCTTCTTTTTTGTTGTATTCTTATTTCTCTCATCTCTTTGACTTGTCCTATATCAATGATTTTTGATCAAAATGGATTAATAAATATTATTATTTATTATTATTATAAATATTATCTATGGACTAATAGTACAATGGTTTGTTATAATAATGAAAACTAATTTATTTCACCAATGAATTTTGTTATTACTTAATCAAAGATTGTAAATAATCTTTTATCATAACAATGACGCATTTCGTTCTGTCGATGAAAAATTCACTAAATGAATGTATATTATTGATATCATTATGTCCAGTATTTTTTTCAGTGTAGTGAAATAAAATATTTCTCTAAAACTTCAAATCGATTGGTTAAAAGGAGACTGAGATATAAAAATTAAAGTAGTTTGAGGGTTAATTGTTTCTATCAACTTCCCTAGCAGTTGTAGGCGGCTGAAATTTTGCACAGGTCATCACCTTCATAAAATTTCAATAGCTTATACTGCTAGACCTTTTAAGCAATGCCAAAAGTATTAAAAGTTGATCTAATGCGTGTTTGATGGAAGCCTTTGAAGTACTAAAGGCAAAAATAGTAGATTTACAAATTTAAAATATGAACCATTTTAGAAACACCTTGTAAATTTTTATTGTAATTGTTAAAAAAAAAACTTCCATTTAGTATAGACGTACGATGTGTACGTATACTAAAATCCTTCTATTTATTCTGTTACATTAAAGTGTGACCTTCAAAAAATCTATTTCTGTTCATCTCATTTGAATTTCTAATTTTTTTTTTTCGGTAATAAAATCGGGTCTATTATGTGCCCAGATTTTCGTTCCCGATACCCGCGCGCGCGCATAGCGTATACGTGCCCGCGGCCGGTCTCTGTGGAGCCCGTAAATTACGGCTTAATTGACGCGCGACGGTTGGAGCGCGTGTGAAACTCACGAAATTTGAATAAGTCTAATAAGAAATATGCCGAGACGGCGACGGCATTACCGTTCCCTAGAGAAAACGATACTCTTTTGCCGCGTGTTACGATCCGACGGCTTTACAATATATATATCTATACACGGAGAACGTTTTTTCGCGCTCGAATCCGAACCGTCCTCCTGTTATACCGCCGAAAACGTAATCCGTAGGTCTCGGGCGTAATCGTGGCGAACAACGCCGACGTTCAAGGTCACGCGTCCGTTTGCAGACGCTAAAAAAGCGATTCTCACAGCCTTGGCAGAGAGGCTCGACGGGAAATTATATAAATGCCGTTCGCAATCTTTTCTTTCTGTCGCGTATTTTATATGGTACACTTCTACACTACTCACAGGAAAAATCGGGACACAGCAATTCAGAATTTTAAAATTTCTTGATTGGAAATGCAACTTTCGGAGGACGTATTCACTTATCACAGCCATAAATCACTTAATTATGTATATTACTGCGATCAAGGTAACGCAGAAAAATAAATATATAGGAGAAAAAGGTTATGTAAGAAATGCAGAAACAAAATCGGAGATTTCGTGGCGGCGTTCTCTTTAGAAAATACCAATGAAAAAAATAATAACAACCAAAAAGAAATCCTGAATAAACGGCTTCAGTGAGAAATATATATGCATTTAACTTGTTTGATGTTGTTATGGTTCCGCTCGTCCACAACCGAGTTGTCCGGGTTTAAACAAAATACTCACTTGTTCTAACTACGTTTATTACACAAAAATACAATATACGTGTTTAAAGAGTGATTTCCGTAGGACATTTGCAATCACAGTCTAACACATGGTAACACGAGATACACGGAGTGTTTGGACAACAGGATGATTCTCTCTGTTTCCCTGAAGGGCATGCTTATATGACTTTAGGTCGGCAAATTTCACAGATCGGAACGCACGGGTGTCCTTCGCTGTCGCGTTTTGGTAAACCAACAGTCGATCTATGCGATTGGAGGTGCTTAAAGTATAAACGTAATATATATTAAAGTATAGAATTGTCGGTGAATGTCAAAGTAAGGTGTACAAATTGTAACGATCTAACTAATTATCAAACCAGCAAAGGCCTCTTAGGTCAATACAATGCATTTCGGGACTAACACGTAAGGTAAAAGACAGAACGTTAAAATGGAAAAAAAGAGTCGTAAATGAAATGAAGGCGACAGTTCAATAAACGGTTAAGTTTAAACACGAAATAGAACAACTAAAATAATAAAAAATAGCGTGTGGTTCCGCACAACAATCCTTAATATAAGACTAACAATTAGACCTATTACTAATAATTCCACTAATACACTAACAAACCGACTGTCGTTTTAGTTATAATATGTTATGGAGAGATAATCTTTTTTAAGAAAACATGGGTGATGGATTTATTATATAATATTATGTTACTTGTTAGTGCTGCTTTGATATTAGTTATTACTTCGATTTATCTTACGATTATGCTCGCTAGTATTAGTTTAGCAATAGACAATAAGTCAATCAGCCTCTCAGCTTTGGGATAATGTGATTTTTACAAATTTATTGGCTACACTATTATCGATGTATAGTACTATTGTTGTTTAATATTTTTACTATTGTATTACTTAAAACTTTCCTTCTATCTATACAAAAATACTAAAACCACCGTTTAAGATTAGTTATAACAATTCTTAAATAAACAATGAAGTTCGCAAAGAAATTATTTATTTATGAACCTCCGTTTATTGTATTTTCAGGAAATATATCTTAGCTATCCTGTGTAATCTGACGTCGTTGATCTATTTTCTTGAGAATGGCCAACACTGGGTCTTTTACGAAGGATAGGTTTAATACAATTATTTAAAATATTATGATTTATAATACATAACAAACATTGTAAGAAGCATATTGTTCATAATCTCAGTTAGTGCTAAAAATATTTAATTTTGAATTTGATACATTTAATACTTTTCGTGGATACTGCCTGAAGCTCTGTTAAGACTAAAAGTGTTAGCTATATTTCAATAAAATAGAACGACAATGGATTACACGGCGAATAGTTAAGATATAATTTCTTGAAAAATACAATAAACGGAGGGTAATAAAATAAATAATTTCTTGCGAAATAATTGCTGTAAAAAATTATAAATAATCTTAAACTGTTTTTGGTAATTTTTAAAACATATAGAAAAATATTTTTGTAGTATACAATATTAATAGAATACTAAACAACAACAATAATGAACACATCAATAATAGTGTATTTAATCAATGTGAAAATCACATTGCTTCAAAAACTCAGGAGGCTGATTGACATATTGTCTATTGCTAAGCAAGTACTCCGCCAGCATAAATCAACTAATACTAAATTGCTAGTAATAGTCAAATAATTTTAAAATCTCAATCGCCATATGTTTCTAAAAAAAGAATTATCTCTACATAACATCAAACAAGTTAAATACATATATGGTATTTCCTAAATGGTGCGTCTACTCAAGAAAAGCCTTTATATTGCTTATGTATTTTTTTGCATTAATATTTCCATTTCGGTATTTCTAAGGAACACCGCCACGAAATTCCAAATGTGTTTATTTAACTGTATAAATCTTTTCTCCTCTAATAGAACTTTATATCTCGTTTAAATTTTTAGTCTTTACCTTTAATCGCAATAATACACACAAAAAAGTGATTTATGCTTGATAAGTGCCATATATCCTTCTGAAGCTGCATTTACACCCAAGAAATTAAATTCACGATTTGCCTGTTCCCGATTTTCCTGTAAAGTGTACCTCCCA